>OZ020167.1:12886552-13003791 GCA_963971145.1 Sussaba pulchella | reverse complement strand
AATAACGTGAAATGTTTAGCAACGACAACGACGAAAAAATGTTCGGTACACACAAAACGACATAATTAGGAGGGTTGGCTGAATGGTTTTAGTGATGGTTTGTTTACGAAATTGAGGGAATGAGGAAGTAGTAGAAATGAATTAATTGATTCAACGTTTGACTAATTTTATACGACGAATCAGTACACGATGACGAGAAGCTTTGTTTTGGAATAAGAAAAGTACTTCGATGGAGAAATTTGATAATTCTTCGATTCATTAATAATCCAGTACTAATTGAATTTATTAACATTTTTTGTTAATGTTTGTTGGGATTTTTTTGTAGATGAATTTTCAGTTTGACTAAAATTTAAAAATTACTGATTCGTTTGATTAAGCACTGTTAATAACATTAATTTGAATTTTTTTGGTTAATTTTCATGAATTATCTTTTATACAATCATTTTTCGTTTCATTCAAATTAAATGATAACATTAATAACCCAGTACTAATTGAATTTATTAACATTTTTTTTGCAGATGAATTTTCAGTTTGATTTAATTAAAAAAATTATTGATTCGTTTGATTAAGTACTGTTAATAACATCAATTTGAATTTTTTTGTTAATTTCCTTGAATTATCTCTTATACAATCATTTTTCGTTTCATTCAAAGTAAATTTATATAATTACGAAAGCTCAGGCTCGACGATTACGAGAAACATTTCGTACCAATTAAAATCCTACCGTCGTAGAAATTTCCGTGAAATATAAAATTCCGCACAATAATTTACAAGCTGTTAGCGTTTACAGACGTAAGCCGATTCGACAACGAAAAACTTCGACAGCGATAATTCTTTCAAACCCAAACAGCGTTAAAAATCGAGGATTTTATTAGTCACCCTCGAGATAAACTCGTCAAATACACGAAAAACAGCGAGTGCTCACGCGGGGCAACACCATGCTTAGACCAAATGTATTCTTACCCCCGCTCACAATCTCTGCGGACATTCCGACATTCGTGGAAGTCGAGCAAATGCGGTTTTCGTTTCTTTTTTTCTTTTTCATTTTTTTTTTTTTTTTTTTTTTTGGTTTTTTGTTCGTTCCATAAGATCGTGTGAGAGACAGTCGCCATCGAATCGTCCAAGGGTCCGAGAGCCTGGTGGCGCACGATACGAAGACGCTCCCCCCATGGGTTGGATATTCTACACGGCGAAACATAAAGTTCGACGATGAGGTCATCGTCGAAACGACGTCACTGCTCTCTTCATCGTCAATAATCGACCGGTTTGCCGATTTTTCGCAAAGAATCACACAATAGCTTACTATTAGTCACGTTTCCATTGATTACTAATGACAATTTCTATGATTTCGACGAGTTCCCGAAAAAACTGCAGTCATCCACGTGGAACGTGCAATCTCGTTGCAGACCGGTTTTTTTTGCGAAAATTTCATATCTTCTTCATTTATTCTTTCCCCGACCGGAGAAAGATCGGGACGAACTGAATTACCAGCGAAAAATATAAATCTGACGTCACCTCATAACTTCCCTCCCGCCCCTCTCTATATATACGCACATACGCGTCACTGTGTTTATCTTTTCTTTTTTTTTTTGCGTTGTTTTTACGGCGTACTAAATTATAAATTTTATTTTATTTCGCGTGTGGCTTTGCCGTCGTTGATGCGTGACTCACGATACTTCGCAAGGCCGTGTCGTGCACGATCGAAACCGCACTCTCAAACCGCACGGGAAGAAGAAATCGTCTTAGCCGGCGAACCAAGTCTTCGACGAGTTATTCGATGCTTAATTCTCCTCTCCTGTCGATAATGCGACAGATTGAATTTCAACGAGCAACGATACGACCTATAACGTCGGGAGGGAGGGAGGGGGAGGGGGGGGGGGGGGGGGAGGATGCAATTGCGGATGTGCAATTCCTCCGGGCGAGGATATTTCGTCGAACGATTGCATTATTTATTGAAAATTATCGAGACGATGATCGCGTGCTCGAGGGTCGATAAATTAAGATCAATCGGAGTTCGACGAATAAAGTCGACGTTTATTCAATCGAGCAGCGAAACGATCTCTCTCATTTTCACTAATCGCTTTTACTCGTTAAACGATAATTATTCAATCGACGGAATTCGCGCGACCCGATCTTAATAATAAACAAAAAAATGCTGGGCACGCAGCAACCTTGTGCTCAACATCTGTTGTTCGAACAACATCCGACGTCCGTGCGACGTTTTCTCATCTTCATCTTCTTCGTTATGCTGCATATACACGAATATATATGCTACATCTATCTACGGAATATTTTCGCGTGTGGGACAAACCCGTATGCGACGAGCACCGTCATAATTAACAATTGTGTGCGAACTCAGCCCGAATCGTCACACGCCTAGAACAATTCTTACGCATCTAGCGTCCGCCATTTTTCCGGTTCCGGCACTTTCCACGCAATACGACGTTGTTTCCCGAGTTTATCGTATTTTTGTTTCGTTGAATCAGGATTCGGTTTTGACGATTTTGCGACTGTAAATATTTTTGGAGCAGTACGAGTTTCCCACGTGTTCGTGAGGAGCGCATGCGCAGTAAGGAGGGTGGGCCGAGAGGCCGCCAGATGGTTGCACAGCGGGGAGTCCCCGAGTGCCATCGTAGCGGAGAAATAGTACGTGATTAGTTCAGTCATTGGCACAACACGTCGTCCTCGTCTCGTGTTCTTGCCATGCCAATTATTGTACCACTCAGATCTTATTGCCGTCCCGTATGTCGTTGATACGGGACCGGCATGCTGTTTCTCGATAGCACAACAGCAGGAAATACGGCGTGTTGCGTACACATACCGTGGCCCATCCGTTTGCGTTACATTTTGCTACAAGTTCCTCCGCTACCGTTGCCACGTTTTTACGAGCATTTTACGCAACACAAAAATGACGCACGAACACGCCAATGACTCGCGATAGTGCATTCCACAGACGTCTCTGTGGAGCAAGGAAATCTACCGTGTTATCGTATCCACGTAGACGTGCTAATCTACACCGACACGTGAATCGCAGTGCCGTGTGGATGAGTCGAGTGCATCGGTGGTGCATATATTCGTGCTGCAGTTGCTGAGAATTTTTCAATTCTATTTATTTTCTCATTTGATTATTAAATTTATCAATCATTTTAGAAGAAACGAAAATTCTACGCTATTTAAAATATATTTTTATGTATTTATTTAATTTTTTTTTTACTAAAATTAACTCGAACTTTGTTTGTTCTATTTTATTTGGGAATATTTTTGGGCAATGACAGACCATTGTGCCAATAACTCTATTTTTGCACTGCTAAGAATATTAATGACTGCGTTATTGCATTGTCTGCGAGGATTAATTATCAGTCGATTTATATAATGACGAGACGTTCGCTACTGACGAAAACAATTTGCCATTTTGATAATAAATTCTCAACGTCGAACGTTCATCGAGTTGTAACAAATTGTTGTATCGATGTTATTAATCACCGAAGCTCGTGTCGGCTTACCTTTATACCAGTCTCGGCTTTTTGGTACCAACTCTTGCGTCTCTTGATAGTACCGGACATTGTTGCAACCACGTAGCCTTTCTCTCTCTCTCTCTCTTTCTCTCTCGTTATCTCGCCGAGTCTCCCACGATATGCACCTCACCGAAAGGCCAACGAGTAAATATTTTATTCAATTACACCGCACAACGGGCCTCGTGTATTCACCACTCCAACATCGAACCACATTGAAACATCATCGCGTTGTTCGCGCGATAAATCGTCGACCGAATAATACGATTTAATCGATAAACACGTCGATCGTGGCGAACAACGATGAACACTTTTGATCAATCCACGAAGAAGCACGAGTGATAATGATTTCGTCGTGCAGATATCAATTCGACATTCGCACGAAGCATAGCGTTAACCGTTTTACACTCGACTCAATCCACTCCAAATGCTTTCGATCCACGATTTTTTGATTTTTTTTAGATCGAACGATTTTGTTTTTTCGATGGAAAAATTAAATTTTGCAAGGGCATACGCGGTAAGGAGGCGGAGACGGAGTCTGACAGTGACACACGCGAGTTTATGTTACCGTAAACGTATCGTATTTCAATGTGCCCGAGTACATTTGAAACTACGGACGATACCGTGGTCGCCGGGTTACTACAGTCTACCTCGTCTGCTGTGCTCGCGGCAACTTCGACCGGACCTCAAAGCGATTGTACGTGTGACGTTGTGGCAACGTACATGCAACTGTGCGTGTGTCTCTCCGTGTGCGTGTGTGCTGGGGATGTTGTGGGTGTTCACTGCGTTCGGAACGAGCGTGTTTGAATTCGTAGCCGTCAACATCGCCGGCTCGAATGTCGAGAAAGGGAGGAAGCCTGTAACGAGCTGTACATAGCTCGTCCATTCGTATGTAACTCGCAATTTACGTGCTAATTGTCGGGAACGCGGGGAATAATTGAGTACTCGAAAGAGGTTGAAGGATTATCGTGTCGGGCGATGGGATCGAAATTTTTGGATCGACGATTCGTTTTCGCGAAGAACATTTTTGGATATGAATAAAAGATTCGCGTTATGAGGCGAATAATGAGAGATTTTTTTTTTCTTTTTTTTTTCAGAAGTGTTTAGTAGGTTTGGAAGGAATGGTTTATAGTTTTTGTGAACGAAATGAGGATTTTTTGCATTGTTTTGAGGTTCGAGTTGACATAACTTAGTCGGTAATAAGCCGAAAGTATTGTGAGACTATTTTTTTTTTTTTTCGCTTAAAGATGATTGATTTTTTGGGCCGTAGAACAAATTGAGTTTGACTTTGTTATCGATCGACTTTGGGCAGCGGAGTTTGATGGTTTTTTTGCACCGGAAATCAAAATTGATTCGTGGAAAGTAGATGCGCGGTTTTTTCTGACTGACGAAGCGGTACGCATGTCCGTTACGGAACCGCGGAGCAATAATGCGATTCTGCTCGATCGATAAGAAAATCTGTGATTAAAAATCCCTCATCGCTGTTGATCCGTAAAATAAGGCACGAGGATTTTTGTGTACGAACAGCTCGTACGAAGTTACAGCAGATTGTTTAGAGGGATTAATTGTTTTTTTTCATCGAAGTACGATTGAACGAAATGTTTTGCAACATAGAAGTGCAGTATAAACATTTTTTTTCAAATCTCAATTTTGGTTTTCGTCACAAAACGTCGATTCTCCCGAAAACTTGGAATAAGCTCGAAATATTTCGCAGCCGAAGTTTTTTTGGTATTCGAGTATTTGCCCGGTGGCTTATCTTATCGCGGAGATAAAACCGACTATCCCATTAGAACGAATGAGTAAAGGACGGAATCAACACACCCACAGACCCACACACACACACGCACGTGACCCGATTCATTGTGATCTGGAACGTCGATTATGTCTATTTATTTCATTTTTTATTCCATATTTATAACATATTCAATTGATATATTTTTTTGAAAATAAATTCTGCGCTTTTGAAGTATCTCTTATCTCTTAGTTACACAGCGTCGTGATACGAAGAAAAAAAAATCGAAGTGTGACATGGAAAAAAAAAAAAATCGCAAACAAATTCGCTCAACACGCGCGGCGACGTCATAATTGATCGCGTCGTGCCAAACGGTCTCGTGCGCATTTGTAAAACACGCCAACTTGATTCAGCCCGACTCGTCGTGCCAAACTCTTCGATATAATTCAATTGCGGGCTCGTAAAAAAAAAAAAAAAAAAAAACATCATACATGGATGCATGCATATACGTATAAGCCCACCGCTGGGTCATATCTGATCGAGGACAATTGAGACGTTTCGAAGCGCGAGTGAGTTAATTCGGCACTATTTCATCAGAGCCGAAATAATTTTTTTATCTTCATTTATTTTTTGGTCATTCACCGGGTCTTGAGACGGGAATGATTATATCAAGCCTGCATGTGTGAATAATTATGCGAGCTATGCGTTACTCGCTCAATTGAGGGTACTCAGTTAGGCGCGTAATAAGGAGTTTTCAGCTTTGAGATTTATCAGTTCAAAGACGAGGGAGGGGAAGGTGAGTGGTTAATTGATCGTAAATTTTTTTCGTTTCTTATTATTATTAAGATTATAATTATAATAATAATAGTTATTATTATTATTATTATTATTATTATAAGTATAATAATAATAATAATAATGATAACAATAATAATAATAATTATTATTATAATATAATAATAATAATAATAATTAATTATTATATTATTATTATATTATTATAATATAATAATGATAATAATAATAATAATAAATAATAATAATAATAATAATAATAATAATAATAATTATTATTATTATTATTATTATTATTATTATAATAATAATTATTATTATTATTATTATTATTATTATTATTATTATTATTATTATTATTATTATGATTATTAATTATTATTATTATTATTATCATTATCATCATTATTATTATCATCATTATTATCATTATTCTATAATAATAATTATTATTACATTATTATTATTATTTTTTTCTTTCGTGAATCTTTTTTCGTACTGGAATCGATGCTTCGAATATAATAATTCCGTGATTAATTGATGATACGAACAACCCGATATGAAACCTAGATGCCGGTGCCAGCAGAAAAACGATCCACCCCGTCGGTATAACGCTCGTCACTCTATAAGTTGGACGATTAAAATTATAATAGTTGGCTAAACGGAGCAATTACCGACGATAAGGCGCATGCACATTCGAAAGTGTGTGTGTAGGGCGATTTATATTTACCTCCATAGCACCTCAGAGGTATTATCGCATTCTCGAGTTATATCCGGTGGTCGATTATGATACCCGAACCATTGCCCGATCGCTGAAGAACGCCGTCTCAACTGGTTTCTACATTATGCTAAATAACGTCGCGCGAATTAAGCAGTCTCTCGCGTCGTCCCGCATCCGGCAGTATAAATAATTTGTACATAGCGTGTTAAATTTCTGCCAGTCACGAAAATATTTTCGATAAAAATTATACATTCGCTTATGTTTCGTACGACGATTTTTGCCGAACTCATCTACGATAACGATTATATCGCTGAGATTGCACGGACGACCGTCAAAAACGTATACCGAGTGTGAATCCGACACCATTGAAAAAAAAAAAAGATATGAATAAAAAATCGTAACGAGGGTTTTTTTTCCTGACTGTAGAATTTGAAAAATATTGATGATACAACGATATATCGAGAATAATTTGTTAAAATTCGACCGGTGGACAGTTAATCAATAATCATTCTATTTTAATGTAAAGCGAATCATTTTTTTTTCTCTTTAATTATTATTTTTATTTACTCTTTTAATTGTTTCAATTTTTTTATATTAATGCTCATTAAAACGTATTCCGCGAGCCGAAACTTCTTAAACGGGAAGAGGGTCACGGATGCGCGGAGGAGCCAAGAGACCGGAGTTCCAGACACTTAATATCTTTGAAAACATTCAGAATAAGGTTTTCAATGCCGAACGCACACCGTTACGTTGGCGTATCCTCGTATCGTTTTGCTGGCGATCGGCCTCACAATGGTACTGAATCCACGTCGGATTATCGCTCATTGATAAGAATATCCGACAAGTTCATTGACAGATATGACTCGCTCTTAAAATGTCTTCAAAATTTATTTGCAATCGCAACGTTTTTTTCCTCCCTCATTGTCGTTTTACGATATTTCCTGTACAAATTTGCATGCCTACCAGTCTCGAACTTAGAAATGAAGTCCTCTTGAGATTAAATCACGATTGATTAATTATATATATAAATATATATATTGTTTTGCAATTAATGTTGATATTAGTTCGGATGCAGGAAACAAAGTTTTTTTAATTTCTTTATTCTAATTTTTTACTCACGAAGCCAGCGGACGCTTTATCCCTTCTGTTGGCCATTGGTATGGTGTTGTTTTCACTATCTTCCTTCATGCATGTCCCTTTGCTGAAAAAAGTCAATGGCTTTTTGTAGATCGCTTTGCTTTTTCTTTTTGTGTATTTTTCATTTCGTCGTGCAGCTGTGAGAAAAATCCGGACGAGTATGTCCATGAGAGACACACAGAGATCGATCTTTAGTCACACCGAGAAGGAGTCAACCTTGGACCCTAACGCGCACAGAGAGTGGCGTAGTCACCGTTTGACATAATCAGAGAATGAAACCAGGGTCGTTCTCTCATGCCATGAGGTCGAAAAAATACAGTCACAGAGACGAGTGTCGTACATTGACACGAAAGGAAATTGATCATTGAATGAGAGAGTCTCGACTTTGCACTGAGAATTTCCACAACTGAGAAAAGTTGTAAACGATTCATAAAAAAATAAACGACAGCTATCGAGCGATTTATTACTCGAATGAATACAAAAATAAACGCAAAGCCTGTAGTCGTCAAAATTAAGGAGCCCCCACTTAAAATAAACACTAGATCAAATAAAACCTCTGCTGGCGAATGGATCCAAGCATACCAATGTGTATATTTCTTAAAAGCCTCCTTTTATTCGGTATGGAAATGCAACGAACGAAATAAAAAAAATTCAGTACAATTTTTGCTGAATTTCCATCGAGCGAGGAGCAGAAAAATCTATTGTTATGTAGATGTGAAACAAAGCCAGGCATGGAGTTGTAGCTTTATACGAAATACGGACGAGCCTGAGTCGTAGCGTTGGCACGGAACCGATCGTCGAACTTTTGTTTGCAGAGCCGATAAAGAATTTGCGGATGAAATTGTGTAAACTTCGAACGAGCTTCGAAAGATTACAATCTCAATAAAGATAATAACGCCGGAGTGGAGCGACAAGTCAAGTGAAACAATATAGACAAGAGCATTTGTGTGTATGTACAACCAAGACTACGGCACATATGCTCTGGTAACTTCAAAAGCGCGATTTGTCATTTGTCGTAAATGACTAAAAGCGGACCTCAGACCATGCAAAATTATGGAAAAAAGTACGTAAGATCTTAGTTATTCGTTGATCTTAAGATATTTTAACAAATTCAGAAATCTTATAGCAATCATAGCATAGAACCTCAGCAGCTATCTCTCTCGCACTCGTGATCAATTCTGAGGTTTGACGGCAAAACCGAATGAGTCCATAGAACAAGTTTTTGAGATATAACGATTCTACGTTGCAAACGTTCTAGCACAGTGGACGAAGCGATTTTCAAAATGATAATTATCAGATTATACTCAATTTTTGGGACTATTCAAGGTAGCATTCGGTAAGATTCAAATAGTCTGTAACTTTTTAATTTAAACAAAAAACACCGCTTATTCGGTTTTGCCTCCAAAAACGACTCATTCGGTTAGGTTAATCTCATTTATTTCTTCCTGCACGAGCAATTTCGAGCATCCTCGTGTCTCAAAACGTCGTTTCGAATCTAAATTAAAACAATTTTACTCAATCGAATTTTTCCAAAGAAATTTTTCGGTTTTTCCTCCGAACCACAGAATTTCAAAATTCGATACATTGCCCTAACCTATAAAAAAAATTTTTTTTCCACGTAGCGTCTGTCATCGGACCATCGGGAAATCTAAGCAAAGCCTAAAATGTTGTAACACAATTGTCAGCTTTCGTTCCAAAGAAAATAAACCCGTTTAAGCCATTACAATTGTTTTTCAAATAATTTTTCTATTTCTTCATTAATCCAACTTTATAAGATCAACCGTAACTTACCTTTTCCTCAGTGAAAAACGTCCGATTCACAGGTGTCCAATGCCATCGGTCGAGCTCGTAACGAAAAATCTTCGCAAGATCAAACCCGCAAATTCGTATTCGATCGGAAAATTCGTATCGTCCCGATAGCTCCGACAACGTGTTATTGCGATCCAACGGAAACTCCCGGATCTTGCGAGTAATAAGCAACGGCAAAAAACCTGCGGTCTCGAATTGTGACCTCTCGCCAGAAACCGGACAGACTTCGGTCATCGAACGCGCGTACGTTATTCAAAAAAAATATATTACGCGGTTTTTTCGACAACGGTTTTAGCAAGATTCTATGGAACAATTTAGGCAATGGCTAATTGAATTTCGCATGTATATTGGATCAATTGCTTTTTGTATTTAAAAAAGTAATCCCGGGGTTTACGGCAGCCTCATTCGATCGGATTGTAAATGCCCGTTAACGTGGTTAACGCTTGATGCCGCGATGAAAATTCACGATTCTATGTAGCGCCACGATTGGGACGACTCTGGTCGAGTAGCGGCGCAAACTCGTACTAATCTCATGGGGGGACACTTGACGAAACCGTCAATTTCAAGGCGAATGATAAATCCTTCTCCTTTACCTTTTTTTTCAAATTGAAACGTCGAATTCTGCAAACCAAATCGAAGCTGATTTTTTCCATTGGCTTAAAAATATATATTAAAAATATTGTCATAGTAATTGAGTTCTTATAAATATCGCTCATTGACGTTCACAAAAGTATCGTGAATCGTCGTTACTGATTTTTCATTTTTCGTTCAATTTTCCTAAATTAACGGGACGAAGAATAGTTTAAAAAACGTCGTCGTCGTAATTTCGAATACTCCGCGAATAATTTGCGAACAGTTTAGGATGCAAAACATTTATTTATGACTTTGATTTGAAATTAGGTCAATTTTGTACATACACAACTATAACTATATTCAGTTTCTTTTTTTTTTCTCTTTTTTCGGCAGCATCGTAAATTTACAATCGTCTTTTAACTTCTTCCCTCCTTGTGTCGTGTGTTTTCGTCGAGTACTCTTCAACACGTCGGCACGCAAAAGAGCAATAATAATAATAATAATAATAATAATAATAATAATAATAACCATTGTTAGATTCGATAAATTGCGTATGGTATGAAAAAAAAAAAGAAAAAATTAGTCATTAATCTCGGAACCCTGTGGGAGGATGCTCGGCTACACTCGAAACACAATAAACGCAACAACTCCTATAAAAATATATCTCTAATTCAATATATACGTGTTAAACTCAATAATTCACGTTCATCCCAACCATATTATCTTTCTTTTCATTTTAATAATCCGGCGAAGACGTCATTGCGCACGTTTTTCAATTTCTCGAATATTTTCTTTCTTCTTTTAATTCATTTGTTTTTTTTCTTCCCGTTCGTGTTCATTTTCGTAACTACAATTTATAATAACCGTTAGAGAGGGCTTCGAGTGTCGATAACGCATCGTCTTTCCGTCCGTGCTCGGCGAGAAGCCTTCGTACGTTTTCAAATTGAACATTCGTAACTTGCGTAAGGAAGCATTAAAACTTGGCCATGTTTCGGGGATGGATATGTGGGGTCCGAGCTTATGATACGTCGCTGAATCGTTCGCGACAAGGCTCTTAAAATTAAAACAAAACACAAAGACAACATAAAAAATAACAAAAACGATCTCATCAAGATAGTTTTTACGAATCTTTTTTTTTTGTTCCTCGATTGTTTTTTTTTTTTTTTGCTTTACTTGTCACATGGAGCGTTGCATCATAATCAAAGCAATTCACAATCGTCGTAATATATATATATTTAATATTTTATCCGTGACAACTATCGTAGTGAAAAAATTACCAAGTTCGGTCTGTCAATGCTCAATTCTTTGTTAAAATTCTTTATAATGCTATATAATTCACGTAATTAATTAATATAATCAACGCCGTTGCCTCAACGTCTATTCTTTCAAACATATTAATCGATAGATCGAGTCAAGGCGTGTCGAGAGACTCGTCGTGTTAATCACGTTGCCGGTGTCGTTAATTCGTAATCACGCTGTTACAACGTTCGATAAAAAGCTCCGACTAAACGTTCTACACGTATTTGTTTTTTTTTCCCCCATCTAATTTATTTTTTGTTCAATCGATTCGGAAGAAAAAAAAAAAGGTGAAACGATCGAAAATCGAGACGAGCATTCGGTTATCGAAATCGCGTCGCTTATCTCTCGTTACGAGCGAATCAACTTTGCCCGGTTACTTTTAAAGAAGAATATAGCGCAACCAAATGGGCCTCCGAATTGCTAACAGCCTCTCCGAGAGTTTCTCGCGTGTACATCTCGACAAACGTCAAGAATAAAAAATTAAAAAAAAAAAAAAAAATAAATGAACAACTTGTAACCATAAATCTTGACGACTTTTTCGAAGCTCGCGACGAGATCGTCTCACGTGAAACCGCCGAAGAGACGAAAAATCAATTATTTTCTCGTGGATTCTTATCGTGGGGTATCAACAACAGGGCTCTCGACCGAATGAATCATTACATTAGGCACGTTATTCCGGATAACGATAACAAATTCATCGATCACTGCTGCACAATTCTCGCGTTAAATTTTATTTTTTATTTTTATTTTTATTTTTCATTAATTTGTCATCACGTTCCTCTCTCTCTCTCTCTGATAGTTTTATTTCAATAATCTAATTACAAAATAGCGAGGCCCCGGGAATAAGGGCAGGGCGAATCGATGCTCGATTGGGCTGTAGATTGTTTTAAGTGCCAGCGAATATTAATAAATATCTTCGGCTGTAAGCATATCTGCCAAAAACTTTTATTTACAGATACGAATCTTGAAAATTCATATTTACAAAGGACGAAAAAAAAATTAGGGAAAACGGAAAAGAAAATAAAGAAAAACATATTTATAATCTATAGATACATGAAAATGTATTGATGTCGACTGGGGGAAAAAATAATAATAATAATAATAATAATAATAATAATCGTGAATGTGCAGCAGCTCGTTATCTGTCAACTATACTGCGAAATATTGGTATCAAGGGCGATCTCTGATTTTGAGAAGCTTGTGAAGAATAGGTGGATGATACCAAGAGCTCTTAAATTATACGAAAAATTATTTACCCAATATTTCTGCCTCTCTCTATCTATCTCTCTCTCTCTCTCTGTCAGTCTCGCTTGCACTTTTGTTCGCGAATGAAAAAATACTTACAGTGAACTGATTAAAAAAAAAAAAAAAAGAAGAAGAAGATAAAATTATGTATTACGATTCTATCGCGAGGGATTTGCGTCGGTTAAGAGTAGCTCTAGCGGCGCGTATTTCTCACTTCCGAGACTGCCGATTCGGTTCAGATGCTCGTTCAACGTGTTAGCCGCGATCGGTTGGCAAGGCGATACACTCGGTGGCGATGAACCTATCGCGTTAGCGAGACTTACGATAAAATTCGACCAATCCGCGATTTCTTGTCCCTCGCTGAAAACTAAATTTTCCGCTTGTTCCAACATCGAGGCTATCACTGAGACGCCGAACTGGGGACGAAACAAAATTAAAATATCGTCAGAACCAATAATCGGAGTAGTGACGAGTACGAAAAAAAGAGTCATTGTTGCTTTTTCTGATGGGAACTTTGTTTTACTCGGAGAAAAAAAATATTCTACGTTTTCAATTTTATGAAAATTGTTATTGGGTTGGCAATTGAGTCATTGGAGATTTTATCAATAGGTGATCTTAGCGTATTCTTTCGTTTTGTCAACGTGGTCGAAGCACCGAATCTTTATTGTTTTCTCGTTGTTCGGATTTTCACCTTTAATTCGGTAGAAAAATTGTATCGATTAGTTATTTAGTTTCGTTTTTATCCTAATTAAAAGATGGATGAACGCGTATTTCAGAAATATTTTATTGTATTATTTTCGAAAAGGCAGGAACGCAGAGCAGGCACGAAAGATGTTACGTGCCGTATATGGGAATGAAGCGTTGAAAGAAAGGCAGTGTCAAAATTGGTTTGTCAAATTTCGTTCTGGTGATTTTTCACTGAAAAATTCGCGTCTTGTTCTTTCATTTTAAAATTGGGATAAAAACGAAACTAAATAACCAATCGATACAATTTTTCTACTAAATTAAGGGTGGAAGTCTGAACAACGAGAAAACAATATAGATTAGGTGCTTTGACCACGTTGACAAAACGAAAGAATATGCTAAGATCACCTATTGATAAAATCCGCAATGACTGAGTTGTCGACCCAATAGAAACTACCGGATTTTTTTTGTTAGTTATCGATAGAACTTTCTGCGTGAAAAAGGCAATATTTTTTATTTATTTACCTTGTTGGTAACGGCAAATGCAAGACTGTTGTTTTTTATGTTGTTGTTCGGTGTTTCCGTGAAACCTCGAGCTATCCGGAGTAGCACCGACGGTTCCCGCACGGTTTCGAGCCAATTGTGAAATTCGGGAAAGAATCGCGTCAGTAAATTAGGATCCCGACGTCCTATTATCGCTAAATTACGGATCAATCCGGCCCAAAGCTCTTCCAACTGCTTCGTGTATACTGTCACGCTTAGGTATGGTAAAAATCGTAGTAACAAAGTCTGCAACAAATTAATTTTCCATTAAATAAATCGCAATTCAACGCTGAAATAAAAAATTTTCACATAGCTGTGTATTTTTTTTTTAATTCTCCAAACGTTCGGCTTTCTCTTCGCGTGGAATAAAATTGCGAAAAAAAAAAAAAAAAAACGATAAACGAATAATAAATCAATATAATTACCACTGAAAATATTTGCACTAACCTTTCCCTTGCGAATGCTTAGTATACTGGCTAGTTTGTCCTCCTCTAAAAGTTGCAAAAATGACGTCAACAAGGCGTTTATCAATTCTCGGGGAGTTTTTTTAACGGGTTTAGGTTCGCCCTCTTCGGTCTGCTGTTGTTGTTCCGACAGTAGAGCCAAAGGATTGTTGGCATCCTCGAGTTTCAATTGAATCGTATACAGCTGAAAAAATAAAAATAAAATAAACATAAGTAATCCCAAAGCACTCTCGAATTTTTTCCACATGGGTGAAAAAATATTATAAAAATAGAAAAATAAAAATAAAAATAAAAATTGAACAAAAATAAAAATATAACACAATGTACCCTTTCAATCTCAAGAAGACGTTGTCGGGTTTTCTTCGTCTCTTTAGCTTGAGCCGGAGGATTAGCTTGAGGATCGCTATTGGGCACAACGTCCATATCAATGATTTTCCTCGGCGCCGTCACACTTCCGCACTGAAGTTTACCCAACGAATTTTCGAACTGCGTGGGCGTGTAAACGACTTTTGTCGTAAAAACATGTTGCGATTGATCGCGATCCTTCGAATCGCGATAACCGTTGTTGTTGTTTTGATTTTTTTTATCTTTTTGTTCGGGATTTGAATTTTTTTTGTTCAAACGTTGACAATAAACCGTGTAATAATAATCATCGAAATAAGGTTGATTCGTGTTGTGTTGCAATAGTTGAAGATTGGTCAACCATTGTTTCTCGCGGGACGACATTAGACCCGCGTATTCGTCGTATTCGCCCGATTCGTTGGATCCGTTCGTGTTGTGAGATTGCTGATGATACCTCTGATTGTTGCGATTTTGATTGTAGGGATATTGGTTGTCCTTGAAGAACGGTTGGTGAGGTCCCGTTTGATCGTTTTGCTGATAGGGACGATTTTGTTTTCGTTGAATCGCTATGTGCTGCTGATGTTGCTGCTGTTGGTGTTGCTGTTGCTGCTGCTGTTGCTGCTGGTGATGGTGATGATGCATCGGATGATTGTTCGGAAATTGGGGGAACATGGGATGATCGGGGGGTCGCATGAACGGCGGCGGTCCCATGTTGGGATGTGGCGGGGGCTGTAAAGTTTTTCGATCAATGATTCAAGAGTTAACAATTTATTCGTTGAACGATGGAGGAAGATGCGAAATTGTGTCGATGAGATGTAGAATGGAGATCAAGAATGGGCTTTTCTTTGATGGTAATGGAATTGAAATAGTTTAATTACTGGATAAAGATGGGTTATAATTTTGTATTGAATTTTAGAATCCATTGTAGATCAATAATTTATATAAATTGTTTATGATTTTTGCAGAAATGTGAAAATTTTGATGGCTTCATGATAATTAATCCTAGTTTTTTAAAAATTATATCAAACACATGTTCTCTGGATAAATGCCGATTCTTAGTAGATAAGACTTACAGGTAAGAAAGGACCGTGTGGCGGTCGATGATTCCCATGTGGCATCATTAAATGCGGTGGCAAAGGATATCTCAGCATGTTTCCCGGTTGGTCTTGAAGAACAAAAAAAAATAAAGCGGATAATGCAGGAATTCTATCGGAAAATTCGTGCGTCGAGATGTATGCTTATTGCGAAAAAATATTTTCTTCCTTCAATTTCAAGGATCTTGCGCAGTTCTTTCGCGAGAATTAATTTTTTTTTTGTTTTATAATACGACTTCTCGTGGTTGCAGATTTTTTCTTTTTTCTTATCGAGTTACTCACTGGGCATTCCTCTGTGATTTTGCATGAATTGAGGATGCGGCAGTCGCATGGTTGGCGGTGGAACACCCGGATGAGGTCCTTGCAAGCCAAGTCCTGGTGGAAATCGAGGCGGTGGAAGTCCATTAAAAATATTGGGCGGGAGATTGAGTTGTTGTTCGCCGAGAGAAAGGGAGTCGAACAAAAATTGCCCTCCTAGGTGCTGTTGGTGCTGCTGCGGCGGCTGCTGCTGCTGCAATTGCTGATGCTGATGATGCTGCTGCTGCGGTTGCTGCTGCTGATGATGCTGCGCCTGCTGCTGCTGCTGAGGGTGCGGCGGTTTACTCAGCCCTGGGGGTGGCCGATTGACTATGAGCCCGCGTTCCAATTCCTCGACGGTGCAAACGTTTTTCAACGAGGCCAGCGTTTGAGGAGGTTTGGGACGGGGTATGGGCAAGTTTGCGGGACAGTCCCAGACCCCCGGTCTCGGAACGATTCCGTCCTTCTCGTCCAGCACCAAATGCGAAAGATTGTCCTCGATATCGATGTCGATTCCATTCTGCGATGCAGATTTCGCATTGTTGCGCGAATCGAACGCGGCGCCGGACGGGATACCTGCATTTCCGTTAGAGTTGGTACCAACTGAGCCGCTACTCGCATTTTGGTTGTAAGGTCTAGTCAACTCTGTGATCTGAGCTAATTTCTCGTGATCTTGTTCCCAGTCTCCGGCGGTTGCTTCGGTGCCGAATGTTTCGTCGTTCAAGGCGTCGTACTCCTCCTCCTCCTCTACTATTTCCTCCTCTTCCAATGGACAATCTATTCCATCGTCCAGACCTTGGCCCTGGCGCAAGAAAAAAAAATCAATTAAATCAAGGCTTGCAAATAAAAATGTCAACTCCAATTTGTTTTAAGATTAAATTGTTATTGAACGACTTTGGAAATTTTTGACGCGAGGCGGAATCAGTTGCGAGGATCCGAAGTTTCTGATAAAGTTAGTCGGCACACGAACCGTAATCCAGGGTTCATTGCTCCACGGCAAAATCGGTACAGACCTACAGGTGCTTATCAGGCGGTTCTCGTATCGAACAATATCGTTAAACAATGAACGTCGGCAAGAACGTCGTCGATGCTAACGCAGCAAGATCGAACAAAACCAAACCAATAATTTTACCATCCGTGACCTTGAGTGATTTATTCAAACAGGCTCAGAGCAACGACCCTTGTCTCGGTATGTGTAACAAAAAAAAAAAGAGTCAAACTACCGATCATAATAAAAACACGTCCGAAGCGATAACAAAGACTCTCGCTATCTCCGAATTCCGCAAAAAAAAAAAAATATATCTTTAGCACGAGTTAACGACCTCAGCGGGCGGGGATGTACCAAAAATGGAGGTTATGTTCGACATGTTCGTCGTCAACGAGACGGAAGCACGGGTTACGAATGTATGCCCCATCTTCGGACGCTGCGTTCTCATCGTTTCAAACATCTCTCACTGATAAACCATCCATCCAACATAGCACGAAGAACGAAAAAACAAAAAAGATAATTGTCGACAATCGAGAAGAATGCATACGACGAGAATTGCAATACTTTGCGAAACCGAAAACAAAAATATCGCGAATGTATCAATGCAGCCGCGACGCGGCTGGTGTAGGAAAAAGAAATCAGTCACGAATTTACGACGGAATAACGGTTAAACTCGTTGCACTGCGATGCGATGAATTGTCGAATTTGTTCAATGAAATGTTACTCACTGCCGACGATGTATCAAATCCGAAAAAAGAGTCTGCCATTTGTTAAAATTCAATGTACAAAATGTCATGTTCCGAATAAACGTCAATCGCTGGAAAAGACATCAGCTGTCATGGCGGAGATTACGGAGCGAAGCGCAACGGAGTTTCGCGGTCGGTCCGGCCAGTGTCGCTCGGGCGACGTCGTGGCGGCCTCGTGTGAGGGCGGGAAAGAAGGGGAGAGACCCTTAAAAACGTGTCGTCCGGGATCGAAGTGTCGACGACGACGATCTACGAAATTTTCGGTGATGAAGAATTATTATTTTCTTCATAATCGTAAATGCGATTGTAAATAACGATGGTTCAGACTTTTCACGTGACTTCGAAGTGTTTTTACATGGTTTTTAATCGTGATTAACGGCTGCTGATAATTGGTTGGGTTCGAGATGGCGCTGCTTTGCCGGTCGAGTAGGGAATGGCCATGCGTGGGAGTGAGATGGAACCACCGGCGATCGCCCATCGGCCCCGAAAGAGGGAGCGAGGACGACAGAAAATAAACATTGCGGTGATCTTTGGTCGATCTTGGTTTTGAAAATTTTAAAAAAGTTGTTCGGTTAAAACTCGAAAATTGACGCGGATTTTCGGGATTTAAGTTTATGAGTGTATCAACGAGGTTTCTCTTTCCTTTGGAGGCGCGCTGGATATTGGTACACAGTATTCGGCATCGTGTATTTATCGTTTGTTGTCATGCATATTGTGTTATGGAAGGGTTGAAATTTTCGAAAATTCAAGTCTGTATGGTTTGTTGTTTTTGCGATTTTAGAGATGCCTGGTACAGGATGCTGCGTCTTAGGTCCTGAGAGCAATATGGTGGTAAGTATGTTTTACTGCAGGTTCTGGAAAGAGGGAGTTAATGGCGAATAAACATAATTATCGGTTCTTCAGTTTATCTCGTCATTCTTTTTTTTAATTGTTTCATTTACGAGAAGCAGAATAAACTGATGCTGCGAACCGGTGCAATCGCCGATACAAGAATTTGTAAGGCGTTGTACGAAACTGGGGAAAAAGAGGCATAGACGATAACAATCAATCGAGTAGTTTCTCCTTTTCGTAAAACAGTATCTGTATTTATTTCCATAACATTAATTTTTATGTGAGGTACTTGCTGATACTCCATCTTATAACAAATGCAAGGAAATATCGTAATTTTTCGGTTATTCTCTTCTCTCTTTTTTTCTCTCCGTAGTGTGTGATCGACAATAATGTTATTAATATTAATATGGTTCATTGAACTCCTGATAACATTTAATTGATCTTTTTTACAGTAGGTACTAGTTGTTTATTTTTTTTTAATTTTAATTTTCTTTATTTAATTTTTTTCCGGTGAACTGTTTTTTTTCTTTAATTCTCGGGTTGAAGTCTACGCGTGCTCCGTGCGTGCCTAATAAATTGGTTGATTTTTATTCGTTTATCTTTTTCTTTTTCTCATACTGATTGTGCGTACGTTCGAGTGTCGCTTTACTAAAGACACATTTTTGGTAGCCAACGGTGCTGTGGTTGTTTTTTTTCTCTTTTTAAATAATTTTTTTTTTTTTTTTTTGGTTTTATTTTTGTCGTGTGATAAAATTGTACGCTCGTCGATGGTCGTTAATCGACGATCGAGGGATGAGCGAATACACGCAACTCCTTAGAGACTATAAAAATTGATTGAAAAACTTTGTAAACTCAGGCGTATAAGGTCCTAATCGTTGCTTTCTTTCATTGATCCCACGTTAATCGCAGTATCAGTTTTGTTTTTCTCTTTAAATTACTTTTTTCGTTTAACGATTCGTCGGGATTTATCGAATAAATTGAGAATTAATGATAATCATCCGCGGCAGTGAATACAACGCGTATTTTTACACGAATAATTTTACAATATTAGGAAGAAATTAAACAATAAATCCTTATCAGGGGTGCGGATATAACACAAACTCAAGATTTTTCGTTTTTCTTTTTCTTTCGTACAAGGAAACTTATTCGTTACGTTTTATGCGTGCAGACGTTTTTTCTTTGCAACCGAAGTAGAGATGAGTGTGAAAAAATTGTGAAATGAATCGTGTTTATGGTTTGGCACATTGGAAAATTGTGAATTTGTGAATCTTTGCAATTGGCACGCTTTTGTTGGCTATTTTGTTTTTTTCTTGCGTCTCAATCGTTCGATACCTTCGCGACATTTATTTCTGTGGATGATAAATGTTTGAGACAGTTTGGGAAAACGGATCGAAGATGATAACTCGTCTAGGACACGGAAAACGACACGAACATGTATGCTTCGGGATCCGAGAAAGATGGACCGGGATTGGCAGTCGAAATAAATAGTAAAATAAACATCTTCAAACTCGTCGACCACAATACTTCGATTTAAGGCCTTATATGAACGATTTCGCCGATTTTCGAGGGTACTTTTCTAGACGTGTTAAAAAAAAAACGACGCATATATTGACATTTTTTTGACAGATCATTTATGCACATGGTTACGTATGTGTAAAAAAAATCAGAAATATTAACAAGTGGCGGAGATATTACATAATAAAGCAATGTATTTTTCAAACCTTGTGAAAGTTATAACTTTCGAACGAAGGTTCAGATTGCTTTGAAAATTTTATAACATATTTTTAGCATCATCAGCTATCGTGTGAACCACACAAAGAAAAATTTCAATGACACAAAAAAAAATATAAAAAATAAAATACCGACAGAAAATTATAAAAATAAATGATGTGTAAAAAAAAATGTCGATATATGCGTCATTTTTATTTAACCGCGTCAAGAAAAGTACCTTCGAAAATCGGCGAAATCGCGTATATGAGGCCTTAATTTTCCCGACAAAATGCATGGCTCTTTAGTACCATTTTTTACCACGAGTCTGCAACGGTAATCCATTTTACCGACATGGCACACGTGCCTGACGTCAGAGCAACATTTTATTGTCGCTGAATGAAAAGTAGAAATAAAAACAAACTAAAAACAATAGATTCCGTGGACGCATAATGAGGTTCCGACCGTTCGTTTTTTTCTTTTCAATAATTATTGCTATGTAGCACCTTTAGAAATATCATCCTCTCTACACGTTATATCGAGTAATGAAAAATATTATTACCGGAAAGATCAAAATATTTAGGGAAAGAAAACTTTCACGCATGTTGCCCGTGTTTTATATCCGCTATACAATAATCTATCATTCGTTAACAATTATTAATGTATATTCAACAGTACCTAAAGTAATCTCATCCTACTTTACGTCATGTTGGCTCTTTTATCTCGTTAATTCTCTGTCGTACAATTTAATTACCATTTGTTTTTCTTTTTTCTTTTTTTTTTTTCTTCGTTTTTATTTACGTCGAGTTCGGAGTTTTCTCGAACACTGGAGTTTCCGATCTTCTCGGAATAAACGTCGGAGGAGAATACAGCAACGGTTTTCTCAAACGATTTATTATTTAATTTTTTCGATAACTCGTTCCAGTTATTATTATTATTATTTTATTATTATTATCTATTTAATCTACTTTATAACCCGTCTGGCCTCCGCCGCCCCGCGTTAAGGTTCACCCGCGTTTCTCAATATTTTTTTTTTCAATGAATTAAAAAAAAAAAAAAATGATAACGATGAATAAATAAAAAAAACACGGACACATAAGAATTTATTAGAGTTCTTAATCACGGAGTATTCAGACACTGCTCGTAGCGTGACAATCCTCCAGGGTGGCTAGGCTGCTGGCCCTCAAAGACGCCAAACTCAAGGAACTTTGGTTCAGTGTATTCAAGTCGTGAGGGTCCTCGCAGTGAAGATACAGTCGCGAGCTCACGGATTTGTGACAATCCGGGCATAGCCGCTTCTTCTTCTTGTCGCGCCTCTTTAGAATGTCGTATGCGCATCTGTTGTAATAAAAAAACAATACGTGAGAAAGAAAATAGTAATTGATAATCGTAGTGTAGAGACAGAGAAAAAAAATAATGAGCGAGTCTTACCTCGCGTGGAGAATGTGGGAGCAAGGAAGAGCCTCGAGAGAATCGGCCTCGAGACCGAAAGGCTCGTTACAGCTGCCACACCTCAGTTCCAAATCCTCTTCCATCGCCGCTGCGAGCCTCTCGTGGTGTCCTCTTTGTTCCTCGTCGCCTAATGAGCCATAGATCCGGGAAAGTCTGCATCTAACCGTCCTCACCAAGAGCTGGGCGAAGCCGGGAACGCGTCACAATGGTTTCTCAATATATTTTTTAAGACTCGAGGAAAAAAAAGACATTTCTTTGCATGATTCGCCATGCTTTCTTTTTTAATTCTCATAAACAAAATGAGCAGAAAGACGCTTGTGAACCATTGAAAAACATTCGGTTCTGATTTACATGTACGAGAATTATTGCATAATTTATTGATTTCTTCATTATTGTTTTCATTCGAATATCAAATATCGTCCATAGATTTTATGTTCGATCGATCAACGGCTGTAAAATATTTTGCCAGTGTTGTGGATAATTGTGAGTAAATATCCAACTCTAATTTCCACTCACAAAAATTACTTCATAATTTATTGATTATCTAGATTCCGGCAGGAGGAAAGAATTCTAAATTCTCATTAAGAAAAATGATTTTTTTATACATTCTATTCAGATATCAAACATCCTCCATAAATTTGATATTCGATCGATCGTCCACGATAGAAAAAAAAAGAATGGTCGCTAGCGTTCCATATAATTTCGAGGAAGTTTCAAACCTTTGCACCCATTGAATTCGCTACTTCGAGCAATCTCGTATTGAATTCCAGTGGCCTGCAGTTGCATATCTTGTGCTGAAGTCTGAGCGCCTCGAGGCACCTTGCAGCTCCGTCCATGGCTTCCATTTGGCACAGACGATCGCCAGTCGCGGCAGCCGACCCCATTGCGCTCTCGTACTGACGAAAAGCTTTCTGAAATATTTTTAACTTCGTCTACATCATCCTTCGCTTCGCGATGCGACGTTCGATAAGCTATTTCCGCGTCGATAAGAGGCCAATCCGTTTAGCTTATCATTGCCTGGGTGCTTTATCGTGCGCTTATCGAAAGACAGCGCAGTGAGGATGGATTTGCATGCGTGACAAGCTTAATGAGCGATCGTAGCACATGCTTTTCGTAATGAAACAATTATCCGGCTGTGAGTCTGCATTAGCTGCGCTCCGAAGTTCATCGGACGGGAGAGGGGGAGATGGGGTTCGTAGGCACTTCGATGTGAAATTGGATTGGGTCGTGGAACATACAGGCTTCGGGATGGGACACCTAGGAACCGACTATAGGACGGCCTTCTAACGACCCCTGCATCCCCCTGAAAGGCACGTCGAGGAATTCCTCGATGGTCTGGATTTCCGACTCGACATATAACAGCAGTGCAACTAACAGCAGACCAGAATTACCGGAATGGTGACGATGAAGATGCTGACGGTTATAACGGAATTAATCGTAAATCAACGTCACTTACATTTATGTCGGATTTTTTTCTGTAAATATCGCCGAGAATTCGTATACTTCTTGCGTAACTCGCTTGGTCACCGGATACAAGCGATAATCGGGTTGCTTCCTGCAACGATAAAAATCCGGGGTGACAAGTAATGTCCGACGGGGCTATTGTCGAGTTCGGAGGCAACCTCGTGGAAGCAGATAAGAAGTGGAAGAAAAATTCTGGCACAGTTGCTTGACACTTTGCTACCTCGAAATCGACATTGTCAGACGTTTGTTGATTTCACGGATAAAGTCGAAATTATTCCAACATAATTTGGCTGTGTTACAGATTTTATTTTGTTAATAAATTTTTTCTTTTTGAAACTTACGAATGAAAAATTGGAGCCCATCGTTCGTCAGTCATTTTCTATTATTACTCTCGATGCTTTGATAATAAATTTCGAGAAAAAATCATGGATGTTTCTTATCCTTCGTTGTTTGATATTTTAACTAATTTTTTTCATACCAATTTGGTTTCACCGGATAAAATTGTTGAACAGCTAAACAAATAATAATTATATCGAATTAGCACGGAAACTTGAATGTCTGGCTTCGCAGCCTGGACCGAGACTCGATTGTCTCTCAGTTAAACAGTAAACGCAACCCGAAGAAATTTCATCCCCTTCTTTCGCATTTCTCGTTGTTTCCCATTCCTCGCGCGTTCACCGGCAGACAATGAACTCCATGAACTAATTATCCGGACGAGGGAATCTCGCAGCCGCGAGGGCTCTTCGCTTACCGGTAATAATGGGAAAATTTTGCGGGGGTAAAAGCAAAAGTTTTGTTTACCGAGCAATAGTCATGGGCGTCACCGAGTTCTCCCTTCTTTCTGAGAGACGTTGCCATCTGCAACAACGCCGCACGGTGATGTCGCGAGTTCAAGTCACCGAGTTGCAAACTTCGCGAGAGGTCGTAAGCCCGAGCTGCGTATCTCGCACTCTTGTCGGCGTCCTGAAGCCTGCAGAATAATTCCGACAAGCCGACGTATACCTGTATAGACAGAAGTGAGACCTGTTTGAAATGTAGGCGAAAGTTGTGACTTCGAAATCGTCGTTTTCCCCGATTTGCGTGCAAGTTTCTCGGGGGAGGCTCGTGACGGTGGAACGATTAAGCTGCGAAACGTTGTTTCAGCGGCAAAGAGGGAGGCGAGGACGGGGTCGTGGTGGGGTTTCGAGGATCGAGGTTTTAGCGGTTGTGACAATGAAAAAGTCACCTGCAATTCGAGGGAGGGATCCTGAATGGAATGAGCAATTTTGTGGGCTCTTTGAAAAGCTTCCAGCGCTTTACAGAAACCTGCCAGTTCCAGGTGAACCCTGCCCACTGTCAGATGTACCAATCCAGCGGTTGCACACTGATCGCACTCGTTGTAGAGACTGCAACGACGACGAATGGGGAATTAACGTCGTTGATCGGTCTTGGCGATTTAATTTATTGGGGATTGTTTTTGAGTGGCGAGAATTTTGTAGATTTTGTTTTGTACCTGTGTCTGGCGAAGGCCAAAGCACGATCCAGGGCACCGAGTCGCTCGTGTGCACGGGCCAAGTTTAGATAAGCCTCGGCTCGCATGTTCGGCGAGTCCAGCTCTTCGGATATGCCCAGTTGCTTATCCGCGAAGTCTATGCTTTCTCTGTAACAAGATGTGGAGAAATAAAGATGTTTCGTTGTAATGAAAGATTATAAATGAACGAATGGATCGGAATTCGTCGATTAACCGAACATAGCCTTCGGCATAGAGATTTTTTTTGTCCTTAGTCAATTTTCCAGTTGTGATGAAAAAAAAAATCATATTCTTCTAAAAAATTTCTCTTATCAGAAGGAGTCCATATTAAAGTTAAATTTTGTTTTTCTCGTCGTGATGGATCTTTGTTACATTTGGATGAAGTAATACCGTTGGTCGGAGTATCAAAATTATAAATTAATTAATGACTTAACAATATTACTGCTCCTTATATCAGAAACAACGTAATTCGTTAATTCGAAAAATTTCAAAACTTTATCGAACAGAATAACGAGATATTCTTTGTGGAATCGTCAGTCAGGATGTTACATAGTTGTAGCGCTTTTCATAGTAGGACAGCAAACGCCGTAGAGCTATAGTGAAGGACAATTTCAGCGACCCTATATTTGCTGTGGAAAACTTATGTTTACGACGCCTTTGTGGCAAGCGCAGCCCACACCAGCCATTCTCATCGTTGTATTATAGTACAACGCGTGTCGTCGCGATTTCTCTTGTGAACAAGAATTTACGACTCGTACGAGAGTCTCGATGGAATCTGCGCGAAATTTTACACCACATATCGTTTATTATTATTGTTATTATCATTATTATTATTTTTATTATTATTATTATTCCGAAATATTTTGTATAAAAAGGAAAAATAAGGTTGAGTATTCGGGCACAAGTCGAAAAAACACGTGCCGGGTTCAAAATGGAGGATGGAACACAGTTTTAGCCCGAGCTTTTATGTCCCATATTACGCTGCGCACACAAGCTATACATTAATGTTTAATAAACCACTCGAGGTTGTAATGAGCGCAATATTTACTCAACCTCCAGGCTTTCATCGCTTCTGCCTCTTTCAACCTTTATCGTTATATTACGACAACAGCGATGGTCATACATAATTAAAACGCAATTGCAATTAGCGGTTCTCAATCTCTCGCACACGAAATTAACCGTTTTATGGCTAAAATTGACAATCAAAAGTTTCATTGACCAAGTGGATGGTCGTTCCGGTCGTATCGGTGACACGACCAATTCTCTGGTCCAGATTTACGATCACGGTCCCAATTTATTCATATAAAGCACATAACTCCCGTTTTCAGCTGGGAGTTAAAAGAAAGAGCTCTGACTGGCTAACTGACTGACTGATTAATCAACGTCCAGCTCAAACCGTTTGACATAGAAACGTGAACTTTAGAATGTAAATTTTTTCATATCGCAGACGACTGCTAAGTAAGATTCCTGGAAAGTCGCTCCTAATGAGTGAAAAAAGAGAACAGAAGGGCTTGCTATATCTCCTAATCATATTAAATTTGTTCGATTATTCCAATTCAATCTTGTTCCAAAGATATTCCAGACCCAGTTCTTTTCATATGAATATTGGATCGTTCTATAAGATGAGAGCTTTAAAAGTTTGAAATAAAAAATGTTGAAATGATCGAAACTCGATGAATAATCGCTGCTCGGTGGTGCGGGTTAATTATGTAGCAGAGCTCCGCAATTTGGCCCACTCTTCTACATAGACATATAAATTAAACCGTTCTAGAAGATAGTAGTATTAAAAATTCAAATTGACCATATTAAGGGTTATTGCAACGTGGTTGAGGAAAGCTCGAGTCGAAAAGCACAAGTAGCCGGATGGTGAATTCTGCTTAAGCTTGGCACTGGAGAATCCACCCCTGAACCACGCTCCGTCGCTTCTCCGAGCAACGATATAAATTATGTACTGGCTTCGCGACCGTCGTCCCTAATGAAACTCAACGCGGTGCACGAGATTTCGCGCAGCTCGGTGCGACAACGCGGCTGTCTTCCGGTCCCGCTGTCTCGGCTGAATGCGTTACGTTTCCACGGCGAAACCATGCTCGGGGTGTAACCATTAGCGTCCTCACGAGATTACCCAGAGACGGGGAAATACCGCAAAGACAAGTGGAATCACCGCGAGCGTCAAATATCCTGTGTCTCGGTACAATTAACCATCTTCCGTCTCGTGGAAAACGTTTTAGTGTTCCGCAACGTTTTCCTCGGGCTTGAGAATAATTAATGAGAGTAAGTGCAGCTATCTTGTACCTCGTACGATCTTCATCAGTACGTGACGCGATGTTTTTTAATTAAACATGTTTTTGATGGAAAGACGAAATAATATTAATTCGTCTTCCATTATTGTTTTTTTTTTTTAATTCGGCATCTTTCGAGATTTTATTCGATCGAAGAGTTTTTTGTGGAGGAAAGAAACAAGTTCTAGTTTTTATTCAATCGACGGAGCAATGGTTGCAAATTATTTTTAAAACCGCGAACAAAATCATTAGAGACATGATGACAAGATGAGTAATAATTAAAATTCAAGGAATTCTATAGTCGTGGGATTATTGTTCGTCTTTTTTTGTTGCCGATTGGATGCATTTTTAACGTTTCATGGAGTCGTCGAATATTTACTCGATATCTCGATGTGCCCGCGAGATTTCAAGATATCGAAAGTAGCGAAGCTCGAGCATACACAATTAAAAACAATATTGGTTCTCGAATGCGCCAATTGCGAATCCGTGAAACGCGGGGAACAATTCCATTATTACTGTGTGCCGTGGTGGTACGCGAGAGCGTTTGTGAGATTAAATAAAAAGAAAAAAAAGGAAGAAAAAGATAATAGAGGATGAAAAGCTATCGTGACGATGGATGGAGAGATGGGAGATGGCGAGGAGAGTTCGCCCGTTGGATTCTCGCAGCCGGGTCATTGGCGCTAATTTTTCCGGGCATCGATCGCGACCTCGAGTGCCACTCCACTCGTTCTCTCTATGTACTCGCGATGCTCTCGATGCCGTTCGAAGCTCTGCAGTAGTTATCCCCGGGCTATGTTGACGTTGCCCACACGTACACGCACATACACACATACATAAACACTTGTACGCACAAATGCAGCGGAACGGAGCTTGGATTCCGTCGATTGTTGAAATTCCGAAAGACTCGTCGTACGTATTTTTTTATCCGGCGATTGCTATTTCTTACGATGAACAATGAGGAGTATAAATGAAAATAGGTATAAGTACATAAATTGAGAAAGGAGATATATTCAAAATATTTAGTTGAAAGGTTTGGGCTTTTTGTGTTCTTTTTTTCGATGTACAATGATTTGAATAAATAAAAATATGTATAAATATATAAATGGAGGAAGGATATATATTTGAAATATTTAGTTCAAAGGTTTGGGCTCTTTGGTTTATTTTATTTTATGTACAATGTTGAGAATAAATAAAGATAGGTATAAATAAATAAATAGAGAGAGGAAATATATTTGAAATATTCAGTCCAAAGCTCTGTTTTTGGGTCTATAGCGAAGTTTTTCGAATAGTCGAGTTCGCGAAGTCAACGAGAAAATATGCGAAACTTTCGACGTTACATTGCTGAGCAAATTCTTGAGATTCTCGATCCGTAGTTGAAACGTAGGTACTGCGTAGTGGGTTTACCGGAACGTTTAAACCTCCGGGGCGGAAATAGTTTCGTGAAGAAATTTCGAAGAATGGACCGACGTGAATTATAACTAATAATCGTTATCATTGAAAATCTTTTTTTTTTTGCAGAGATAATTTATATTAGTAAATCGTCTTAACGTCAAATCGTATTTCACTTCATGTAAAAATTGTAGAGAATTAACAAAAGAAGAAAAATACAGAGAAATATAATAAAATATTCATGATTTGATAAATAATTGCGGTAATGATAAAATTATCATAATCGAAGGTCTCGATAGAATAAAAAAATATCTAAACAACATCCAATCGCCGCTTTTCAACTTGACCCAGTGATCGTGCAGCCTCAAAACGAGCGGCGCTGAGGCAGTAAATAAAATTTCAATAATTCTCCACGATGTCAAACAATTCACACGAACTTGACCTTTATGCATATAATTTTTTTCCATCCACGAGCATGAAAGAAAATCAGATGAAATAAAACGAATTCCAAGTACCCGAAGGTCCTCGCTCGTTGAATATTCGTAAACTCAATTTTCAAGGTAAACGAGGCAAGATTAATTTTGTTTGGGGTTCCAATTGAAGCATCTCCGTCGCGAGACTGAAATTTCTTCGGTACGTAGAGAAACAAAAAGAAAAAAATATTTTTTAAAGCGGGAAAGCATTATAAAGAGAGGAGAAAATCGTGGCGCCAGAAGGTGCTTGTAGTCGGAGCTCGAGAGGTGGAGCGCTGCTTTTACCTGAAACTTCAAAGAACATCCTCGAGCCTATTCCGCTTGAGAGTGCTGGAGTTCAATTTCTGTGGGTCTTCGCTTTTCATCTTTCGTGACAATCGTAAAAATGACAGGAATTCTTTTTTTATGAAAAAGAAAAAAAATATCGAAGGAATGATTGAAAGCTACATTTTTTTTCCAGTAGTTAAAGTACAAATTCTTCTCGGTTTGAATCGCAATAGTTATAATCGACGTTAACGTACACACGAGATGAACGTCAAACTCCGAATAACGACCTCGCACGTGTGACACCGTAAATTCATGATTAATTACTTGCCTCATGCACGAATAATTCGCGAAAGAGAAAAAAACAATTCTTTCGTTTTGTTTTACTTGACCCCAGGCTCGTCCTGGGAGAAGATCCATCCCCTTCGAAGACCGGCGAGATATTGAATCTCCCATAACGAGACGATATACCATGACAAGCGATAAAAATAGCTTCCGACCAAATTGCCAGGGCGCAGCCATTGTGGAAATTCATCGTTCCCGGTGAAAAAGTGTTCCCGTCGTGAAAATTCGTTCCTCGGTATAAAATATGTGGGAAGAGGTACGAAAAGAAAGGACGAACGAATCGGGCGAGGGAAGTGAAAGCAAAGGAGAAGGAAAAGCTGTGTGTGGGTCTTGTGGGCGGAAAGGATTCCACCGAACATTTGTCAGCCGGTCTGCCGACTCGACTGTCTTTTGCCCTTTCTTTCGCTTCTTCTTCGTCCTGTTACTTCGTTCTTTACGTCGAGAGAGCGGGATTGACGGGAAAGAAGAGCCATATACATATATCTGGACCCACACACTCATACATATCTATATATTCGAAGAAACCGAGCCCGCGAGGAGCATGAGAAATTTTTCTGGAAAACTTTATCCCGGAATAGCGACATGCCCGAGTAACGATCGGCAAAACTTTTCTGCTATTCCCAAGCTCGCTCTGGCAACTGGAATGGAAACTTACGCGACTGACAATGAGAGTATCGCGCACGATCGAACGATCGTTATCTTAGCAACGCGACTTCGGAATTCGCGTAAGAACGAATGGTAACAGAAATTCCATTCCCAAAGATCCTAACTCTTCGTCGGAAATTATTATTACACTCTTTGTGCATTTCACAATCGCGCTACTGGCGTCTCTTTGCGCTACCTCGTACCACGTTCCACTTGCATTCGCGGTATTTCCCTTAACGTTATTTACAACGCAAAACAGTTCTTTGAACCAGAAAAATAACGAGACGTCGTTAAATCGACTCGCAAGCAATTTTATCTCGACCTAAATCGACGATCTTTCGGGTTTAATTCGTATCACGTTAATTCGTCCATGAATTCCACTCAACTGTGCGGAAACATGTACGAAAACAGGCGGTAAAGCAAGATGACACGTTGCGATGAATACAACCTCCCAGTGGGGATCTAATTGACGCGACAGTTGTAACCTCGGTGCTTACGTGTCCTTTCTATACTTCCACGGCTCGTACATTCGTCGCATATTTTTTTTCTCTATTCTTTCTTCGTGCAATTTTTTTCTCTTTCATTCATTCTCGTGAGGTTTTTCACACTACGTTTGCGTCGAAGTGGCTGATGTTATGAGTAGCTTGTGGAGAAAGAGCCTCGTGCCTCAAGCCCCCCTGAGGCGGCGGAAAATGTCTCGGCCGTTGGAGGGTTTCTCGCGTTCACAATGGGCGGTCGTGCACACGTGTGCGACCGAGCTTGCGGATAGTCGTTGTCGCTTTGATGCTCCGACAATTCCTCGATTTTTATCTCTTATGTCCGGCTTTATCGGTCCTCGGACAAACCCTGCAACCACGTTTTTACTTCTTTTCAGATTCTTCACGCTCGACTCGAAGATCTACACACCCGCGGGGTTCAACGTCTGTACGAACCTCGTCCGTCCGACCGCAGACCGACTCGTTCCACTAGCTCGACACTCCCAACCCATTCTCCGGAAGGTAAGTGCATTTACGTCGCCCAAAAAAAATATCAATAAAATACTCGAGTCGACGCAGACGTTACGAAATCAATCGATCATCAATGTAAATATTATTTGAACATGATTTTATGATTTCGACATGGTACAAGCGGATTTTTCATGCGTAAAAATATTTGTATCGAATTTTTGTGAAGGTTTTTTTTCGAATGGTTTTTTTTTTGTAAACAAACCGCAGTAGCGAGAGATGGGAAATGTATTCCGGTAACGGGCGGTGGGGCCGGTGCTGTTGGTATGCAAAACGATACCCAAGAGCTCGTTGTACAGCATTTACCGGGTTCGGGATACGCGGCGAAGGGAAACTCGGCCACTCACGCGCCCCAGAATCGAGGGTAGGATCACTGGGTCAGTCGGCACGACTACGACTCAATGGTACTCGCTGATAGGCATCTGGGGTTTCCAATACCTACGGGGCAGCAACGATCGAACTTCGAAACTCACCCCCCCCCCTGTCTCTGTATATTCTGCAAATTTCAATGTGACGAGATTCTGTTCGTGCTTTCAGTGCTGCGGGACATCGTTGGTTGAAATAATATTCCAGTTTGGAATTTATAAAATATTTTTACGAGAATATCTCGTAGTTTTAGATTATTTTTTTTCCCGGTAAATTAAAATGCAAGCGAGTATAATGAATAAAAGAGGACTGCGGGGATGGGAAACGGTTTTCAACGATTTTAGACCGAGAGAGAGGGTTGGAGCAAAGTGGAATAAATTAATTTTATCCAGTATAAGGATCTAATCCTGGGGATGGCTCGAGTGGCCGAATATTCTATTCCGCAGGGTGGAGAACGTGGAGCGAGGGAAGAATTTCAATAAAATTTAACGCTGGCCCTGCGGCCTTTCCCCGTCCCTCTCTGCCAGCTCGCCGGGGGCGACCGGTATTCGTTCATGAAATTCATAGTAGTGCACTATCCTTTTCAGCTTGCCGAACTCGGCCACGAGTTGACACTGGATATAATTGACTCCATAAAATTACCACCCTGTGAAGGAGGAGGAGGAGGAGGAGAAGGGGGGGTTATTCTCATCGGGATTTTCCCGAAATCAAGGTAAAGAGAAAGATTATTATTATTCTTTGCTGTATTTGCGGGGAAACGAAAGTTTCAGTTTCTAACTGTTGGAAGAGCAGCGGGAGAAGGCGCAAGAAAGTTGGGCGTCTTATGAAAACTTGTTGGGGTTGTACGTATAAGTGGTCTTGCTTCTACTCCAGTCTTAATTATGCGAATGTTTTAACTCTTATTATGGCTAATTAGATTAGTTTAATCGATGTAGAACTTTCGTGTCACATTGCTCGATCCGATCGGATTTTTTTGTGACTGATTGTAGCAGTATCACAGCACTGGCATGTTCGGGAGATCGTTTTTTTTACCCTCAAACGATGATATAAAGTATTTAAAAAATGTTTTTCCAAACGATTTTGGATTTTTCAATTTTTAGTTGTTCAAACGCTGTTTAAACCAATTTTGCTCGAACGACCCTTCTGGCGAATTAAAGTCTTTATTTAATTTGGTTTTATTTTTGTCAAGAAAATTCGTATGATATAAAAAAATTATGATATTCTGCAATAGAATTATTATTTTCCCCACTCTTTCCAAATCGATAAAAACGGAAATGGAAAAAAAAATGCAGTGGAGGTATTTTAAAAAATGCAGTGAATTGAAAAAATATTCCAGAAAGGCATGGAGACAGTGGTTAGCCGTTTGAAGGTTGAAATAACGTTGATCGCACTCGAGTTATCGAATCAATGGGCTCGGGACAGCGGAACATCGGCGATTCGAACGGACGTCGACGTGACGAGTCGGCGAGGCGAAACGCAGGCGTCTGACGGGCTTGTAAAAATAATTTCCCTCTTGTGTGGAAGTTTGGCATGTGCGAATGGCGCATCAAGCGTGAAGGACTGCAAAAAACGGTGTTGATTTAATACACTGTCACTGTGTCACTGGATATCTACCTATTTTTTTTTTATTTTCCGCGAACATTTACAGTGACTGCGTCAGCCCGCTGACTCGAGAATTTTTTCGGAAAAATATTCTTTGCGTCGATGAAAATTGTGAAAAATATTGGGTTCAACCTCCAGCTAGGATTTCCGTTGAATCGCTGTATACACAGAAAGTATGAATTTAAAATATGCATTGGAGTAGAGCGAGGAACGATTCTCATCCATGAACGTAGTATTTGTACGTGAACGGTATATACGGAACACACTGTACATGTTGTTCATACAGCTAAAAGGCACACGCGAGAAGGTTCTCTCAATAGAATAGAATCGGGGAAAAGGAAAGAATTCGGAATTTATCTCGTTTGAGAAAAATTGCAGCTGCCTAATAATTCAGCATAGCATCGCCCACAAATCCGGCTTTGGTTTTAGTTTTTTCTCTCCCTCTCTCTAAAAAAATAATGAACAAGTTTTTAACCGCGTAATGGATGTTCAAGATTCATAACTCGGTTAATGCTGATTCGTGCTCGCTTTTATTATTCAATGTATTGTCTATTATTGCACTTGAAGTTTTTATTTTTCGCTTCACTCGTTACTACAAAAATGTGTATTTTTTCTATTCAATTATCTGCCAGGACGATCGAAAAATTCGTTTCGCTCTATAATTACGTTTTGCCCTTCGAACACGCTAATCGAAAATAAAACAAAACGAATGTCTCTGCGGTGGTCGATATTTCATGCCGAGGACAGTATTTTTTTTTTTGTCGACGTTTCCGAGCAAACCGCACAAAAACTGTGCCGTGGTATGTATAGGACATGGGAGAGAACGTTGCGCCAAGCGAGGTACAAAAAACTATAGATAACTTTGTCTCCCTCGACGCCCTTCCGTCCGCGCACGTAGGCGAAAAAGGAAGAAGGAAAAATAAACAAAACCAAATTTTCCATCGGCCGAAGCGTAGAACCCTTCTTTTCACTTTTTTTTTCTCTCTTATCATCCAACGAATTTTCCCGACGACCTTCACGAGCGCGACCTACTAAATATTAATGCAAGTTTGAGGGTGGAAGAACGGAAGATATATGGAGGACCGAAAAACGCGTGAGAGGTTGACTCCGGAGGGGAAGCGAGATTCTTGTATTAATTATACGATGCAAATCCGGGACAGATGCCCGTTATCGTTCTTATCGCTCGTACACACTCGTTATAGACAGTGTGAAGGAATGAAAAAATGTGGGTGATGAAAACTCGCGATTAGCCAGATGGAAATGAAGAACGGATTACGGTCAGAGGGTTCGAGAGCTTTCTACGGTCCGTTGCAAACGTTCACGGTCGTTTGATTGACTTGCCTGTATTTTCCCCAATCCATGTAAGCCTGGTACAGATATCCCAGCAGAGCGAATTTGTCCTCACGCTGACGAATGCTCTTCAGGGCTCCTCGCCACTTACGCACCGCTGCTTGTTGTTTGTGCGCTCGGTACAACTTCAAACCCTGCTCAACCTGAAACGATAAAATAACGAATTTACGTTGTGAATTGAATTTGGCTCTTACGAAGGTTCGAAAGATCTTCCAAACACTGAATTATCGTTGAATTAAATATATACTATGATAATAATTAAGTATCAAAAAATGATAAAATATCAGTTTGGAAAATTCCAAATCTTTGAAATAATTTTGTAAAAAAAAATCAATAAAATTTAAGATTCAAAAAATTGAAGGAGAATTTTGCCAGTTTGAATGATTTGAAAATTTTTTAATCAATGTGGGTTATCAGAATATTGCGTATAGATTATTTTCTTGCATTCGTGGATATTGCGGCCATTCGGGAACCTTCTCCCGAAACTTTGCCGCAAGCTTCGGTATCCATCGAACCGTGACAAAGCAGTTTCACAATAGCGGAAGGGCCGAAATGCGTAAAAGCTTCAAAGGACGATGAGAGAATCGATTCGATGCCGACACGAGCCCACGATACTAAATTTCTACATATCCTGTTCATTGTTTCAAACCTTTGTGATCCGATGATGCACGAATTTGCCGCCAGCTGGCGCTTTTCGTGCACGCAGTGAAACACAATACGTTTCACTGATTCCCCAAATATCGTGGTAACGAAAACGAAGGCTCATTCGTATTGAACTGCCAATGTCACGGAAACACGGAATTTTGTGCAACCCAAACGACCGCAAAAATGTATTTCCCCGCCAAAAAAAATATATGTATGGATTCTGGTATTTGCTCGTGGATAAAAGTATCAACGTAGCAAAGCAAAGCTCGGGAATCTTGCTTCGTCGCTGGGGTGATTAGGCTGGATTAAGCGAGGGTAAAGGGGGCGAAAACGATTTCGGACCATGTCACCTGCTACTCGAGTCGCATTCGGGCTTTGCGTAAGCTCTTTACCGCGATATACCAGCACCGATCTTTAACTCTACGACGGACGTCTAGGATTACTCTCGATTCCATTTTTGATCTATTTTTTTCTATGTTGACCTTTATTTCCGAGCCATCAATCGCCAGATCCTGTTCCGGACCGAACCTCGCGCACACAAGTAGGTCAACACTAATAAAAAAGCTTTCTCGATAAATTGATCAGCGTTAAAAAAGCTTTCACGATTTAATTTGGTCACCACTAAGCAGCGAAGTGCGACAAATATTTTTTTTCCAAATAGTAATTCGAGGCGGCGATTATTTTGATTGATTTTACGTCCCAAAGTTATCGATATTGATCCGTCCGCCCGCTGCAGAAAACACGTATGAAACAATTTGGTCGTCAACGTTTGTTGACATTATTATTGGATGTTAATGATAATGAACTTGGCGCCAAAATTCAAAGAATGGGAGAGATCGCGCGATGGAACTTTGGCTGGTGTGCTTATCGGGATAATGATGTAAAAGATGTCTGCAATTTGGCCCAGTTTTATATGAACATATAAATTGAGTCGTTCTCAAAGATAAGAGCATTAAAAATTCGAAATGACCATATTAAGGGACACCCCAGTGCTCACGGCCGTACACAATCGTTGGATCGTAGCTGACCCTATGCTCGAAGTACACGAAAGGTCCGAAACCATGAAACGTATGCCGAGCGATACAGCCATTTGTCGGGGCTTCCGCAGTCAGGGTTAGAAAGCTTCAGGGCCACGAGAAACAAACTGATAACGCGGGTTCAACGTTGGAATTCGCTCGATCGTTTGGCGTCATCACGCAACCCCACGAGGTTAAAAGAGGAAGTAGGGTGAGAATGGCTCGACCGAGAGGCGCGTGGAGCAACGTTCAAGGCGAGGGGTTCAGGGCGCGAGAATGACGACTAAAGAGCGGCCGCGCGGGATGAGAAGGCCGTATCGATTTAACCCTGAACTTTGCGTTGTCCCGTGGCTGATAAACCACGTGCCTCGGCATAAAATAAATACACAATGTCGAGGATCGACGCACGTTGAAACAAAATTCTATGCAGCACGATGGATCATGGCCACAGTGGTACATAGTGGGTGGTGATGTACTTCACAAAGAACTCCCACGCGCTATTGAATAGTGAGTCATCTCTGCAGAGCGAGCAGGTCCTTCGGACTCTGGATTATTATTTTTTCTTCAAGTCTCCAGCCTTTCTATTTAAGTCGAGTGCGAATCGTTTACGAGTCAACCTTGAATAACAAACGATTTCGTTTGATCGAAAACCAGAGCACAGCATCGATCGATTCGGCTTTGATGTGTTGGCTCAGAATTAATCAACTTCTTCAGTTCGAATGAACGACCGTTGGTTATAATTTCAATGTCCCATGGAAAGTTAGCTTCGGCAATCGATATCACCTGTAGCTCTCGTTATGACGATTTCCCGAAGACTCCCCGAAGAGTCTCGATTCACAACGAATACAACGGGTCACGTATTCCTTAATTGAATTTACCAACACCCTTCGCCCACGTTTTTTCTCATTCACCAAGAAATTACGAGAAAAGAATTTGTGACATTTTTTTTTTCCTTCTTTCGCGATGTTTATCGTCCGCGTTTAACGAGTCACGTCTACATTTGAAATTGAATTTTGCGCTCGAGCCTCGTCCTATTTGTCGAGGACGCTGGTCGTTCTCGAGAAAATCCATCGAGTATGCATGTACGATGTGCTCGTGTGGCGTCGTCAACCCCGTCCAAGGACGCACGGAGAGCCGCCGTGAGGGTTGGCGAGCACGCAGAAGCCCCCGCGAGGCTTCCACTCACTCGATTCTACTCAAGCGGATGCCTACCCAGGCCTGAAATTACACCGTTCGAACTATTCCCGAGCCCTTCGGGCTTCCCGAGTCTTCGCTTTCATCCCTCCCCCGCCGAGCTATCCACGTTCCAGTGCCGGTTCTCGTCGTGTCATTCCACGAGTCGACTATATCGGTTTATATCGTCCTCGTGGTGGCGGCACGTCCATGAGTACGGGCCGGGGGGGGGGGGGGGGGGGGGGCAGATGCCACTGGGTGAAAGCCTTCCCGCGGCCTCTTCTCCCTATCGTCGTTTCGAGACCGCGCGATCGCGAGATGTTCGCGATATCCTAAACGAAAATCAATGTAGTGAGGCCGGACGAAGGCCGAAGGAAGGAAGGGAGGCCGAGCGATAAGTTTCATTGACGAGGACACGAGACCGATCCTTCACTTCGAAACGCGATGGAGACTCGCATTAGCTCCGATATTCGGTCATATAGGGATAAATTCGTTTTTTAAAGTGTCATGGGAATATGGCGGAAGGGCGCGTAGTCGTACAAACTGTGGGGGTTGTAAAGGCGGACAGATTGCGATAGGGTGAAGGTTTCGAAAAGAGAAGATATAATGTCATGAATAAATATTATGGTAGGTAATATTAAGGTTATGTTAACGTATTCGGGGTTTATTATAAAATAAATAAATCTTCGAGATGACAGTCTATGGAATATGGTCGATGGGTCTTATTTATCGGTATTATTGAAAGCTCGTGACAGATCGGAAGAATGATCGATAAAGGTTGGAAGAAACCACAAGAATTTTCTAAGACTCTTTGGAGTGGATGAAGATCAGTGACGAATGGAGAACACTGAAGTAAATAACCCGCGACGATCGTTACGGGGTGCTTTGATTCAATTTCACTTTTTCATCGCAAGAAAACGAATGCCGCCGGGATGCGAAGATATGTCTTCGCAGTAGGGGCGGAAAAGTGGCGGAAGAAACGAGAAACGATGACGAGTGTGAATATACGAGAACAAAAAATTGGAAGAAAAAAAAACCGACGAAGCCGCGTCCGTGTATTAATCGTCAGACCTATATTCAGCAATGAAGCGCTGAGTTCCCGTTGGCGAATGTCAGCCGCACGTGGCTGCACCCCTGATTCTTTTGCCTCCCAACCACCCTCCGCACGATCTGTTTTTTGTTTCATTTCTCCGTTTTTTTTGTTTCCCATCCGAAGTGATTTATCTGGCGTCGGTGTATCAGAAGTATATATAAGAGGGAAACGAGGAGAATGGTAAAAATGTGCGAAAAACCTGCACGAGGGTTGTTCTGACAAAGAAACAATTTTTCAATAACCGGCTTAGGAGTCTGACACGACACGTGCTCTGATTCATTCGTTTGCGTCGAAAATAAGTTACGAAACTCGTGATAGGTGATTTAACTAGGAAAAAGAGACGAATGAACCCTTGAATAGTAAGATCTTTCGAGAAGGGCGCGGGAGAGAGAGAGAGAAAGAGAAAGAGAGGGGTAGAAGCAAGTTTCACGAAAAGCGGAGCCGCGAAGGTAACGAAATAGTTGAAGCTTGCGAGAGGGATGAGAAGAAAACGGCAATTTCGCGAGAGTCGAAGCAAGGATCTCGTACGTTCTGGACGTAACCTTCACCCCACAGTCGCAGACGAGGGTCGGTGGAATGGTGGTCTCTGTGGGATTTCGTCTTGAGGTGGAGGAAGAGCGATTTCCACAGCCACAGAAGTTTTTTTTCCGAAAGACGTAGAGGGTTTTACGAGATTGCGTCAATAGCCGAGGCAACGTAGGTTGTATTATTGTATTTTTTTTTCCTCTCCACAGGACGAACAAAGTCCTGCGGAGGGTTGAAAAGCTTCCTTACATTTCGATCGCGTTTTACTCGCTTACTTTGGTCTTTCTGGCCGTCCGAGAGCGCGAGAAAATCGATTACGTGACTTATTTCTTCATGCCTTAATAATTTATTTATTTCGTTGGATTTCGATCGTATTGGGATAACATTTCGTTGTGGCTCTAATTACGGTTTGCGGAGTATTATTGGGTGTCCTGGGGTGTCTTCTGACTCACGTTTGTTATCATCATTACGGCGACGGAACGAGAGGGGGTGGGAAATAAATTGTTGACAGTTTTCACGACCCCGAAGAAAAAAACGTTTCGTCAATGATTCAATGATTCATTTGGGTCTCATTTAATTTGCACGGAATCGCAACGCATCGAAGAATTTTCGTGACGCGGGAATGAAACTTCGCGTGTGAGAAATGAGAAAATGTATTTTGATGGAAAAAAGGATTGCCGGTCGGGAGAAAGAAAAGGCGAGTGGAGAAGCCGCGAAGAAACGAGCTTTTTTCGCTACTGTGGCTTCTGCCCCGAAGCCGAAGGTGGCCGTATTGTACTGTTGAAAAGCTCTCTTCGCGCACTCCTTATTCTTCTCGTGGCTCTAAAAGATTAAAAAGTCGAAGCTAAAAAATACGTTGGAAAAACGGGGAAAAACAACGATGAAAATATGCTGGGGAATTGTCTGGAGGAAAAAACTTGAGGGATTTGGAAGAATTGGTAAAAGAGTCGGTCGATCGAGCGATCCTACAGTCTCACGCTATTTGGGCTTCTATTTGTATTCATGAAGGATATAGATGTGCAATAATACTCGATTTAGAGATACATCCAAGTTTATCGAAATGTTACCCAGCTTATTTGTCATTTCGATTGGACTTTGTGGTCGATATTTCTTTTTTTCGAACCCCATAGGAAGAAACAAGCGAGGTTTTATGGTATAAAAAATAGATTAACAAAAGCTTACTCGTCTTCTGGCGAGTTGTTGGTCCAATCGGTGTCTGCAGCTGAGCAGACACTCCCAAAGGCTCGAACCGGAGCGTCCGTTCTGATAGTGCGTTCCACCGCTCCCATCGTGATTCCTGTAGTCCTCCTCGGCAAATTCGTAAACGTCGAGAGGATGACGTGACCCATCGGGGCTTCCCAACAGAGCAGTGGCGGACAGTTGATGGCTGCCCGAACCTCTGCCGTCCAAAAACGATTATTCACGTTAAACACGCGATACACTCGTGATATAAAAAAAATACGTTAAGCTCACTGAGTCAGAAATAATCACAATCACAATATAATCGCGAGTAGAAAATATGAATCGTCACATTCGAAAGAAAAAAAGAAAAAAAAATGTGCGTTTAATTTGGCGGATGGCTTATTGCCTTTCGACTTGTACATGAAATTACCTATAAGCGAACATACGCGTATGATACATGAGGACCGATGAAAGCAATTTATCGGTACGACTACTTGTGCCTGAATGCGAAGGCTGACTGGAAAGTAAGAGAGATCGAGTTGCGCGTGTTTTTGTGCGCAATCGTAACTTATATCGGTCGGCTATAATATCGGAAAACTATACCGTTAGTCCGTGTGGCGCCCAGGGTCGCGTATAAATTTGTCGCCCCGGCGTTAGTGCGTGGATCATTCTCGCCGTATGTATATTCGCGCGGGAAGACACGAGGCTTCGAAGGGCGAAACGACGAAGAGGAGAAACGAACGAGCTTCCTTTACTGCGTTCGATCATGCGCCCTCGTACATTTTTATCGTTACGACAAAAACGCCTTCGAGTACGCTCGGATTATCATTTCGCTTTTTCCAATATTCTTCTCTTATCTTGAACAGGTGTTTCTTTCAATTTTTACAAATAATTAATGGACACTCGTTGCAGTCGTGCCAACGGAAAATTAAAGCGTAAATATGAAAATCGCAGAAGAATTTTCAATTCTTAGGGAAAATGATTATTGATTGTTCAATTGAAATTAATCCGTGGTAAGTTCGATGCTGTTTCATATCGAATTGAGTTTTCGTACGATTTTATTTTATACAACTCTTTTCATTAGCAGAATCAATATTCGAGTTGATTGTCAATTTGATTGCGATAAATTTCTACTTGCTACGTACTCCTGGGTATTCCGGAGTTTTGGCTTGTTTACCGTTCTCGTTTGTACGAACGATGCGGACCCGACGGTAAACTCCCGAGTGTGGATCGACATTTTGCGAATGTTCGTGCTTTCGATGCGTGGAGAACTTACATTGGTTATCGATCAGGCTGACTCGTCGCTGTACCAGCGATTCTCCCCGCATCCGACCAACGGAAGCTTTGTGTATGAAGTTCTCGTTCCAATGGTTCGCGCCCGCATCGACAGACAGTAATATCTCGTTCCGGCGAAACGCTTCGCTGGCTAATACATCAAGCTCTTTTCTTTCCCGTTACCAACGTGTCACTCATTGTCAGCATTGTGCATCCCCCGTTCAACGTTTCATACAGAAAACTCTCGTGTCAAACGTAACGCAAATCTACTTTTAATCGAATTTAATTCATACGCGTATCACTCTGTATTTCAAAATTATTTATTTAATTTTTCAAACGATTTATGGAACGAAAAATCTCAGTACATGAAATTTTCCTCTGTTTCTAAAATTCATTGCTATTAATTGGGCAAACAATAATTAATAAATTAACAACGAGTTATTCTGCAAAACACGAAAATAATCATAACCAACAATAATATTAACATGATGAATAATATAATACAAATGTAATATATATTCAACGTAATATTTAATTAAGATTATAAAAACATGATTATATTTATAATCTTTCGTGTAATCAAAAGTCGACAATTTTATTTCGTTCAGATTAACCATTTTTCGGGAAGGTAATTCGAGAGTATTTTTCGCATTTCGTTTCGCCTCGTTGACGCACAGGTTCGCCTCCGCTCGTGACTCTCGACGACGTTTCGAAATCTTAGTTGTTTTTTTTTTTTTTTACTTTTCCGCCCGCGCGGATCGTGGAAAAACAGCGCATAAATTACGACGAACCCGACTCCCGCTTCGCCAACTTCGCTCTCTGCTTCTCTCGTCGTTCGTTCTTCTCGGCGGCATCCTTTCGTCCTTCTCTCTGCAACTTCACTTATCCGCTCCAAAACTTCCAGCGTTCCCGCGCGAGTCTTCCTCCTCGCTCGTGCTTCGCCATTGCCCTCCGCTGCGACTGTTATCTTAATGACGTTACGATGGCGAGTTTTAAATAATGCCCGTTGCCGTCCGTGGGATGATGCACGATTTATTCGTTCTAATTATTCAACATATGCACGAACCATACGCTCGAATTTATTTCGAGCTTGATAAATTTTCATTGCTTCAATTTTTCATTTTCAAAATATAATCATTTCTCAAATATGAATTCTCGTCAGTCGCGTATCTGCGCTTGCAATATATATATGGGGCAAAATGTCCCAATTCACCGAACCGAAACCCTCCTATCCCCCGATGTGGACGATGATGTTTTTTTAGTATCCTTTGGATCCTACTACCTCACTTATTTTTTTTTAGATTTTTTAGACCCCTCCTTCCCATACCCTCCCACCGCCATATTGTTTTTATCAAGAGCCAACTGCTATTTGTCCCCGTTTTATTTGGATGAAATTTTTTTCCCGGATACTCTGTTGAAATTGAAGAACTTTTTTCATAAAATTGGAGTGGGCAGCGGGTTCCTAATATTTTTATTTATTTTTTGGAAATTTAGCAAAAATTCGAGTTTTTCCGAAATTTTAATATATGATAATGGTTTTCCATCTAAAAAATCTTTAAAAAAATTAGCGAGGTCGTAGGATCCAAAGGATACTAAAAAAAAAAATCATCGTCCACATCGGGGGATAGGAGGGTATCAGTTCGGTGAATTGGGAAATTCTGCCCCATATATGTCTTTTTTTTTCTAATTTTTTTTCATTTTACTTCCTGATTTTCATTAGATAAAACTTCATGAATAATTTCTTCGAAGAACGTCGTATCGCGGACGTAACATTAGGAAGAAGAATTTGAGAAGAACGAACCAATTGCACCAATTGCTCCAGATGGAATACAATGGCGTCGGTCGTCGTATTGTCCATCCGGATTCTACTTTCTTTTGTACGGTTGACCGTAATAAGCTCTGATATTCGCGTGGACATTTTTTTTCTTTCTCTTCCTTTGTTTTTTTTTCTTTGAGCCGCGTTGAGTCGTTTCACGATTCGCAAAGTTTGTCCGACCATCGGACACCGCCGAAGAATCGACGGAAGTCCGAGTCGGACGGCAACGGGGCGAGGAAGTGGAAGTTGACTTCGCGTCCTGTCCGGAAATGTGAGACGAAACTATTCTTGCGGTTAAGTCACTGTCGTGTATTCTTGTCGTATATTCTTTCGGCCCTATCGCGTCTGTATGAAACGTATAACCGCGGTACACTGACGAAGGAAGCAACGTGCCGGAGACAATCCAAGAAGCTTTTGTACCGTTGCCAACGACCGACCGTAACCATTAAGGGGGATAGTTTAGTTCTCGCGATTCCGTCAATCGTCACGACTTTTGGCTCGTTCTCTACTATCTCCGTGGGGCTCCTAATGAACCGGGACTTTAATTGCACGTTGTTTCGAGTCTCCGCAATTCCACATCCATGCACGATCTGCGTTGCATGCGCAAACAGACGTTTTATGAAACGCCGAGCGAATGATAAGCAAATTGCGAGATAACCAAATTGCAAAATTCTCCATCCTGGACGAATTCTAATAACATTGAAATCTCCAACAATTTTTAACTATTCGATGTTACACATAAAATAATCTCTACTTTGTGACGTGTGTCTACTATTTTTACCGGGAATATCAAAAGTCCCCGTTCTGGTAATCGAAAAAAAAAATACACATTAATCAGTCGCATTTCGGTCGGGAAATTTTCGTAAAATTATCGAATCTCGAATTCCACGAGACGGAAATTGATAATCGACGCGTACGCGAGTGGAATCGCGGAAAATTTGATATCACTACGGCGTTAAAGCGTTCGGATATGAACAAGCGGGGCCGAGGTTGTCGGACGAGTACGAAACTTGAGGCAACAATGCGGGATATATTTTGCTGACTCGCTCGAAACTCGGAGCAGCGACATCGTTATACGTAGAACCGTGCTGTGCATGTATGAAAGGAACCGAGAGTTCCGCGGGATACGTAATGGAAGGGCTCCGGGTCGGGGGGAGTTCACGAGCCGGGGCATCACAGACCGGAGCACATAGCGAATGCACGCTTCTCGCATTCACAATTATCACAAATGCTCGACAATGTGGCTGGAGCAACGACAGACTCGATGTTTCACATGCCCGTTTTATTGTCAAGTTCATGAAATGAAAAAAAAAAAAGAAACATTTTTAAAAGCTAGAAAAAAAGGCAAGCAATGGACAAAAATATTATGTTGAACGAGATTGCTTCGGTCACGGCGTATCAACGCCGGAATAAAAGAAAAACTTGACGGACGGAATAAATTAAAAAAAATATAAAAAAGTGAATCTGTCTGAAAATGTAAATCATGCGATTTGCAAAAAGAGATATAACAAAGAGTCCGGATATTACTCAAGCTGTGGATACATATATATATAAATATATCTGTTAGGCTTTTGCCGCGATAGTGGAAAAGACTTCGGTAGCGATGTCGCTGGGTTAACGGAGATTTTCCATTTATTCAGGGTCGGCCCCGGGGCCGCGGGATCCCGTCTCCGCGGAGGCGTAACGAGTTAATTTCGTTGGGTCTCCGGTTCTCCGAGTATATTCCGTGGAAGGGTGCCTCGGGTTTGTGCTATAAAGCGCGAGCTTAACTCCACGGAAACGGGTGAGGAGACGAAGGGCGAGCGGAATCCAGAGAGCTCCAAGCCCTCTGTGTTTAATTATCTGAGATCCTTTATACGGCGACGTTGGGGGGAGCTCATTCCCGGCGAACTTTTCCCGACTGACACTTGTCACTGTGTCGGATGGACCTTTTAAGCCCCGTGATAAACAGCAACGAGACGAAAGAACTTTGCCTTTCGATTGAGCCAGTGAAATATATGTATCATTTCGTTCCCAGTCGGTAATTTACCGGCAGATCTGGCGAATTCTTCGTAACTTCGACGAAATACAGTGGAGTCCCGGATTTTCGGCTACTCCGCGAGTAGAAAACGTTTCTATAGTTCGCGGGAACACCAGTGTGGGAGGGGAATTGGAACGAATCGAGGCGCAAGAAAATCGGGACTCTACCGTAAGGACTAAAGGTGGTTGTTTCGAGCCGTTTATTAATATCGGTGAAAAGGAAAGGCAAATAGTTTGAATAGACCGTTATTTCCGTTCGGTCGACAGACGTCGAACCGCATCGGTGGTCGCATTGCGGTAGGAGAGTGAAACGAGAGACGAAGAGACGTATATCCACTTCGCCCCAGGTTGTGGGTAAGGATTGTGGAAGCCGGTGGCAGTGGTTGGAGGTATCTGCCTCGATATTCCATCTCTCGCCCGCTCCTTACTCGACCAGCTGCGCTATCTTTCCCTCGTCGTGCCCGTAACCTCCGAGAATGCGGTATATACGTGATGCAGTTTGCAAACTCGAACCCCGGGACGGTAGCCAAGACCCAGAAGCATATCCACCCCGACCCGTTCTTTACTATCTCGCCGCGTCTGGCTGATGCTCTCGGTCGTCGGTGGCTTCCGTTCTGGCGAGAATTTTAGCTACCCGACCAAGAGTCAGCTGTATCTCGACCTGGGGTCCGCTCGACTGGCCGGCAAGCACGATGAAACACTCACGCCCGAGGCCGAGGTCGCTTCTCGGGTCAAACCGAAGACGTTTAACGGTAATCTCGGGATTGTTTGGATGACTACTGATGGGGGCTCGATCGTTGCTTTCAAGGCCATCGATACGGACTCACGGAATATTTCAAACGAGCGATTAACCGCTCGCCAAGATGTCATTAACACTGATTGTTAAAAAAGGGACTATTTGCAAGTCCAAATCACGTCTCAATTGCTCACAACCTTGGACTATTAGCAAATATCTCTTCATGTCCAAACGAATTACAAAAAATTGCTCTATTATGAGAACGAGAAACAAAGTTCACCATTTTTGCTCAACCAACCATAAAAAAAAATTATTGTAATAGTTGGGATAAAATGATAATAACTTTTTTTTAAATTTGAAAGTAAATATCATGTGGAAAATATTGAATGGGATGGTGCCACGACCTACGGGATAGATATTGCGAAAAAGTTGATTGAAAATCGAGTACAATAGATCGGAAATTAATTTTCCTCCGTACGCAACGTAGAACGTACGAGGGACGAGATTGGAGAAGCCAGGAGTATTTTGTACTTGCCCGAAGTAATCCCTGGACGCGATGGACTCCCATGACATGGCTGAGGCTCTCCTATCACGTTCCTTATTTCTCTCGGCGAGAACACGCTGGTGGTGATTCTCGTCGGGATCTTCGTCGTCGTAATAATCGCGATAGCTGCTGATGCCACGTCGCTCCCGTCGTTCCTCTTTTTTCGCTTCTCTGCTCGTCGCCTTGTCTTCCTCGTCGGGTTTCCAGCGCCAGTCTCATCTCTCTCCAACGCCAGATGCACCATTATCCCGCCCACCTACACCGCCGCACCTGCACGCCACGCTTAAGCAGTACATACCAGTCGCGCACCCTATATACGTCCTCGCGCTTTTCACGGATATTTACCGAACGGTTGATTGCTGGTTTTATTTATTTATTTACTTAGGTTATTCGTTTATTTATTTACTTATTTACTCAGTCATTTATTTATTTATTTGTTTATTATTTATTCGGTGCAATAGAGTCTGGCGTAACACTGCACAGCTCAGCACTTGTTTGAGATTTGTGACGCGTTTGAGTCAATGAAAAATTCGTTTATCGACAGTCAAATAATGTTTTTTTTTTTTTTTTAAATAATTTCGATGCACTTGCTTGTCTCGGATGAATTTTGAAATCGTTAGGTAACCCGACGATTCATCCAGCTCCCAGTTAACCGCGAATCGTTCTCTACATAATCATAACAAAATTGGGATTATTGATATTAGCAACAGATTATTGATGTAACGCTTCATTAACTTCTATTTGCTAAATTCGTGTGAATGCTAATCGTAGTCTCTTGTGGTTGTGGTTAATGGAGTTTTCATAGGAAATTCTGATTATATCCAACTGTGAATCAACATCAAAGGAATGGGCGGAATTCAACTTCGGATCCCTGTGAACGCCGTGTATTTATTCGTATGCTCATTTTTAAAATTTTTTCCCAAATATGTATATTTGGCTCAGTGGAGCTTACTCGAGTAAGCTTTACTCTGACCGTATCGTCGCCCTGTTTACATTGTACCTGTTGGCTTTGCCATTGAAGCAATTCCATTTAAATATCAATTAATGAGTTTCGAGCAGTGACTACTATTATATCTTTTTTCTTTCTTCAATTTTTTATTCGAGTTTCATGTGTTATTTTATTTTTATTCCGATCTCGCTTCCGGCGAAAGCTTCCGGCTCTGGTACACCGATAATCGATAATCAGACTTCCTTTGTAATCGAAGAAGCCAAACCAGGCTACACCTGAGAAATCGTTCCGACTCCCATGGATCATTAAGAGATTTAATCATGCGAAAAATTAGAAATCGTTTGTTAGCTCTTTTCAGAACTGCTTTCCCGCTCTACGAATAGCAAAATGAGTTCCAAAGTGGTGCATTGAAATTTTTTTTTCTCGTTTTTTCTTAACAATTGAGGCTTCACCGTTGAAGTCATGTAATAACCCACGCCAACGAACGTGGAATCAAATTTAGAGTCGGAAAATTGTGAGTTTGGACTCTTCACTGTATTCCGAGTACTTTCGAGTCTCTCGCCGGTTCGCCGTTCAAAGGATCGATTTTATCGGTTTTCTATTTCCGGTCGAGCTAGACGATTCGACGTCGCGTCGTTCGTAGGAGCAGTCGTGGCAACTTATTCTCTCCACGGTCGCCCAACGCGATGAACCGGCAGCGGCATCGATGTAGCCGAATCTGCACGCCTATCGAATACCGATCTAACAATATTTCCAGATGATCGGAAATTCAAGCACAATTTTCCGTTGATTTTGTTTCATTGATCGATTATTATTCCGAGATGTCAATTTTATTTTAATAACGCGGTAAAATAAAATAAATTCACTTTGAATAGACGCGAAATATCTTAGTTTTTCAATCGATATCGATATATCTTATCAATTTTCTCCGATTTATGCTTGGAAATATTGTTGCCACATTTTTCACCGTACTTCGAAAAGTTGGGGGAAAAAAAAGATGATAAAGAAGAGCGAACCGAAGAAAAGAATAGCGCCAACTTCACTTCCGTCTTTCCCACCCCTACATTCAACTTACACGGTTATACGTGCCGAAGACGACCATTGCGAAATCGTTCGAAGGAATTTTCCAATAATATCGAAATGATTTTTCCCCGGTTCTGCGGTACGTGCCTATCGAAAATTCTTTTCCGATACATCTCATTCATACCGTCGTTTAGCCGGATCGTCCAGTATCATCCCCCGACAACTATGTATAGGGCTTTTCGCACCGAATTTCTCCGGCTCTCGTCACCATCGCGTATGCGATATTTCCTTCTCTCCCGCATCATTATATCAATATTGGAAAACACTTTACACAATTTTCATGAAATTTTCGAAAAATTTGCTCACAAATTTTGATTTCCACAAAAAAAAAACAAATCACAGACAATTCATTGTTCAAACGCATAATTAACTTTTTTCGGAAGCCATGGAATATCTTACGTAATTGTCTACGTCCTTCACGTTCGCTGATAAGGGCAAGCGACAATTACCGTTCTAATCTTCTCCGTGATAACACGAAGTTCGACCATCCCACCGTCAAACGACAAAACCACAGTATAATCCGTAACTGAAAAGAAAAAAAAACTAAAAATGTAATATCCCTTAATTAATTCCGTTGTTCATGACTCGGTAAACTTTTCCACCCCTCGAGCGTGAATTATACTTTGCTCTGCGGGCAACAAGCCTCCTGTTTCCATCTCTTTATTTTTCGTTTCTTTCCGTTCTTCGTTCCCCTTCTTCCCGCCCCTGCATCGTTGGCAATTACACGCCTATCCACTTTTCTGTTTCCTCTTTGGAGCACGGTTGAAGCTACTAGGCAGTAGCCGGAGAAACGAAAGCTAGATACGTATATAGCCAATGGAAGCTGCCCCGCCAACGGGCCTTTATTCCATTTGTCTCGTTGTACCGTTCTATATAGCACACAACAGAGAGTCCTGCGAGCTTTTCCGTCCGAAACCTCTTGTTTCACGACCGTTACATATAACACTAATTCCATTGGGGCGATGGGGAACGAGGGGAAACGAGAGAGGGGTTAGCGAAGGGTGCTGCCAGCTCGGTGTTGTAACTCTATCAGGGTCAAGCTATAGTGACGCGGGTTTTGAGTGCTACCGTAATCCTCTTTTTTTTTCAAACGCACATCCTCGGTGAGCTTTCAAGGGTGTTGCCTCGTGGAGGGAGGGTAGGAGGCTCGTTATATTAGGCAACCGTTAATCTTTTTATGAGCTGGCAATTTTTTTCCTGGAAAGCCTAATTGTAAGAGACTGGAAAATGGTATGATACAAACTAAAAATTCGCGAAGGTAAATCAAATTTCGGGCGTCTTCCTCCTTCGCAGAGAAATACCGATTTGCCCGTCAATCTGGTGGTTCGTTGGAGCTTTCGAATTCCCATCGGCGAAGCCCAGTCCTAGGCCGTTCCAATTATAAAATAATTCGCTCGACTTCGCTATATGTTGAACGTTTTTTTGTCTGTCGAATGATGTATGATTTTCCGTGCATGTGGTCATTAAATTTTTCGATGTTGCTAGGCCTCGAATTCACGATGTTCGTCGACATGCGACCGGGAGGACGTATACCCACGTAGTCTTCGGCCAATTACCCCTCCCTACGACGGTGATACGTTATTACACGAGGACCGATACTAATTTTCATGAAAAGCTCATTTCGGGCTGGAGCGCTCTATGACACGATGTATAACCATCAGGAGTCTTACCAGGCGCTCGAGTGGGTATCCTCTTTCAACCCATCAAAAGCCTTTTCAACGTAGTCATAATAATTTTGAAATAACTAGAACATTTCAGGTTCTCGCCCTTTTCCCCAAAATTGACGTAATATACCCTACCTACCTACCTACGTAACCTTCTCCAACAACCACAATCAATGGGGCCCATGGGAGTCTCCAATATTCTCGTTATTTCAAAGTTATCTGGATAAATTGGCCGATAGTTGTCAGAGGAACGGCGAAAACGTGGCTTAAAATGACCTATATATGTCTATTTTTTTTTGTAAAAGTACAGTTCATACCCGATAATTCCATGCGCTATTGAATTTTTTCGGGAATAATTAGCCGCCCGCCAATATAATTATTAAAAAATAAAGAAATTGCGTGGTTTTCGAACGGGAAAATTAGGCTTCACATTTTTTTTGGAGTTGATTGAGATCCTGGGGCGATTAAAATACGAAAATGAGCCAAATAAGACCCGCCCTAATATATATATGGATGCGTAAATATATATGTATTTGTAGTATGTAACACAAAAGCTCGAGAAGAAAGAGCGGGAGGGAATTTTTCACCTTGTGCATGGTACAAGGGGGCAACGTTTGCACCTTGTTTAGGTTATATAACTATAAAACGACGGAAATGATTAATTCACGTATCCACTTTTTTTTTATCCTCCCCTCTCCCTCCCGGTTTAAAAATTTTTTTCCCCTGCTGTTATAGCTTTTAGCATAAATTCCGAAAAAGAAGGCAATGAGAGAAGAGGTTGCTTATGAATAGGCAATTTTGCGCTTTTCGATAGATCCTCCGATAAAATTGTTGCAACGCTTGTATGGATGGTACATATATTGGTATATCTTTGATAAAGTGCTTGCGAGGCTCGTTAATTAAAAAATTCTGGAAATAGCTTTGACATTTTTAATCGTCTTTGGTGACGATGATATTCCGTGTGTATTGGTGTGTGTGTGGTTTTTTTGTACAAACTGAAAGAAGGGCGGGCCGTCCTCGATACGTGATTTATCTTTCGCCTCTTCTTGGAATGTACCACGTCAGCCCGGCGCCAAACAACGCCGTTCACTTCTTCGCCCTTTAAATCGAACGAGAAATTCCCAATTTTGTCGGAGACACCTGAGTCCCCCTCCCTTCTTTCTCTCTTTCTCTCTCTCTCTCTCTCTCTTTCTTTCTCTCCCTCCCTCCTTCTCTCTCTCTCTCTATTTTTCTCGCATTCAAGTGCTCTCTGCTCCCCTTATTGCAGAAACACCGTGACACACCGTTATACCTTCTTAACCTCTAAATAATTACTAACTTATGAAAATTAATGAATAAGTCACACAATAATTGATCCATTAAAACAATATATACTGAATTACGGGTTTCGGAAATGGTTCGCTAAATAAGATAATTAATAATTAATCGATGCTTCCGCCGACCCAAAGTGCATTGTACTATCTCTTTCGCGTTTCAATTCAACCCATAGTCCTCCCAAATTCTTTTTCCTCACGTATCTGCGAAATATTTGAATTACGATTTATTCAAAATTCAATTAGCCAATCAAATTCGACGAATTACACAGAAAATTTTCGTCCTCTTCGTCTGGAAATTGTTATCCGTCTGATAATCCTGGCAGCTTCCGTCGTTCACCCAATCCAGTTATCTCACGTTAATAATGAACTATTATTATTATTATTGTTACTATTATTACTATTATTATGATTATTATGATTATTATTATTATTACTATTATTATGATTATTATTATTATTATTATGAAATTTTTAATTTTTTGAGCACGTTATGTTGATACCGCATGGGCTAAGCGAAAACAAATGGGTGGGGATGGCTGATAAGGGCGAGATAAAAAAGGAAGCTTGATCGGTCGTAGGGTAGCCGATGGAATAAACAGCGAGAGGGAAATTTCGCGAATTCGCGGAGCCGCGAGTGTCTACCGACGATGGTCGGGGCAGAACTGTCGCGCCCGAGCCGCAGCAGCCCGCAACACACGACCCTCAACCCTCCAACCAAACCCCCCGGTTTTCCGTCCTCCTTCCGCGCAGTTGGGGATGCTGGTGTTGGCGTAGCTGCTGCTGCTGCTGCTGCTGCTGTTCTGGCCACCCCACTACCCAAAGAGCGCTTGCTCTCTCACTCCATCGAGCTTCACCTACATCTCGTTATCCACCCCCGGCCACTATCGGCAAGCTTCTTAAGCCGTGAAAGGTGTGTCGAAACACTGCTCTCCGGGCTACTGCTATTTCTACTGGACGCAACCATATTACGTGTCACACCATCGACGTTACATGCTATAGCGACCATCTAATAAAATGGAAATTTTATTTGCAGAGCTATAGAATTATTTTTTGAAAAGGTTGCAATTGCTTGCAACCACTTAAGAAAGAGTAGAAAAATTGAACGAAACATCGGAATGAAAGTTACAATTGGAAATTGATATTATATTGAATAAGAATAAAAAAAAAATAAGGACACATTGGAATAAGTGACTGCAGTTCGCCTTTTATTTTGACGATTCGTGATGAGGTTGGCGATATAGACGAAATGGAGATGACGTTTATAGATTGCCTAAAATTTGCGATAAAGGATTTCATCATACAATTTGATAAGAAGTTAATAAAAAACACAAATACGTACAATGAAATGTTCTCGTCCCCTGAAATTATCAATAACGTAACGTCAGAAATACACACTTTATTCGGTCCCTTTATCGTGAAAAAAAAAAACGTGAAACATTTGCGGAGTAGCATCGCGATATAAAAATATCTTGTAGCCTTTTGAAGATCGACACTTTCGAGAGTTTTTTCTTCGCGCTCTCATCTCCATCGAACCCATCGTTCGCGCGGATTCTGTCGTTGACGTTATCGTCGTCATTCGCTTTTCACTTCGATAAAAGCTATCGGATCGGTCGATGGTGGCAGAGCCGCCGAGAGAGAGAGAGAGAAAGAGAGATGAAGACGAAGACGACAACGACGATCGCGACGATCACGACGACTGTGCGACGTAAAGGCCGAAGCAGGGAGGATAAGAAGGGATGGCACGACGACGAATGAGTGGAGAATGAGAGAGCGAAAAATAGGTGACGGTTGCACACACACCATCGTCTTCCACGGGGTGTCGCATCCACCGTCGAACCCAGTTTCCATCCTCCTCGACGCGTGTCAAATACTTCTCTCGCCATCTTCTTCCATACTTATTCGCCTCTCTCTCTCGCTCCCTCATTCACCGTCGATCCTTCGATCGCTCGTTGAAAATAAGAGGTACCGCTCTCGCGTAGAAACGAAGTGTGTTATTCCACCGTGAATCGAGCACTGAAGTCCTATCTCTGATTTTTCAGATTGGATATTGGCTAACACCGCAGACACAAAGACGGATCAACATGGATTGAAGATTAAATTAGCAAAACGAATATCAATTACTCACGTTTATTGATTATATTTTCAGAATCTCTTCATTTCCGCTTTCATCTATTCGTTTCCATCCAATCAGTATAGTCGAAAATCTATTCTGTGGATTAACTCCGTCGTAATTGATGGACAATCGACAAATTGGTTATCATTTTTTTCATATCCAAATAATCAAAGCTTCTCGCCAAAAATCGTTCGCAGGCTTCGACAACAACTGATGATCTCATTTCCGAACATTCGATGGCGTTTCGATTCGCAACCAATCGTTCATTGTAATTTCGCTATACAATTCGTACTTGCAATCAAATATACAATAAAATAACAAATAATTCGATTGCAATTGGAGTTTAACTTGAAAACGACGAAGTCAGCATTTCAACGAAACGATTTCCACGAACATTATTTTGGGGTGGCTCGCGAATGATTTTACACCGGCAGTTAGTGCGCTTGCGGTCGAACAAATTATCCGAGAGGAATGCGCGCGACGGTGCGTTATTACGTCGGGCAACACGACGTCGACGAGGAAATTCAAAGTGTTTTCTACGTCGGAGCGCAGGACAGCCGGGTGGATGGGCGAGAGGGAGAGAGAGAGAGAGTGAGAGTTGGGTACGCGAGTGCACGAGTACACGAGGAGCAAACAGACGTTACGCTCGGTAGCTTTCCGACGCACCTGTGATGCACTCAATCATGATTATGCAGTCTGGATGCGTGGGCGAAAGGTCCTCCTTTCCCATCCCGACGTCTCTCCGTCATCGGTCCGTGCCTTTCTTCCCACCCGTCGCTGTTGTATTCGTCGTCGTAGTCCTGCCTCCTGAAAGCTTAATACTCAATCCCCTCGATTCTCAGTCTGAAACCCCTTTCCTTTCCGCTCCCGTCTCTCCCGCCTTCGGCATCAGTCCGCGTTAAATAATTCAATTCCCCGCTAAATCGTTCTTGTCTACGGCCACGGAATCGGAAACCTACGTTGAGCTCAATCGTGGTAGTCATCCGAAAGTACCACGTGAAAGCCGAAACTTCTCCAGTCTACCACACATTTTTTTTGCTTCTTTGAATGCTTTTTAATTAGAATAGATACTGCGTTTGTCTGTCTGTTATAGGTTTGCTTCGAGTATTGAATTTATTGTTATTCTCTGAGCAGTTATTCGTTAGTCCGATAGATTTCAAGCATTTACAGACTTGATGACAGAATTCGTTTCGTTGGTATAAAACAATCCATCATTCCATCATTACCAAAACAAAGACCCTGATCAATTATCCCGCAGATATATTTAATACCGACGAAAAACTTTCTCAACTAATCAATAAAATTAATTGACCGAAATTATAATACCCCGACGTATGATCGAGACGTATTTCCGATAGATCGAGATGTTTCGAGATCGATAAATGCGTATCGAAAAAGTAAGATTAATATTTGTTCGAAGTTTGATTCGGCCACCATAAAAGTGGGCGAGGCATTGGCCTCCCATGACCTTTCGGGTTTGGCACAGACGTTCGTACTGGAAGAGGTTGTGCCTCGGTGCGGGTGGTGCCGGTGGATGGATATCCGAGGGATTCGAATTCTGAAAGGAGCACGGGAGCAAGGGCGCGAAGCGAAAACGAGAAAGGAATACAGAGAAAAGCACGGGACGAGAGAGGACGAAGAGCAGAAACGCGGAGCGAAGAGAGGGCCGTCGTGGAGTGACCCGTTTTCCGTCTCGCTCGAGGGGACGTCGCGACGCTTGCCCGGCGCCGCGATCCTCCGCCTCTCTCTTTCTCCTCGTCCTTCTCCACGTTCCTGCTCTCGCAAGCTTGCGCGAAAATCCACGAATCCGTCCGAGGGTTGCCGAGCTTTCGAGGTGCAAAAGAGGGATGTACACGTCGAGGGTTCTCGGCCTCGCCCCTCTCGCTTCCACTCGGCCCTCCCCAGATCCCTTGGCAAAAGTCCTCCGGCCACCTACCTACGAAAACGAGTCCTTTACTTTGCCTCGCTTCGTCTTCCTTACCTTCTTTTTCTACAGTACAAACTCTCGTAGCTTCACGAACCACAACATTCACCCCCGCTGATTATTTTATCGCGTATTGAAATCAATATACGTTGAGACAATACATTCAACAACTAAACGTATGTTTATAGAAATATTTTTTTGCATCGAATATTATTTATGCCATTAATGAAATCAATTTGCATTTTTTTGCGCAATATTTTGGTAAGGGTGAAATATTTTTTTATATCCTTTTGTGAAAAATAAAGGACGAAATTAGATCTGTCGGGAGTCACGTGTCAATCAAACTAATTACATTGCCGGTACTCTACGTCTAATAAGATTGATACGTGGGAGGTTACTGTACATGATTCCGTGTGCTTAAGCGAATTCTCGTCTCCCGAGGGTCTTCTTACTTGTCCCGTTTCGTCGTCGTTGTAACGTTGTACGAAGAAAGCGACGTCGCTGAAAAATTAAATCTCCCTCGGTTGTTCGGGATGTCCTGACGGTCTCTGTAAAATACAAGGAAAAGCTCGAGTTCTTTCGCCAACCCTCTTCCGCCCTTATCAAGCCGTAACTTTAGAAGGATCTCTTCCACCCGACGAGTTTACGAGATATGCTCACCTAATTTTTTACCTCGTCATTAACGTTCTGTTTTTATTGGTTTTCAATGGAATGTTCGCGACCGGAAGTGCTTGTCGATTACGTGTAATATCCGTGTGTACATGAAAGACGGTGCGAATGGCCGCGTACGAGCACTACCATACCGAGGATACAAAAAATTTAACACAATCGTCGACAAAGATCGATCGGTTGGGAGAGAGCGAGAGAGAGAGAGGGGGGTTGGACGCTCGGTGGAGTATAGCACCCACCCAGGCCAGGAGTTATGCCTTGACCTCGATTCGGGAATATTTCGGACGCCGCACCCCGAATAATCCTGGTTTACTCCCACATATCCAAACTCTTACCCTCGTGGTTCTCGTCTCGGTACGGTGACTCTCCCCAAAGCCGAACAAATCCGACACGTATGACTATATTTGCAATCTCCATCATCCGGAATTCATTTTATCGATATCGACAATCAATATAAAATAAATAAAAAAATAAAACAAATTGACTTGTTTGATTTTTTTTCTTCAAAAATTCGGATTGTATTTATATGAATTTATGGGATTTTGAAAAAGTATTGGTTTCCATGGTGAAAGCTTCGCTGGTATTGTTGAGATTTATATTTGGGAGTGGGGGGAAGGAGAATTGATCAATATGGGGTTAGAAAATTGTTGGTCGATAGGATCGTTCATGCTTCAATTATATTTATGACTGCGAATTGTAACTAGGCCAGCACTTGAATTGTTTACGAGCTTAACGACGTGTCGATCGAACGGATAGACAGCCGAACGAGCGAACAAGGCTCGAGAGAAAGAGAGAGATAGCGAGAGAGAGGGAGGGAGATAGAGCGAGGAACACTGGATCGTGCTTGTGAAAACACAGGAACCGCAAAATTCATGGATGGATGGCTCGTCGTCACTGCTGGTTTCAGAACGGTACAGAGAGAACGTATGCCCCGTCAGGGGCTCGAATGTGTAGAAGCTATGGTGGATTGTAGTTAGCCTAGTCGATTGCACGCTCGCGTAAGCGTGAGTAGATTAATCGAGAAGCTGTGTGTGCACTTTGCACTGTGAACCAGACAGTGTAGTATCAATTTAAACATTTATTATATATCCACAATCTGGGAGATGATGATTTGTTTATTTTTAAATCTCATTTCCTTTTATGCACCAATTTATGGCATTGTGGAATTTATTTTTGACGGATAAATCTGAGATTTGGGCACAGATGCACAAAATTCCGAGAGTATTGTACATAAATTTCCTGAATAAATAATTGTTGTAATAAAAATATTATACAATTCTGTTTGAGAAAGAAATATGCTGTTTGGTAAGTTTGAATTATAGGGAATAAAGTTTGCAATTTCTGATTTGCGATTTTCCATGAATTTTGCGTCGTTTAATTTTGCAAGATTGAAAAAATAATACGAGATGCTTGTGCATATGTAGATTTGATTAATTTCCTTGCGCAATATTGCCTTAGAATCTTACCTATCGCGTCGATATTGCAATAACTCTTCGTAAAGACTTACAAGATTTAATTCTACATTTTTTTTTCAAATTTATTCAATTTTCTGGATTGCCACGTTGAGTACTTGTAAATTAGCGGGTGATGAAGGATGGCGATCGTTCAGAGAGTTGTGGGAGCTTTTCTGCCTTCGGTCGAATCGTCTAAATCGCCCGAATTTATCTCTCTTTCATTCCCATTTCAACTCGTTCGACCTCAACCATTCCACCCCTGAACTCCCGCGAAAGCCGAACCCTCGCTGTGAGCCTCAAAGCTTTTGCGACGTGCGCCCTCCCTCCCTCCTCTCTCAACGGCGGAAAATGAACGAATCAATTTGACAAAAGCACTCCTTCGGTTCACGTCAACTTTCTCACCCTTCATAATATTTCCCTATCAATTTTCTCCGACGTTTATCTCGGGGCAAAGAGCTTTTTGCCCGCAGCTTTTCTAATTTTCGAGCTCATCCTTAATTTAATATCCGCTTCAAATTTACGATCTATTTTTATTTTTAATTCTTCACTCGATTATCGTAACTCCTGAAATTTTAAATCGTGAATCATTTTTTTCTGCAACCAAACCAACGAACAATACAATATCATGTTTTTTCCTCCAAACGTTTGACATCCTATGAAATTTAATTTGTTAATATTCAAGATGAAAAAACTGTTCGAATATATTTCTTTTTCTAAAGTTCAGGTATTTCCATCGGTGTAGTATAGCGTGATGGTTTACCACACCCGCCGCCGATGGTTTTTCCGCATTTCCACGATTCTCAAATCGACTCTCAAGACTTCGACAGCGACAAAAGATATCGAGCGAGAGACACTCTCGTCGAGCTTGGTATCGGCGAAAGGGCGTATTTATCCACTCGATATATATGTATATACACATACCGACGAGCAAGGCGTGAATCGAAATCGTTCGACTGAAGAGTTCGAGTCTTTGCGGTTAACCCACAAGACTTGATGGTCTCAAAGCCACAGACAAAAGAGGAACGCCGGGGAAGAGGGACGAGAGACAGAGCCCCCAATTCCCGATGGATAAAAGATTTGGAAATTCATCCAACTGAGAAAGGGACAAAGAAGGTTTTAGTTTTCACGCAGTCGGAACTGGAAAACAAAAAAATATATATATATTGATGTATAATATAGACATATTGTATGTGAAAAAAAATGTCTACAAAGAACGAAGTTATGAAAAATATAACCACAACAACAATAGAAAAACTCTGTACATCACATCGCATTGTTGCATTGTTGGGCTATATATTATTGAATAAATAATCAATAATTATACACAAATATGATAGTTATAATAATAACAATAATATATAAATAAGTATATAATATATAATATATATTATAATAATACAATAAAGATTAATTACATATTATTATAAATATATATCCGTATAATTATAATAGCGATTCGGTTGGATTGTACGACTGATTGGCTTTTTGACGGCAAGTTTGTCGGTACTCCCGAAACCCAGCCTCTCCGCTCTTTCGGATCTTCCGTCTTGCCGTCTCTCGTCTGTTTTCCCGCCGTTTTATCGTGATCTGTCTGTCCATCGTTTCTTCGCGCCACTTTCACTGTTCTTCACGCTGGATTATTGCCAGGATAATTTTAGCTTTTATTCGACGCTCGATAGATTATCCTGATTCCTCGTACACCTCGTATTAGAACGCGTATACGCACCCCATTCCATGGGCGCACACCCGCCGACGACCGTGCAAATTTCGACCATCGAAAGACGACCGAAGCGAATCGTTAGCGTTCGGACAATTTTCGCGATATAATAAATTACGATAATAGGATTTTATTCGAAAGCAATATAGGTAGGCGAACGTTCGTGCGCAGCGTGCACGCGATGCCGTCAACGGTAAGACCATTATTGCGGTCACGCTAATGGAATAATAAAGTTTATCGGTCGATGAATACGCATTAACGTTGTATCAATGAGACTCCCGGCTATTATGCGTTATTCTACCATACGCTTTGATCAATTTTCCACGAACATTTTGGCAAATTTTACGGGCACTGTCGCGTTCGTAATTTCGATCGACAGCAGAGTTTACCGATTAATGAAATGGATTGTTATAAACTACATAGTTAAATACTTGGCCAAATTGAAAACACCCCTGAAAATTTATTTCAAAAATCAAAAACGCGTAGAATGATTATTATTAGAATAAATTGTATTATACTTTCCCATTCATAAAAATAAAATCATATCTTCATTAAAAATGTAGAATTTAATGAAGCAATTGATTCAGATAATTTCCTTCTAATAGACGGATTTTGAATAATTACAGCCATAAAATGTCTCCTGTGCGATAAAAATCCTTTCGTCAAAATTCTCCGGTCCCACCATCCCCCACACATTTGCGTCACCGTTGATTAGCATTGTGCTCAAAAAAAAAATCGTCGATCAACGCGATACCCGTTGGTGCGCGCAGTCGAGTCGACGATCGGAAAATCCGACGAAGAGTCCGACGAACCGTCCCGGAATCGTCTCGGGTCCGTGTCGGTCCAGGCTCTCGGACACCGGAGTGGGAGAAACGCCCTGCCTAATTAATGAATTAAGACCCCACCCAGTTGGAAAATACTGCCAAACTAATGCATCGGTGACAACCCGAAGGCGGAGCAAACCGAATGTTCGAAACAATTTTCTCGGATTGCAATTGGTCCACGGCCTCAAAAATAGTCGAGTGGGCAGGGTGTGCGAGCTTGCGACACATGTAACACGTAAATATCCACACGGGTCGAAAAACGACGTCGACGGAATTGTGTGGTCCGGGCGAGCCTAACCCACGCACACATGCGAAAGACCTCGGAGAGCTTCGTCGAGTCATTCACAGTCATTCGGAAATATATGTATATAAATATACATATAGACGCATGTGCATATGTACATGAATATGCATATATGTACACGAAAATCTTGAGAATCACCAACACGCTCAAAGATATCTCTCCGTCTCTGTTTAAGGGGACACAAGAGTGTATGCCATGTGGCAGAAGACGAGAGACATTGCTAGAATACAGCTTGGCTCTCGCGCGTAAACGCTTTTCACTCTGATCTCCGACTTGGAGGATTTCGGACGTTTGACAAAATCCGCCGCTGAGAGACACTCGAAAAACGCGAACTAAATTTGTCGTGGTCACAAGCGTACGCGATAAAATAAAAAAATTAAAAATTTTCTTCAAACTCCACGAATTATTTGGTCTACGTAATTTGCATCGAAATCTCGGGAACGAGATTGACGATCGTTCGATCGATCGGAATATATATATATATATTCGAAGCTTGTGCCGAGACGGGTTTTAACACGGGACAAAGTTTCGTTACGAGTTTTAAATACGTTTAAGAGAGTTATCGAGTGAGTGATATGCTTTAGTCGCGAGAGATAGGGACTTCCGTCGGCGAAGCCAAAGTATCGTAACGCGATCCTTCTGGCCCAGTGGCTGAGTTTATCGCCGAGCTGTATGGCAACTTTGGAAAGTAAAGGATAGCCGACGTGTGATTGGTGCTTGAAGCAAAAATTTTTGTTTCGATGCGTTGAATTGAACAAATTTGTTCGTTTCGATTTTGTTTTTATTTTGTAAAAAAATCGCACACGAACGTAATTAGTGAATTGTTTCTCCGGGAGAAAATGTGCATCGTTGTTGAAATTTCGTGCCTTTAAGTGGGTTCGAGGATTGTGCAGTGTGTGTGCTTGTGTGAGTGTCACGATTCGATAATATAATATTGATGATATAATTATCCGCTCGAACGAGCTGACGCACACAGAAAGAAAGAGAGAGAGAGAGAGAGCGAGAGATAGAAGATTTCCGTAGATTGTGAAATGATGACCCTCATGACGGACGTTGGACCTTATCCCTACGAGGCGAGGGCCTCGTACGACAGTTTTCATCATCATCACCATCATCGTCATCGACACTTTTACGCGACCAACGCCGATAACGAATACATTCAGAGTTACGTCAATGATCGCGAGAGCGTCAGAGACGATCAGACGATACAGAGAACCGCGAGCGCGGATAGCAGCAGCTTGACATCGGCCGGTAGCACCGGCTCGATGCATTATCCGCATGATCATTTGAGCAGGTTCGTCAGATTCTTCGTACGAAAAAATTTAACAAAATCTCAAGAAATATTTATGGATTCGGGTGGTAATTCGTGCATGAAAAAATTCAGGGGAAATTGAGAAGCCCGAGAAATAAAATGTAAAGTTTGCGATTTTATTCGAGTAAATTTTGTATGTCGTTCGATCTTCGGCAAGGAATTGCATTTTTCGCAGAATAGTTGTTACCAAAATTAGTGCGGCAAAAAAAAAGCGACTACGAATAAGATTTTTATAATTATATCAATAATATATAATCATAATTTTATAATTATATTTCTGGAATCAGTCACGCCATTGTCACGATCAAAATTAATTATTATTCCGCTTATCATTTCCATCTCCCATCTTTGAAAAAACAAAATTATCAAACGATCGATAAGTATGATAAAATTAATTGATAATATTAATAATTTGATCGATAATTGCTGGATAATTAGAAACGAATTTTTAATCGAAATTGGAAGTTCGCAAGAAAAATAATATTCCCTTGAAAATTTAATTGGGTCATAAATCCGGATGCAGAGGCTCAAATGCTTTTTTCTCGGAGAACTTGCGTAGGTTCGGAGAAAACAGGAAGACTCGCGAATGAAGCTTCGTCTTCCGCACGAGTTGCTCGCTCATTCTTGAGCTTTTCTAATAAAGCTTAGGACGACGTTGGACACGGAACGTTTCACGCTCGACCCTCGTGTGCGGCTGACACATTTATTACGAGGTGCTACCGCGTCTAGTGTTGCCCCGGGATCGAATACCCCGTGGCGGACACGAGACCGGGACCCCGAACGAGTGTGAAAGACAGCGATCAACCAGCGAGAGCTTGAGTATCGTTGAACACGAGCGCGCGGGGAGTTGATTTCCGAGAGTTCGTGAGCGACGACGGTTTTATCGGCCTTTAAACTGTTTTCACGTTATCCACAAACGCTTCTTACCCTTTCTTTTTCGTTCCCGCCTCACAGCTACGGACTGCTCTTCTTTCCTTCCCTCGGAGCGCAAGCCCGAGCTCAATTCACGCTTCGACCACCTGGAAAAATAATATTAAACCCCAAATTATTCAAACTGGAATTTAATTTCATTACTTTCGAATCTGCTAACTGAGTCTCGGATAAATCGTTTTATGCTCTTATTTAAATTCTTTAATGAATTTTCGAGACCACTAATATCTGTTTTTGTTTTCAAACAATCACCAAACTAAAATTCTTGAACGAAAGTTATGAAAAAAAATTGATCTTCAACTTTCGGATTGATCATGTGGGATATACATTTTTTTCAAAATTTCGTTTTTACATTTCTGTACTTTGAAAAAATTATCAATGTTCCGATTACTATCAATTATTTAAAGTTCTATCCATCCATAAATGTTACGCCAAATAATAACTCAATACTTGAATATTTGCAATGTAATTCAAATGATTTAGTAATTTATCAATCCATTAATTTATTTCCTTATCTTTTTAACTCATAATTTTGTTGACCAACTTCGTTGCATTTCTTGTTTCAGCAGCAGTTCTCAGTCGCGTTACATAGCAGATTCGGACGACGCCTCGTCCATCGTCTCGGCGGACGCCTCGGCCGATCCGGAATCCACGTCGGCCGATGGCGACGAGACGAACGAGAGCGAGGGCGTCGAACACGTGCCTCATCCTCACGTTCTCGATACCGGCTTACCTCATGGCCCGCGAAGGTGTCTGTTGTGGGCGTGTAAAGCTTGCAAGAAGAAAACCGTAACCGTCGACCGCAGAAAAGCTGCTACGTTGCGCGAGAGAAGACGTCTCAGAAAGGTAAAATCTCTTCTGCTCCTAAAAATTCCGGTCCGTTGCTGGACCCGCAGATTCACTTCCGAAAAACATATTCTTTCTCACCTCCGCACGTATAACATGAAATAAACAATTGTTTCCCAATTTCCTAAGCTTTGCAAAGAAATAATAAATTTTGACAAAAATTGCAATAAGATGTTTACAAATATCGCGGATAAAAACACATTTGTCGAAATTATTGTTCTACCGGCCATGAAAAAAGAAAAGAAAGAAAAATAAGATCGTATGAGAGATAAATACCACCGTCTTCTCGAATATCACGGACCGATTCCCCCCAGAATCGTATTTATACCGACAACATATTTTCATCTCAGCCGTCGCGGCCGAGAATCCACAGATACAACGAAAATTCTTCATCTCAAACGATTTCAAACTAATCACGTTGATGCGAAAATCCCCCGACCCACGGGATCCTCGTGTCTCCCGTCGAAAATTTTTACAAATTTACGAACAATATAATATCCTACCAACCGAGTACAGTTATAACATCAACATTTTCCTCCACGCCTTCCGAAACCCAAAAATTTTCGTGAATGCTCCACGTTATCTCGCGCACGGAATTATTGGACTCGAAATCGTACGTTACGTTTATTATACACGAAGATAATCGTGGGCTGCTGTCACTCACAAACGCTTCGGGGTTTAATACACCGAGATAAGTTTATGGCAGGATTAAACGCGCGTACGTTAAATGCAAACTGTCCTTTTCCTCGTATAATATGTATTTTTTTTTATGTTTCCTTTATCCATTCGGTTGTTTTTATTTTCGCGAGTAACAGAAGCGTAGAAGCAGAAGCACATGGAAATGGCGCGACGCAAGAACCGCGCACCAAAAGCCTTGCCACATTTGAGATCTACGACTTCGAGTCCTTTAAAGTTTATCCGTAACTGCAACAGCATCAGCAGCAGCGAGCGAAAGCTCGCAGCACCCGCAGCCGTGGCACCGCCGGCAATGTCCACAAGTCCCATAGATTTTCGTAGAGCTTAACGTTCCGACGTATCCGAAAACGGTGAGGAATTTTATTGCCACGTCCCCACGTCTCCGGTTGCTTTGCAAACGTACCGCACTGGTGGTTTAACGACGCCTTCGTGATTCATCAACCTCCTCGACGCGATCAAACGAAATTCCGAGTAAATGAGATACGGAATATTCAATCTTTCCCTTGGCGTATTCGCCATCGTCGGGCCACCTCGTTTAACCATAAGTCGAATCGGTGGACACCACCGAAAGCACCATCGTACCGTTTCTCAATCCATAATGAAGTACGCACTGAATTTGAGGTTTTGTATTAATTCAACGGCTGCGTTATTAGATATTATATTTTTTTTACGTTGAATTTTATAGTCAAAGGAACAAAACGAAAAATGTATTTTGGGGGGTTTTTTTAATTTCTCTGGGAGTTGGGAGACTTATATCGACGGCTAAGCCATTTATGGATGCACCAATCTAGCGCTTTTCAACCCTTGATCGAGCACACACTGAATCTGAAGTTTTACATTATTCCAACCGCTAGATTATTCAATATTATATTTTTTAACGAAATTAAAATCGTTTTAACCAAAGAAAAAAATGTATTTTTTTGGTGTTCGGTCATTGAATCGAGTTTACTGAACAGATGTAATGATAATTTGATTGGGAATGGGAGACTTATGTAGACGGCTCGAGACTGCCATGAGAAGTTACGACGGAGACTGAGCGAGTTTTCCGAGAGAGGGTTTCCGAAATATCGAATTATCCGGAGGTAGATCAGTAATTACCGTCCCTCGGCTCACTTATCTCATGGCGTACTTCTCCTACGGCTGCTGCTCCCGCTGATGCGAATCGACCGCAGTTCTAAACCTCCTGCGATGGCTTCCTTCTGAAACTTCGAATAAAACTACGGATAATCGACGCCGTGATGCAAAATGGCGGGGATGTCCTATCGGGTATTGTAATGGAGGAACGTTTTGTGTCTCAGGTTAACGAAGCCTTCGAAGTACTCAAGAGACGAACGAGCAACAATCCGAATCAACGTTTGCCCAAAGTCGAGATACTTCGCAACGCGATAGAATACATCGAAAGCTTGGAAGCTCTGCTACAAGGAAACCGAACGCCCGGATCTCAGGATCACAACACGCAGGACAATATGGTGAGTGAAAAAAAAAAAATTACTACGGATTTTTGTAAATTATTTAAAAATATAACTTCTTACGATTATTGAAATAAGAAAAAGTCTTATTATCTAAAATTTTATCTAAAATACACGATCGATCGAATAATACAAATAATGTTAAATCTGACCACTGAATATGATTTTTCTTTTTGCTGATAAAGATGAAATCACCCATCAAATCAATAAAATCATGATAATAATCGCCCGATAATATTTTCTCTGAATGATTTTTCAATAGTGACATAGAAAAACGAATCTTGTGGAATGCAATAAAAAATACAATCTCTAATTATTCTTGAAATTAATTTTCTTCACAATTCGAAAAAAATAATTTCTAATTTTCCATCGCTGTAAATCTTCTCGAAAAACATAGAACGACGCGAGTGCTCCGATAATTCCCCATTCATCGTTTTCGACGATATGCAAAAAAAAAAAAAATAAACAAAAAAGTTTCCACCGTAGTTATAAATCGTATGTATTTTTATCCAACACACAGACGAAAGTTGAAAGCGTAGAATCTCGAGACACGTGTATCGAGTTTTTTTTCACGAAAAGAAGTAAAAAAAAAATCTACTTTAAACATTGTTCATCCATAACTTAATAGCATCTCGTGAGCTAACACGTTTCGAAGTATATTCCGTTACCCGATACGCCTAGTTTAAATGCCACGCGCGTGTCTGGCCGTTACGAGTATCATTTAGATTGGCAGTTTTACGCCGGTGTAGCAGCACCGACGGCAGCCACCACACCCCGTAAGACCGACAGAATGGATGAGACGAACGAGATAGGAATCGAGAGTCTCGTAGGGACGTATATAAATGTTTATTCACTGTTACTTCGCGTCGACATCGTCGACGTCCCGTATTCTTCCTCCCCGATGTTTCGCGATGGGATACATTCAATTTTTTTTTTAAGGAAAACAATACGCGCGGGTTCGTCGCTCGAGTGAGCACGTATATTCACATTAGGGTGGACCTTAATAGGGGTGTTGACGAATTTCGACAAGTGCACCCCAGAGATAGGCCCAAAATAAATTTTAAAAAATAAGGGCAAAATCCCAGCACTGTAGTCCAATGAGAAGACGTGCCTGTAAGCTCGGTTTGTTTCCCATTTGAATAAAATGGGATTTTCAGACTAATTCAGTAATTATTTTTTTTAATTGTCGGTAAGCACGGAAAAAATTCTTCATTCACATAAATCTATTGTTAATGGGTATAACTAATCGTACATTTTTTTACGAGACCTTGCCTGTATCAATTTGCCGTTGTGTATAATAGAAGGGGGGTCGGGAGCGTAAAGGTTGTGATAACGCCTTGTAAAAAATTTTACACGTAGATATATACCAATTAAGAATAGATTTATATGAATAATATTTTTTTTCAATGCTTAGGAGCACTTCTAAAAAATAATGACTGAATTAGTCTGAAAATCCCATGTTATTCGAATGGGGAACAAAACGAGCTTACAGGCACGTCTTCGCATTGGACTACAGTGCTGGGGTATTACATATATTTTTTTTAATTTATTTCGAACCTATCTGGGGGGTGCACTTGTCGAAATTCGTCAACACCCCTATTAAGGTCCACCCTAATACACATACGCGCAAAGGGTGAAGGCTACGAAGAGCCATGCGATGCTGCTCGACGTTGACGTAGTGCAGTAGTACGAGCGTGGTACTGTCAGACATGTGTAGATGTATTTATATATATTATATCTGCATATATTACAGCAGTCTGCAGGTTCATATATTTATACTCATATACATCTACACATCAATAGATATGTTTGTACAAACACCACACATTTTGCTGTAAGCTTTGGTATTGTTGAACTCCCCCTCCTTGCTCTTCATCCATGGCGGAAGCCTTGACAGGGTGGAAGGATAGAAACAGAGACTATCGGTTTCCAATACTTTCGCGAGGATGATACGTCCACGCGGATGCACAGAGCACCAGACGGGGACGGACTACAAAAGAACTTGGTTGGGCATCCATGGTGCTGGTATCCTTATCTGTGCAGTTGCTTTTTACGTGCACACGCGAACACACCTACACACGTTTCGTTAGCTCGGTAACGCTGTATCAAAAGCACGACGACACGGACGTTGAAAAGAATGAGGATATATATTGGGGTTTTACAAAGAATTTTGGCGCGCTTGCGTCTCGCACCGTCTCGACCCCGACCCTCCGCGACCCCAACAACGCGATTTTTTGTCACTCTTTTTGTTCTTCTTTGTTTTGTCGTTTCGGTGGTCGGCCAACGATATCCATTGGATGATAAGATTTTTCGCTCCATCCCACCTCATTGCTGGCGGAAAATACATTTTGTTTCGTATTGAACTATATATATGTACATAAAAATTGATTGACGTGAGAATAAGAAAGATCGGCAACGACGCATCTGTTGATATCGTATGTAGAAATGTAACGGATAATTTGGTACAGTATCGTCAATGTCAGAAGATCGAATTTCGTTATTGATTGGAAATGAATGTTCTATTTTCCAATTTTTCTTATCGATAATTTATGTGAAAATAGTGAAGGTTCCCGCCGTTTTTTTTTTCTTCGATGCAGGGTTCAGAGTCATTTAAGGACCAAATAGAGGACCATCAGGAGCTCGTCTCCCGCCGCGCGACAGGTTCTCTAATTTCCATCCATTATTTTGTTCACCATGACGTTATTCTTTCACACCCTCGCTGTCTCTATCTCTCCTCTCTCTTTCTCCCTCGGTTTCTCGCTTCGTTCTCGAGTCCGTAAACTATCCTTCTCATGTTTTTGTTGTTTTTTCTTTTTTTTCTGCATATTTTCTCGCTTCGTTCTATGGATCTCCGTCGATGGTTCGATGTTTTTCTCATTATTTTCTCGTCTCCTTCGCTCTTTTCGAATTATCATACGCTCGATCTTCTTTTCCCTTTCTCCGACGTGCTTACACGTGTCGGCCACGTGGACCACACTCTCCCGACCACCAGCAAGCAGACCCGAGCGCACCGCACCACTCCAATGGTCCTTGGCCCCCGTGGACACACTACCAGCACTCGGTGTATCACTGGCTTATAACGCCTATCCTCTTCTCTCCCGCTGTCCTGTCGAAGTTTTTTTTTCCTCGTCGCTCGGCGAGAAGGGTTGCTTTTCTTGCGGTTGGGTCGGGGATCTCTCTCGCCCTCCAGGACCGTCGTAGGGCCGCTGACCCGAAAGGCCATCCAGATGATGCCCAGTGTGGAAATACAATGATACATCTTTCGGGATCGTGATAAATAATTTTTCTATGGTCGTCTCTAGTTTCATTCTACCTCCCGGAATCTTTGCCCTTTAATCACTCGACAGTGTCAATTATCTCGAACTATCGACTTCGTTCAGAGTCTTTTCTTCATTTCTTCATAAATTTTCCTTGGCGCGTTTGAAAAATTCAAATAATTCCGAAAAATCGTCGAAAATTTTTAATCGACCGTTTTCAGAATCGAATCATGGCTGAATACGTATAATAATGATAATAATGATGAAATACATACACTATGTAAAATATAATATATAATATACATATATTATAATATTATTATTATTAATATTATAATTAGTAAAATACAATTATTATTATAAATATTATAATTATATTATAAAATAGTATTATTATAAGTATTATAATTATATTATAATATTATTCTTATAAATATTATAATTATATTATATTATTATTATTATTATTATTATTATTATAATCATTATAATATTATAATTATTATTAATATTATAATCATTATAATGTTATAATTATTATTAATATTGTAATCATTATAATATTGTAATTATTATTATGAGCCATATCACGAGAAAAATGAAACGCTAAAACCTGAAAAAATGATAGCCCAATGTTTTTATCAGTAACTAAATAAAACCCTTCAATCTGATAATCTCCAATCAACTCGACGCAAAGTGCGGCCAGATGATGTTCGCGGGCGAAAAAACAAGCAAAAACATCCCAACAATGCAGTCCATAAACCACGATTGCCGAAGTATTCGAATTTTCGCGCAGACCCGTTTGTCACGTTTCATTCCTTTCTCTCGGTCTCATCCCCCGCCGACGACCATGCATCTCTCGTTGTCTCGGGTACTCGCGCGAACATTCTTTCCGTCCGGGGATTACACAATGAAATATGCATTTCCCACTGCACACGCCGTCTTTCTCCAGCAATCGCGATCACCCCGGAGAAGTGTCCGCGTTCTCGCTCTTACCGCTAAATATAACCGAGAGAAGACGAGAGTCGGACGACGCTGCAGATCCGAGCTAACCCATGCATCACAATGTTCTCCCATCATCCCGCGAAGAACACACAGCACGACGGAACAAGCGACCGCGCCATTGTCGTTGCTCGATTGAACCAGAGAACTGTGAAAAATAAATGAATAAATAATAAATAAATAAATAAATAAATAAATAAATAAATAAATAAATAAATAAATAAATAAATAAATAAATAAATAAATAAATAAATAAATAAATAAATAAATAAATAAATAAATAAATAAATAAATAAATAAATAAATAAATAAATAAATAAATAAATAAGTAAATAAATAAATAAATAAATAAATAAATAAATAAATAAATAAATAAATAAATAAATAAATAAATAAATAAATAAATAAATAAATAAATAAATAAATAAATAAATAAATAAATAAATAAATAAATAAATAAATAAATAAATAAATAAATAAATAAATAAATAAATAAATAAATAAATGAATGAATGAATGAATAAATAAATCAATCAATCAATCAATCAATAACTTAATAATTCAATAAATGAAAAAAAATATACAGAACCTTCCCCAATTTAGGCTTCGGGCCGTTGGCGAAGAGCACGTAGATCATTTCTACCAGTAAAAAGATTTTATAAAAAGTTAATCGAAAAAAAAAGATAACCGCGGAAAATTGCGACCGTATCGAGTCCATAAGTGATAATCGATAAGACGAGAGCCCTTCAGATTGTCCGACGGTCTGCCGGGATGTGGAAGCCGAGGGAAACCTTGCGAGACGTAAACAGATCAGTCTGGATGCGCTCGTCACACGGTAGATAGCAGGTTATAAGCGCGATCTCTCTCGTTCGAGTATAATGCAATAACGATTACGATCGATTACACGGAAAAATTTGAGAATGAAGGGGAAAAAAAAGTTTTTTTACGCGGCGTTTTCGCTCAAGTCGGGATGGCGGGAGAGCGAGAGGGCGCAGGTATACCCGCGATGACCCAGTTTCTTCAACACCCGGAGGAGTGCTATTACGACGACTAGGCGCATACGCCCATCGGACCGATGCTGCTGCTGCTGCCGCTGCCGAGAGAGGAAAACGATGAACGTTCCCTCGAATCTGCCGTCTCTTTGTTTTTTTTCTTCCTTTCTCTCGTTCAACGGGAAAAAAATCAGGAAACGAGCGCCAGGTAGAGTTTTAACAGAGCGCCATTAATTCCCACCTCCCTTTTTCCCGCTCCGTTTATGCATGCGTTTTTCACGAATGACTCTTCACTTCTAGAAATACACATTGTTTGCAGCTCCTCCCCCCTTTCGAAGAATCTGCATAGACGCTGCGAATGGAAAATTTATTTTATTTAATTTTTTTCATTCTCTTTATTCATTAATTTTTTTTAACTTGGCTGTATTACGCGTGGGGGTATAATCGATTCATTCATTCGTCGTTGTATCGTCATATGTGGTAAAGTTTGGGACAATCTTCTAATTCATAATTCTCCATTATATTTTTTTTTTTTTGAGATTCTCAACACTGTTTCATCAAGTATCGATGATTTATCGGTTGATTGAAGCGATGTTGTCTAATTCTCCATGCAAATAAGCTTTGGAAAAATATTTTAAGTGTCATTCTTTTTTATCTTGTCGTTTTTTTTTAACTTTGCTGTATCACGCGTTGCAGATTAATCGGTTGATTCGGTTTTTCAATTACATTATTTTTCGTTTTTCGTTGCCGCGTATTAGAGAGCGAGGAAGGGCGCAAGGGGTAGGTCGAGACGCGACGGAGAAAAAATCAGGGCATACGTGTATACGAGAAGAACCGCGCGTGAGATGCTCATACGATCCGAGTCAGTTTTCTCGTTCGGTCGACGGTCGAGAGTCACGGGAGCTTTGCCCGTACGTATAACCGCCGCGTCGTATATCACCGGAACCTCAAAAGAGTGTCGACCTCACGACGACGATGCGGTCCACGCGCTATCTGCAAGCGCAAACATTGTGCTTATTTAAAGCTTCGTACTATACTATCTCCGGCTCTCTTTCTCGCCTTTTCTCCTCTGGCCGTGCTCCCGATGCTGTACGTTCTCGTGTGACTTGGTACAGTGAGTACCGTCCCGGTCTCGTGTTGGATATCGTTAACTCAGCCAGCTTTACGATAAAAGCTCGACGCGGCTATTCGAATTCTCGCGAAAACGCCAATCTCGTAACTCTCCGAACAGATTTTCATTGCAGCCGCAATTTTTGGAATAAATCATTTTATTATCGATAAAAAACATTTTTGCAATTCCGATGATAAGCATGCTTGAATTTAGATAATAACAATAAAAAATAATAATAATAATAATAATAATAATAATAAAAATAATAATAATGGTATATTATGTGAATAAAAATATATATAATATTATACAATCATTCATATCATTATATTGATGACGCTTAAAAATTGACACTCATTGTTAGTTGAAAGAAATATTTTGCCAAATAAATAATTAAAAAATTTCTTTGGTCATAAAAATCATATCGTACGAATTCATGTAATTCGTAATAATTGATTCTATTATTGATCTCCATGATCTAAATTCTTTAATTTCTTTTTTTGGGTAAGCAAATTCTCATTATTTCATCATTCCTCTTCCGACCAGTGTACGAGAGTCGAAAATAGTCGAGTGATACAGACAGATATCACTGTCAGACATCGCTTCGTCGATGTACTATATTTTTCATGGACTCGATACCTTGATCACGAGTCAGGTGCAGAGCAAAAATTCTTAACTACATCACGTGCGACTTTGGCTCACGTACCTCAGGCTTCGGAGTCTCTTCCGGGATTTCGTGTGCATGTGAGTGCGCGCGTGTGTGTGTTGTGTACGTATATACGTGTTTGCTATCTCGCCCGGTCTTTCGATCTCGCGGTACCGGAAATGGACTAGTACCCACCCCTGTTTATTCCTACCCCGAAAACTCCGCCTTCACGGTCTCGGGTAGAGCAATCTCGATCGCGAACCACGAGATTGCGCCTGGCACACACGTCCACGACGAAATAAAAATCCGGTTTGCCTCGATGGTGACTTTGCGCACAGCCAGGGCGAGGATGCGGAGAGGAGAAACTCGATTTTCGTAAACCCGTTCTGTATTTACGTTACCCGAAGCTCGAGTTTCGCGTTCGTTATCGAAAATCTTTGATTATCCTTTTATGAAAGGTCGACGTACGTTGAGGGACGGAGACAGGGATACGTCGACGTCGAGGAGGTTTAACTCTTACTAGCGCAAGGGCAGGACGTAATTGCATTCGTCACCCGTACATTTTTTTTTTTAAAGATTTAAGGGGTTTGTGTGGGTTTAAACATTTTTTTTTCAATTTTTATGCAAATTCTTCTGCATCCGTTGAACTCTCGCGGGTCTTCGGCAAACTCCGAATTTCCGGTTTGTTGAGTCACTATCGACCGATTAGCGTCCCGATAGGAATGGAGCATGGCGTCTGTCGGTGCATTATTGACACGCTCCGCCCGTCTCGTCGAACGAAAAAGTATTTCGTGGTTGCAAGCACGAAAAATCAATTTTTCGACTGTTAAATATGCATTTCCGCACTCCGGACGAGCACGTCAGTTCCAGAGTATCCGGATGGAAACAGCGGACGACGTGGAAAATTGTTTTTTCAACATATTCCGGTACAGAAGTCATTCTTCGTAGGGCATATATGGATATATAACGACGAGCACAAAAAAAATAAATATGTGAAGAGTCAAAGAATGAAGGTAAAAATGCAAATCTGCTCTGTCATTTAACAAAGAATTATTATAAACCTGGCGTCCGGATTTTTTCCCGAAATCGAATCGCAGCTGTCTTGTTTTACCGTGAAAAAATATTAATTGTTCATTAATAAATTTGTATAATTATTTCCATAATTATCGGTCATGAAATTTTCCTAAAGATTTGAATAAAATAATTAAAAACAATTTTCCATTTTAAATCAAATAAATCTCAAATCAAATAAAGATAAAATCATAGCTCGTTTAAAATCAAATACAGCTCTCCAAATATTTGTCAACCAATAAAAAGCGCAGGGCAACAGTCGCAAAGCACAAACCGGCCGTTTGGCCGGGATGCTGCGAGTGTGAGCGATCGGTCAAAGTTCAGGGTTCGGAATCACGTTTGTGACGTGGATGAGCTATGGGGCGTCGTCCGTGGATCGTCAGAGATCGAGCGCAAGAACTTTTGACTCTGGCGCGTTCGTTGGACGAGCGAGCTTCGTCGAGTTAATTTGAAAAGTTCTTGCATCCTCCAGTCAACCGGCTGTGCCGTGGTGGACCCGAAAGGACGTTGGTGCAGAAAACGCTGCTACCGTGTCGCAACTATGCGCCAGTTTGTCCGGCTGGTATTCGCACGATCCGAAGAATCTTGCCTTTTCCCGTTTCACACGGCCAAGGCGTAGAATCGTTTCATACTATCTGTATATAATATTTAATTATATGACAGAGATAAGATCATTTTTCAATTTGAGATATTTATATACCTTATATTATTTATTTACAGAAATATATAATAATAATAATAGTAATAACACATTCTATGGCTATACTATTTTTCTTATATCAGAAGGGTCCAACTTCTATATATATAGAACAAAATGTTTATACATATTCTTTGCATATGATAAAGAAACCGCCAAACATTTGGATCGCCCACTGTATAAGCAGAATTCTTAGTCGAGTCATTTTTATATAAAATAATATTTTAGCCTTGTAATACATAATATATTTCGGTAAATGAATACACGTCTATAAATATTCAACACCGAAAATGAAAAATAATAAATAAGTGATTACATAGCTAAGATAAGATAAATATAGCTACGATAAAAAAATTAAATCGCACGAACACAAAACAAAGAAAAATAGTCCGTCTGAGAAACAACGATTCGCTGTACCAAGTTTATTTATCGAACTCAATCCGTAATACTGCAGCCAAACTATTTTTCATTTTTCCAACACGTTTGTTGCACCTGTTCGCTCGGTATTCAGCAATTAAATTATCCTCGAGAAAGCGACCGAACCAGCGCAAGCAAAAAATTCTTTTCTCAATTCTTTTTCTCTCTCCCATTGTGACAACCGAGCGTAGGGAAGGGGGTGGAGAAGGTACGCGCTTGGCTGTACCGACGTCGTATCACTTTGTGACGCCGTCTCCCTTTCTTCCACAACCCTTTTGCTTTTCCCGGTGTTCCCGTTTCGCAATTCGCTCGAGAACCTTTGTGCTTTTCACTGTACGGCGCAGTACCGGGTGCGTTTCCTTCGCGGAACGATCGAATAAATGCATTACCCGCCTTGCACTCGAGAGTTTGTTCGAGAGTATCGCACCCAGAACGAAGAGAACTGGCAAGCTTGAAGGACTCGCGAACTTTGTATTCCTACTTCGTCTCGCCCTTAACACCCACGTTTTCTCACGTCCGCGTCTACGCAACTCGTTTCTGCATCAGAAGTTTTCAATTCGCACCATCGATTTACGTGCGCCAGTTATTGAATTATCGAATTTATCGGGACATTCGTTAGAAATAATTCTTCTGCACGTTTGTTCTTCGTAACCGAATGACTCCGTAATGACTGTTAATTATTCAGTATCAACTACTATGACTATAAGTATAAGTAAACCTATTTTTTCAGTAAAAACTTCTACAGATTTATGTTTCGTAATTATAATTCTATTACAAAATTATTCAAAAAAATGTATTCGCATAAATTCTTCGAGACTATTCCTTTTCAAACCTTATTGCAAAAAAATTCTACCAATTTTTTTATAACGTCTTCCAGACATCGGCTTGACACGTCGACGCTCCTGTTCGAGTCATAAATTCGCCCAAAAATCCACGAAACCGTGCAGAAACATTTGCTCTACGATTGCTCTACAAGTACATCGACCTTAAAATCGCCACAAGAAAAAAAAATGTCAACCAATGGCCCAAGTTGTCCCTAACGTGACCCGAATTCTTTCTTCTTCATCATAGCCGAGCCTCGATATTTCTCTTGGCTCTGGCCTTTCTCACCCTCGTCGTTTTTTTTCCGCACTCAGCCACGGGATGCTGTAATTAACGCGCTCTCGTGGTACAGTCGAGCTCGCGTACGAGCTTATGCATTATTTACATTGGCAAAGGGGATTTGTGTCGAGAGTATGGATTCAAAGTACCGCCACACGCGCGTATCGAGCGTGTACGCGTCGGTAATATTATCCAATGTGTAGATGTATGTATCTTGTTTAACGGTTCTATATACGACGAAACGTGAGAGCGTCGAAACTCCGTCGAGAACCCTCGAGGCAACGTACGCTCAACTCATCCGGTGTACCGCCGTTAGACTTTCGTTGCTCTCCAGTTCCGTCCTCTTCGGTTGGTCCACGGTTTATATATGTTTATCGCGCTCGTCTCTCGGCAGCGTCGTCTCGTTTTGTCGGCCGTAGATAGAAAAGAGAGAGAGAGAGAGAGAGAGAGAGAGAGAGAGAGAGAGAGAGAGAGAGAGATAGGAAGAGCTTCTGCAACAGCTACGTCAGTACTAAGCTCAGTCTGGAGTAGTTTCCTCGGTACATGGCTTTCGCCATCGACCGCAGTCGAAGAGACGTCGTTCGAACGATCCGGAAATTAATATACACCTTAGAGGCCGGAATCTCCGTAGCTCCGGGCCGATGCGTGGTTAATAATTAAGCCGTTAATTAGTCGCAACGTGCGGCGAGTTGAGATAATAATTAACGAAGCCGCTGAATTTCCGGATCTACAGGTGGGGCGGGATAAGCTACGCGCCGATACACGAAACGTTGAGCAAATTCATAAATTAATGTTTTCATTGTTCCGACTCGTAATTATTTCGTGATTAGTTCAATGGGAATTCAGTCGATATGATAATGAAACTGATCCTGTTGAAAATGATGAGTGGAAAATATTTAGGTTCCGCAGCGTGAAATCGTGAGAGTAAAATAATGTTAATAAGTGTTTATGGCCAAAGGAATGTCCCTTCGGACTAATTGCATTTCTGTAATTTTGTAATTTGTTCGGTGTTTGATTGTTGGAACGCAAGCTCGGCCAGAGGAAATTTGTCACTATTACGTTCACAGCCATGCCCTTTAATAGATTTTCGAACAGATTAATCAGCCTCTCGAAACATATTTTATGTATGAGCGAGGGCAAAAGCGGGTGCTTAGGCCAGCGTGGAATATGGGATTAGGTCCTTCGCTGTCTGTGTGCGTACGTGTGTCCGTCCACCCACGCATCTATCTGAATCTACAACCGTTGGGCAGAAGCTTCGTTGACAGCTTGTGACAATGATTAGCGCTTTCTCGCCAATCCCGGCACGTGGAACGTATTTCAGTGAAAACGATAAAAGCCGGCCTACGATCGGCCATTGGCCGTTTCTTGCAGTAACAATCACTGTCACTGTTATGTCTCAGCTGTTTAGTTTCTCCACGTGCTCCACTTGAAGCTCTACACACGCTGGCACCGGATCACTTCGTTCGTGACGAAGTCTTAACCTTAAAAAAATAAGATAAAAATAAAAATAAATAAAAGATAGATGATAAAAAATGGAGTGCGAAAAAAAAAAACAATGAAATAAAAAAAATTGATCGAGGCGCTTAGCCATCGGTTTGGGTCGAAACATTTTTATTTTATTTCCAAGCTTGCCGAGTTCTCGGTCCGCGAGATGCTCGGGTTATAATTTATCATCGTGGTCGAGGCGAACCATTTAACGCCTACGGTTTTACCCTTCGGGGTTTACGATGTTTGCCGTGGCGATAGTGACTCCGCGGCGTGACGCTCTTCGATCTCACTTCCACCCTTCGACGTTCACGACCTCCGTCCTTCGCTAACTCTTCGCGCTTAACCACTTCGGACTTTATCCACTGCGACACACACGCGACTGGGCATCGATGGTAATCCACGCTCGAAGATACGACGACGTTCACGATGAATTATACGTTTCTCAGCCCATTTCCGAATTTAGAATCACCCCGAATACGCACCCACTCTCCCTGTCCCCGGTGTTGTCATTCCGGCCGATGCCGCACGGTATTCTGGGTTTGGTGAAATCGTCACTCGGCCAAACTTCGGATTTTACTCGGGATGGCGGTTATTTTTTTTCCTTTCGCGTGTTTTCGTCGATGAGGCGTTGTTTGCATTTGAATTAGGTATGAAAAAATAGGGGATATTCAACGATCATGCAATGCTGTGAATCGAAAAGTTTAAAAAACGTGTTTTGATCGTTTTAATTGGCTCGTTTTATAATCATTCGTGGAAATAGTCTTCCCAAAAATAATTTAGACCGTAGATTCGATGGAAATAATTCGATAAGTTACATAAAATTGAAATGAATAATATGAAAATAAAATATCACGTCAATTATCACAAATTTATGAATTCCTAAACAAGAAGGTTGGAAATAAAATCCTGATTGGATAATCGCGAATGATTAATCTTGATAAATGGACTCAAGAGACCCACCGTTGACTGATCAAAGAACCTTCGTCGGTGAGAAAGTTACAAGGCCGGGGAGGATTATTACGACGCTGGGTGGTGCGCTTTCCGTGCTTTTTGCGAAGCTTATGTGGGCTTTGTGGGAAGAGGGGAGTGTATATGTTACACCTCCGTACACCTGCAAAACCACACGCACGAGACGTGTCGAGTGCGGAGACATAAACCAGGAAGAGGCAGTACTTAGGATAGACTAGAATGTAAGGAGTTAATGTCACCATGGAAGAATAAATTGCCCATAATTATGTGGATCGTTGTACGTGCGTGTGTGTTTACCCATCACGAGTCCAGGATCGAGCGCGGAATTTAAGCTCCGCTTGCATTCGCCGCGACGGGCACCGGATAGAATATTCGACGAAATCCTACATCCACCGAGCTGGGGGGATAAACTCGCCGCGTATGTAGTATGGTGGACGCTCTCGTACAGGCAAAGTACTCTTTCGACCCTCCTCGACGTGATTCTCATCTTGAAGCCCTCCCACGCATACCGACCATTAATGTTGCAGAAACGCGTTGAAGATAACAACCACCCAAGGTGAACCATCATCTTCTCAAACACAAACTCCTAACTTCGTCGACTCCGAAATTACTCATCGTTTGGCAATAAATCCACTAAATTTATTCAGAAATGTTCCATATTTATTTGCTACGCGTAGTAATTTTTTCACCTTGTAATGATTTTTATTTCGTTAATTCCTAACTGCGTCGAGTGAAGACTATTTTCGATTTTTTCTCTATATTTTTTAATTTAGGTGAATCAAAGTTTCAATTTAGTCTTTTTTATGCAGATTTTAACGAAAATGATTGGCAGTGGGAGAAAAAATGAATACAGAAATTTCTCTGAGCGTATATTGGTTTTGTCGTGTGCAACGAATCTCGTTATTATTATTAAATAGAGCAATCGACGGTTCGCTCGGGTGCGCCAATGGAATCGAGTATTCCCATCGAAATTACATTTGTATTACCAATCACTAATTGGCAAATCCAGCGGGGTATCAATGTCTATATGTGCGATTCCGCGCTATAGGAACGTACGAGCGTTTACATTCGGAGAGTGGAACTCGAGAGGTCCAAACTGGATAGCGGTGAAGCTGCGGTATAACCAGCAAGGCATTCGATTGTTACAACCTTTGACCGCTACAATGGGATCAAGATTGTGAATTGCAAAAAATATACCACAATCGTTTGCAACGTAACTCAAATTTATATCGCAGATCGATAAAAACAATTTTTGCCGAACGACCCAAATTCTTTGCAGTATTTCGTAAAAGCAACAAAATTATTCATTTTGCAACACGAGTCGAAGGACAAAAATAAAATTGATAAAAATGCTACCCGCCACGATTTTGTATACGTTTTTAATTTTATTTTTTCAATTTTTTTTACGCGCACGATTGAATTATATCTTTCTGACCGATGGGTGTACGTTTGAACGATTTTGAAATCGAAGGCGCCACCGCGAGTCATGCACATCGAACTCCCAATGGACGTTGATACGAACTCTCTCGCCCAACCCGAAAGCGACCTGGATTCCTGACCTACGATTTCGGAACTTCGGTCCAGCGTACGGCGCAGCTCTGCCGTTGAACCTGCTGCAGCTTCTCCCTCCACGAGCTTCGCTCTCTCGGGCGGTGCTCGGCTCCCGGAGCCCACTTGGGGCGGAATTCCGATTGCAGATACCCGTCGTAACTCAATCTCTCATATTTTATCGTCTAACACATGTTTTTCCACTATTTTCAATGTTGAAAACCTCGGTTATTCATTTTTCAATCCTTCCCAGATCCCAAAAAATCGTAATGTGATTATTATTATTTCCGTGTTAGTTAATCATATAATAATAATGATAATAATAATAATAATAATGTTTTCAATTATTATAATTAATAATAATAATAAATTCATAATAGTAATAATAATAATAAATTAATTATTAATTATCAATAATAATAATAATAATAATAATAATTTATTATTTTTATTATTATATAATTATTTCATTATTTATTATTATTATTATTATTATTATGATTATTCATGGACAATAATATCTATACTTAATTTTTTGAAATAACTGCAGCGTGTGTTGAAAAATATAAAATCCGCGCTATTGCTCCAGAAGTTGTTCCAGCGTATAAAAATAGCTCCGGTCGTTGAAGGAAAACTACCAAAGAAAGATAAAACAGCTTTTTTTAGTCCTCTCTTGCCATTCCGCCCTTCCTGCAACAAGCTTTTACGCATATGTGACTGCATACGTATTTCATTCTATCTGGATTCTTATCAATCCGTAAAGCACCCTTTCTACGCTTCGCCGACTCTCCGCGGTTGTACTTTGCAACCTGTAAACGCGGTTTTTGTCTGTATCACTGGTTGCGACTGTAATACTATTTTTATTTCATTTTCTTTTGCTTTTCTTTGTTACAGAACGGAGAATCGCCGCAATATGTTACGGACAGACTACGCCAGTTTTCCGATCCCCTTGCGAGGTTTCAACCTATCAGCGGTGAGTGGTATTTATCTCCATTTTATTACGACTATAATATTTTGTAATTATTACTTCCGTGGATTGACGAACACAAACGAATCGCGGTTTAGCGGAGTTGGAGATTTTAAAGCAATCGAACAATTGGATAACTCGGGCTTTATCGTTGGCAGTCGATGAATCGTAGATTTTTTTTTAAATGATCGTCAAGTCGATTGGAAAATAATATTTAGGGCGAACATTTTTGTTACGTATTTGATTATTCTATAGTCTATAGTCTATAATCTAAATGCCACCATGCATTATTCGCAAGGATCTTGCGAGAATTTCATCAGATTTCTGTCAATTCATCGAAAATATTCACCAACAATGAAAATTACGTTCTACGTCAAGCTTCGAAAATTCTAAATTTTGTTAGGGCGCCGTTAGACGTCATACGTTGATTGCAAATAAAGTATCTGACGTATTTTTTCGCTAAAACGATGTTTTCGTCGTCTCATGGCAACCCGCATAACCAACCTTCGGACAGGGTTTATCGGCGCTTGACGAATATTGATGACCCCTCGGTCCAAAGCCCTGGTTTCCGGAGCCCAAGGGGGTCGCCCTTTGCGAGTCCGTTCTCCCTCCTTCGCCGTTTCATCGAAGGATGTTTTTACCCTTTTCTCCATTTTCTCACGGAGAGCCAGCTGGAGCCGTCGTGCGGCGCACAAGGTCGCCGAAAGCAAAAGAGCACGAGAGCGAAAAAGAGAGAGAGAGAGGGAGGGAGGGAGGATAGTTCATCTAATGAGTTTCACAGCCACGAAACTTCGGCTTTCCTTTGAATTGGCTAGTATGGCGTAACGAGCACAAGAAGATTAGGAAAAAAGAACGACCGCGATATGTTTTTGGAAATATTCAGTGGAAAACGGAGAGGAAGAATAAAAATCGTCTTATTGCAACGAGAAATTCCAGGCAATCTTTCAATTAGCATCGATAAATCAAATTATTCAAACATTAGGGAAAAAATTTTCCGGAAAGAGAGGGACGTATCTCCGACAAACATTTTTTAATCACTCGGTTAATCAGAGCGATGGAACTGTGTGCCAGGGAAAGACGAGACTTTGCGATCGGCAGTTTTCCAATTAAAATTGATGTTCCCAAATTGATTCTACGCCGACGTTGCTCTCCACCTCCGGTGATATAATTTATTTCCTCGAACGAATGATAAATTAATTAATTCGAATTATTTTAATCAACGCGTACTCGGTCGTTCAGCAAAAATGTACGATGCGCCGTAACCAAAGTTTTATTAAATCTTTTAGGTCGACAAACTTTACTTTATAAACGAAAGTTTTGTCATTGTCGTCTGGTTTATTATAAAAAAAAAACAAAATGTTGTTCAAATGAACGAGTCGCTCGGTTTAAACGTCTCGACCAACGAAAGTTTCATTCAATTTGTTGGGTCACTTGAGAATTTCTTTCAAAGCTTTTATCACGACCGCCTCATTTCACTCCTCGCTACACGTGCGATCGTTAACGCAATTTTATGAATGACACTCGAGGCGAAAGACGTTCGCGGGCGGATGAAGAGAGCGAGAAAGAGAGGGAAAGAGAGAGGATGCAAGTTGTCGTCAATGAAATTAAACCGACGATGACTGCAACGATAGCGAGAAAGTTGAATCGTCGCTGATACACGTTAACGCGTATATTCGCCGCTAAATTTTCGTGCGTATTCGCTACCCGAAGACGTACGGGCCCTTCTTGTTTCGTACTTCGGTGACTTTTTGTTAACTTTTGTCCCGCGCGGCCGGCAGATGCACGTGGAGGTTTGGCCGTCGCGCGGTGCACTTTTGCAGCATCTATGTCATCCAGTGTCGGTTCGTTCATGTCTGTTGGTTCGGTGCGAAAAAATTGTCAACATCTGGGCAACATAAGGCCACAGTACGTGGTATCTCGTGTCGTTCTCTCTCACTAACTCGCCCTTCCTCTTTCTCGTCCTCTTGCGGATTCACTGGTATCTAGTTTTTGTGCTTCACCGGAGTTTTTTTTGTCTTATTTATTTCTTCTACAACCCCGAAGAGAGAGATGAGAGGTGACTGACCGTTTTTGCAAATTCTCGCTCGCTCCTTTTCTCCGTCGTGCGGTCAAAAAGTCCACTCGAGTATGCCCGTGGCTTTGCCGCAGGCTCGTTAACCCTCGACGCGAAAAAGCTCCGAGTCTTTGCGTTAATAATTTCCATTCTGTTAGCAAACTCTCGCGGGAGTACATCACGCTTTGGGTTTCTCACTCGCTTTCACACATGAGTATACCCGTATATATGCATATAATAATATATATATGAAAACTCTCGCTCTACCTCTTTTTCTTACCTCTCTTTCGCTGTACTCTGCGATACGTGTAACCCATGTATGCACGGACCGCCGCTAGAAACCAGGTCACGTTTCCATAAAACGCGTAGATGGCTTCCACGGCCGAGAGATACTTCCACGGATGTTGGTGGACGAAACTTTCGGATCGAACTCTGCTACTCCTGCGACGAACAATATTTGGTTTCTTTCGTTGTTTTTCTTGAAAAATCTTGAAACGGGAATGACGAGGAACAGCCATGTTATGGTATACGAAAGTTTCAAATCGCCTGATTACCGTCGAAAATTGAACAGAAATAAGAATACAAAAATTATTTCATCAAACACTTATTTTCTGTTTGTGCTTTTATAAATTGATTATTAATTATTTTTATGATCAATTTAATCGAATAAATCGACGGTTTCGAATAATATGACAGTGCTAAAAATTTTCCTTGCAATTGTATCGACAGTTTTTCGCGATAGAGGTCGAAGGGTTGATAATGTAAATGTAGAAAAATTAATGAATAATCGTAAACACGATGAAGTCACTGCCCAACCGTTAAATCCACGTTTCTCCGCTATTCACCATCGGATGCGGATTTACCGGACACCGAGACGGGGAAAGAACGTCATTCGGGAGGCGCGTAGTTGTGCGTTCGGAATATATTTTTAAGTAGATTAATGCTGGACACGCGACGGGGCATTAAGCAGATCGGTATTAATGAGTTTTGTCACCCCCGAGTGACACTCGGTTCCTATTTGGTTACACGCTAGCTTACGTCTATAGATAGCCCACCCATGAGTTCCCTTCTGCAATGCGGCAAGCTCGCCGACTCTCTCCGGTTCTCCAACTCTCGCGGGTCGTGTTCGTAGTGCGTGCACGAGTCGTGGATGCTTACATGCCTTACGCAGCGGGGCAACGCGAGTTCGTAGTCGGGACGACCGGGGAAGAAAGCTCATCGCCAATGTGGAAGCTCGTGGGGTCGTTGGAAAGTCGCACGAGTCGTGCGAATAGCATGGGAAGTTTGAAAATCCGACGATCTCTCGGGATTTCGCGCCATGGCGAGACGAAAACTCGGTAAGAGATTGACGTTTTTCGCGTAATCCTGCGGACGGTATAGGAAGGGAATCAAGATTTAAGAAATGAGGGATGGATCGTGTATCATCGGATTAGCGATTTCGGTTCAGCGAGTTTCCTCATTGTTGCCCAAGTAAAAATATTATATGTTGTCCATGGATAAACTATTGATAGGATCGGGCATGTGTAGTCTATGTATGGACTATAGGTGATACATTGACGATATATAATTTTTTAGTATTATTTTTCTCTCTGTTTTATTATTATTTTCTTTCCGCTCTATAGGATTGGGCGTAAATAATCTATGTATGGACTATATATATTCTATCCATAAATATATATAGGTTAATACTATTTTATGAATAATAATAATAATAATTAATTATAACAGTAATTAATAATTGTTATAAATTATTGCCAATTATTATAAATAATTACCATAAATATATATAGAATGATACTATTATATGAAAAATAATAATAATAAATAATTATAACAGTAATCAATAATTATTATAAATTATTGATAATTATTAATTATTATTATTATTATATTGGTCTATACGTATGCCTAATACCATACATAGTTTGTATATCGACTATACATAATTTTTTTACTTGGGTGACCGTCTTATCACGATCTCATTCTTCCTCTTTATCTGTTTTTTTACACATATATGATGGAATCTGATCTTCACGCGGTCGAACTAGCTCCGCCACTATATACCTATATATTATACGTTTTTGGGGTTTGATCCTTTAAAACATTGTCATTCGGAGCCACGCCGATTCGGTACATTCTAATTCGATTTATTGACCTGTCGAAACTTTGAATATTCGGAACTTGAATCCGCATCAAATTTTTTTTCTTCGAAATTATTTTTTTGCTATTCGTCTCAGCCACCTCTTTTCGTCGACAAACTAATAATGATCTCTCGCTTTCGTTCCAACGTTCTCTGTGCACAACTTAAAACGTGTACTTAAATATATATATGTGTGTATGCATGTATATATGAGATGGTACGAAAAAGCAGAAGTGCCGAAGTACATAGCTCTAACTGCCACTGGAAAGCGAAGGTTTCGAGGCCACTTCGACCCTGCTGGTAGACCCTCCACCCGCCTTAGCACACTCCGGCCACCGACGTATACTCCGCTCTCCGGCCACTTCGGGGATAAATGATTATTCGCCCCGGGCTTGGAAAACCCCGAGGCTACCGACGCCCTGATTTTCCACCTTTCGTACCTACGCTCCCTCTCACTTTCGTTTCATCGCCGGAACGATGATAAATAATCTTCGAGATAAATCTTTCGAATAAATGAAGACGTATGTCTTCATCACGAACTTCTCTTCACGATGATTCCTTGAGAAAGTTCCAATTCGTCATTTGTTACGTCAAATCCAAATAAAACATCATTTGTTTATTGATTCCTCGACTAACGTTTTGCTTAATTACAATGGCAATGAGTTGAGGGTATGTATCATATCGCCGTCGGTAAAGAAATCACAATGTTAAACTGAAATTAGGTTAAGTCGAGAATGGAAATTGAGAATAGAATGAAATTTTGGGGATCGACCGAAAACCGCAAAACAAAGTTCTCTTCGGATTGATCTGACCGATGGGGAGAGAAAAAAATTACAGATCCGTGCAATATTGAAAATGAGTTTCTAGTCGTTTTACGGCACATAAGCCGAAAGAATGAGAACGATGGTATGGAGAATCATTCAATAAACAATCCAGTATGTAGCAGGCGTGATACTTCAGCTAAACCATACAGATAAATAGTCGTTCCGATCGTTGCGGTAACCTCGCGCGCCAAAACACGCTCGTGCGTTATCGCCGTGGGTAACCTCACTATAAAGCGGAAACTGTAATCCATTTTGAGCACGAACGGACAGTCGAAATTTGATGAAATTTTGGAGATGATCGTAGAACATCCGAACGAAGTCTGGTCTGGTTCGATTTAACTTATATTGCAAGAAAAAAATTACAGAACCATTATCGTGCGATCTGTCTGACGCCGCCAACGCGTTGCATGGAAAAACAGAAACCGCCGAAGCGGAAAAACTGTATAATGAGGCGATTAGAGCGTGTGCGTCGCAGCGAGGATTGCCAAAAATTTGCTCGGGAAAGGGAGTAGGTAAGACGTGAAATGTCGCGAAAGCCTATATGTGCATGCACAGACCCCGGGACGTGCATCCCACGTATGTACGTAGGCATATATATGTATATACGTAAGTATACATAATGCACAGTTGGAAGTATCTGCGGATTTCGCGAGCCTCGAGCAATGTATCGTGGAGCGGTTCCAAAAGTCTAGGTTTACGGCACTGCTATATACCGCACACGAGAAACCACAACCAGAACCAGAAGCCTCCGCAATTTTACTCGCGACGCTTCTCCCTCCCTTCTCACTGGCGTACACGTATTCTGCACCCGTTTTATGATTTTGCGAGGTTCCTCGACGCCCTATAGGTGTGTTAAACAACGGCCAACACTGGAAATCGGGGCGTAATGGTTGAACCAAATGAACAATTGAGTGTATCTTTATCTTCAATAGACTTTTTTGTGATGGATTGATGATTGGCGTAATACAAGGTCCATGCAAAATTGGGAGAGACAAAATACTTTACGATTTTTTATGAATGGCATATTATTATTATTTCAAAAATTAATAATTGGATGTTGAAAAGAAAATAGAAATTCGATATATTTGTGATGCCACCATCGATGTTTCTATCAAGAAACGAACTGTGCTGTGGTTTACTTTACGTTACAGAGAAAAATTATATGTTTATTATAGAATTATTGACAATTCCAGAAATCTATTTAATAATTATTGAATAAACAAACAATTCATAAAATGCATCGAATGATCGAATCTATAGAAAAATGTTAAATCAATGAATTCAATCCAATTCTAATAAGCCGTCTCGTTCCACAAGACTACAAAGAAAATTAGAGGATTACAGCTAATTGTTCTTGAATAATTGAAAATAATTAGAAAAATGATTAAATTAGTTTCTTGAAGCAAATGCGAAAGCGAAACCGACTCATCTAGCCCCTATGCGCCCTGGAGTTGAATATATCGCATTGTTACGGATATCGGGCCGTATCACGTGACTCCGTGATGCTTCTGAACCGCATCTGTCGGTGGTTTATCCGGCTTCCGAAGCTACGAACGGAAGGACGCAAATCCGAGATCGAGACAGAACCGCACATATTCGACGATCTGGACGATCTATACATATTTCTCTCCGTGCTTCACTTTATCCGCAACGGCGATAATATAACTCGTGGATTCGAGCCAAACCCAACACAGACATCGTGTTTCCCGAGACCGAGAATATTCATCGGCATGTTTGCATTGCCATTCGATATAGGTGTAACTGTTTTTCCATCTTTCGTTTCTCTCCTTCTCTCTCTCTCTCTCTCTCTCTCTCTGTCTCTCTCTCTTTCTCTCTTTTTCTCAGTGTCCGTAAAGCGAGTGCCACCCCACGATAAATGCACCATTGCACATTGTAGATGGGTTTTCAAATGAAGTTTCAACAAGCTGACAAGCTGAGGTATAATACTCAGCGAAGAGAGTACTTTGGTACGTAAAGTATCGTGTATACGAGGACGCCAGTCGTTTCTCAATATCCTCTTCAAATGTCTTTTTCGTTCTACTTTCGCGATGTATATATTTCTCTCGGGCTTATGGTTTTACAGTACTTTGCAGATTTTTCCATCAACATCCGTAAATATTTACGTTGTAACATTCGTTGAATATTTTCTGAGTCTTTCTTTCGAGTATTTTCATGAGAAATCATATATGAATGAATTTCGCGAATTGACATATGCTTACAACATTCTTGTGAAGGTGACATATCTAATATCTGTTCGAGAAAAAATTATTTTCAGTCAAAGAAATAATTCGCAACTCATTCGTATAATTTTAATTAATTTCAACGAATGCTTTCATTTTATTTTCATTTATTTATTCTTTTTTTCACGTCAAGGTGTGAATGAGCAATGGTTTTCATTTGGTTTTATTTCATTTCGAAATGGACAAGTTGGAGATGAAAAAGAAAATGAAAGAGGGAGACTAAGCGAAGAAGATGGTATTGCGCGACGAAGAGATTTCCGCAGTCACGTCAGAACTCGAGAAGCTTCGGGCTTTACAAGTCTGTGTGCTTGTTGCTCGAATATAACTCTCGACTCGAGTACGAAGACGAAACCCACGTCCATCTTTCTCGCACTCGTTTCTGCCCTCGCTGTGTTATGCTGTATCAGAGAAACGTCTAATTGGAAGTGGCGATCGCCGAGTAGGACTCACACGCGTCCAGTCCCAACTGTGGAACGTACACATTTAAATCCAGATTGATAATCCTAAGAGCGAAGTAGACTGATCTGCAAACACTGTTTTGTGAGAATAAAAAAACACCAACCTTCGTTAAAACAAATCAAGTTTGAATTGTTTGTTCGATAAATATAGAACAAATTTCGCGCCCAAGCAAGTTCGTTTAAAAATCGCTCAATATTTATCAAAATTGGATTAAATCAATTGTTCAAATAATATAAATTATAAGTGATTCAATTACATATTGAATTATATTATAACACGAATATTATTTCGCGACTTTTATTCATGGCCTGATTTTCATTATATTTTTCATAAAAACAATTTTCGAATTAACCAACGAGAACTTAAAAGAAATATTACGAAAAAATATAATTCCACAATGAAGAAGGGGACGAATGATCGTAAAGTAAAACGTAAATTTCGTGGTGTAGTGCGAGAAGGGTGGAAGGGTTCGAATTAGTGCGAAAAGCTCCAGCGGTCGGGGTGAGGTTGTCAGGTAGTTGCGAAGAGACTCGAAAACGCGACGGAGAATTATAATCACAGTTGAAAAAGGAGCCCGACAAACAATTACAGCGATAATACGGGCAGTCCGGGGAGTATTATTAAAAGCTCTCGCACGAAGTGGATGAGATGACGCTGCCACGCTCAACCGCCGCATGGCGTACACCGTGGACAGTCGCGGTAATAGCGGTGTGGAGTGGAGTAGCTCGGGAACTCCGAACGTTTCTCCTCCGCAACGTCGTGACCGTGTCTATTAATACTATCCGGGATTAATTAGCGTTAATGAATACCTGGCTATTGGCAAGCGTGGAACATAATTCAACCGTCGGCTCGTCGTTGAGTTGGAAAGGGACGGGGATATGGATACACGTATAATGACAATAAGAAATACGAGGATTTCGGTGTTTCGCGCTGTACCGTCGTCCGACGATGCGCCACTCGAACATACGTGTAAAACGCAGCATCGTAAAAGCCCCTTAAGTGCTCTCAGACCGGGGGATATCGTTCTCTTCGCACCGTTGGCTCTCGTCCCTCGGAATATTCACATATGATCTCTGATTTAATGACGACTCGGCATCGCCGGATTGGGGCAAAATGGAAAAACCGAAAATTTATCGGAGTCTCGAACGGTTTGCATGCCATGACGATATTTTGAATCGAGATATATATATATTTTTTTTTGTAACAGAAGAATTTCCGCCTGCCTTGAAATTTTATTTCAAGATTTATACGGTCACTCGAATTCTTTCGTATGGTTTTGCTCTTGAATTTTTATTTTAATCGTAAAGGTTAAGAATTGTCGCTGAAAAATATTGAAACGGTGAAAAATAGTTTTAAAAATACGAAAATAATAATATTCGAGTTAATATAAAAATTCAAACCTTTGATTGGAGTCCATTCTGCCCCACGTTCCCCGGTATCAAAGCAACTGCGACATGCTTGCGCACGTTAATTCAACAAACGCCGGATGATCGAGGAGCAAGCGCGGATACATTGATGGCTTCGACGAAATCTCGACCATCGTCGTTATAAATATATCACGTCTGGCCCCGAGCTATTCTGATGTATGATTATTAAGATCGTGGGATTAATCTAGCCGATTTTTCACTCTTCTTACACTCGTAACACATTTCCTGCATTTGATGCAACTCCGTGCGAGGCGATTCGGCGCGCGGAGATGGACGCAACATCGGAAGGAACGCGAGAGAGAGAGAGAGAATGGGGCCGGGAGGGTGGGAGGTAGTACGTGTACGAGCACGTAACCAACGACAACGACAACGACAACGACTACGACGACGAGATGTAGTATATCAGGGGTGCTCGCAACGACGGCACGGCGTTGGTCGGTGGTGCCAAGCAATTTACCGAAGCGTGGAACACCGGTGTGGATCCTGATTATTTTAATTAATGCTCGACCGTTACGCCTCGGCTCGGCCGAGTTATTCGAGAATGGCCGACTTCCACTCGGCAAAACCTTCGTGTTCCTCGTGGACCCGCGACGAAAAGCTACGATGGACTCGAGAACTCTCTCACTCTGGAGTTTATCCAAAATAAACTGCGTCGACGAGAATAAACAAGCGTTCGGCCTGAAAATATGAGTGCGCTGATCGGTTATGTAGACGCAGTATTCTTTTTTTTCTGTGGGAAATAGTTCGATAGCCGAAAATTAATAATTTTTTACCGATTCGATCAGCCTACTAAGCAATACCTATTATGCATTGTTTGAGAGTAAAGATTCTCTGTGATATTTAATTTATATGTATCTATATTTATTTCTGATCAATTTATTCCAATTTGCTCACGAGAATTCGTTGAAGCACGGAATAATTTTTATTTTTGTGGACATTTTCGGATAAAGAATTGTCCCTGCGGCGCGACGGTGAGTTCAAAGTCTACCCGTGATATTGTTATACCGCGCAATGTTTTTTCTCCAACGCCCCGAGCTTCGGCAATGCACCCCATTGTCCGACGTATTACTAAGGTTTTTACGGCGCAGCATTACTCCGCGCAACAACGACCAACCTCTACCTCCGAGCAGAGACGTGTTTAGCGTTTTTGTCGGGTGTTTTCATTTTTTCTTTTCTTATTTTTTAATTCAGCGCAAGAACCGGGCTTTTTCCCCGCGCGATTATAATCAAAGAAACGCGCCACAAGCGCGTAACGTCAGAATGGCGATGACGTATGCACACGTGCTTCACGTTTTTTTCTCACTTCGTTGGATGTGCCGTTCGTCCAACCGGGCTCTCGCTCTCGTCGCGACGTGTAACACAATATAATCGCGAACAATATATTTCGTCACTTCACGAATGAGAGCTTCACTGTTGCAGAGAAAAATAAAACTCGGTACTCGCGAAAAAATAATATACGTATGAAATTTTTCTTACGAATAGCGAGGAAAAATTAAAGGGGACAGAAAAAAAAATTATACTTTCTGTTGCGAAAATATTTGTTATATCAACATAAATACACGGTTTTGAAAATACAATTAAGTAAATGAACTGCGCAAAGTCGAGCACTTTTACGTTTTTTTATTGTTTTGTTTTTTAATTCGCTTTTGTATTCGTGGTCTCGACGTTCAGAGAAAAAATCAATCAATAAATACGATATTTATTTTGATGATATATCGTACAATAATACTATAATATTATTTATAATATCCCTCGAACGCGAAATATATCACAATTACTCTTCATTATCAATATACCCTTTCGACAATTATTATTCGATCGTCATCATAAAACTTCCCAAATTCCATAAATTTCCCCAAACTCCACTCAAACAAAAGTTAATCAAAACAACTTTCGCAACAACGACAATTACCGCGAACCGACAAATTTCGTTCGCGCAACTCCAACACAATTTCGGTATTTCGGACGAAAATGAATAACGTTGTTTCGGGGTTTTTGTCACCCGAACGAGTTTACGGTAACGATGACTCTCATAGCATGTTTGGTTACGTATTAATCGAAAGATGAAATGTCGGCGGTTGATGCAATTGCTCAAGGGGCCATCGTGAAACTTGCCCGTAGCGGCTGGAGAGCCAGAGAGCGAGATAGAGAGAGAAGAAGAGAGATCTGTAGGGGAAAGTGCGAGTTTGCATAGTCGCGGAGGTCCCGATGTAATTTAAAGTTGTTCGGACCGGTGTACCAATGCGTTTCTCGCTAATGAGATGAGAATCAATGCGTCGTTGTGCTTTACCTCGTCTATGCGTCTCCCTCGTCGCAAGCCTCGCGACGAAGCACTCACCGAAAGTCGCTCGGTTACCCGTGCAAGCTTCAAAACCACCCCAACCGCCCGCTCTTTCCCTCCTCGGTCCCCAGGCGAGTTCGGCTCGCACGCGGCACTCGCAAATTAGCAGCATCGCCGTCTCTTTGAAGATGAAAATGCAATTAACTCGTCCTAATTCGTACGTCCGTCTAATACGCGCAACCTCGCAAGCTCCGCCCCGAAGACGAATTTGTTCGGTCGTGTGCGCCCGTGTAAATATATACTCGGAAAGTGTTTATCGTTGAACATTCGTCAAAACCCGAGCGCACGTGCTAGTCAATTTTCTCGAGCACTCCGACGACGCGATGGCCCCCTCGCACACTTTCCTCTTCCTCGTATTTTCAGAGCTTTTCAAAATTGATTCGTTTTCCGACAGACGCGATCGTCGTTCTCGTACACAGTCCGCGGTTGTCTTTATCAATCCTCTGTGGTTACACTGTCGGCTGAAATATCATTCCGGGTGATTAATTAAACTCGGGAAGCTTCATCGAAATCATCAGAAGTCGCTTTGTAACATTTTTCGGACTGTAATTCTTTGAATGACATTTTAATGTAACAAAAAGTCGGAGTACAGCTGGAGACACAGCTGGAGTATAAAAATGAAAGTAAAATAAATAATTATCATCGCCATTGCGCGTTAATTCATAGAGAGAGTACATAAGAGCGCACGAGTGCTCGTCAGAGCGAAGGCGGTTGAGGGTTGGTTGGCGAGTTCGAGTGCATCGGTAGAATAGTTATGGCACTCCGTTGAGTTGAACAAACACGTTCTCTCGGGTAGGGTGGAAACGACGACGAAACGGACGAGAGCAACGATGGCGAAACGTGGAGAACTACGGGGCGGCAGGTGAATAACTCGAGGCGAAACAAGCTTGACGTAGAGTCAGGATGAACGTTGCGAGTGCCGAAGGAGCTGTAGCGAAGCTTTGGAGCACGACGGGCGAGGAAACGCAGCGACGACGGGGTCCATACCGGTGGATAAACCGGGCTTCGGGGGTTCGGGGCTAACGGGTGTTCAAATTATCCCGTGAAATAGCCGTTTAACGCGGCAATGAATTATTATGTCACGGGGCGAGTCTTCGCGTGCCCCATGCGGTTTAACGTTGAAAATCCAGTCGTCGCTGATTTTATGATTCATAATGCAACGCCCTGTCGCAGTGTCGTAATTCACCCCATACTGACGCAAGTGGAAAAAATTTATAGATAGTGTATGAAGGATGTACAAAGTTTTGTATGTGGGATTGGACGTGTGTATTATGTCTACGGATTGTATACAATCGGTATCTTATTTTTGTGTGATAAATTAAACGGTATTTGATGGTCATCGTTGATATACTATATGAGTATAATAATAATAAATTATATTAATATGTATAATATACATATAAATATATGATTATTAAATTATTATATAATATACGTAGATTTTATTCACTCTAATTATATTACTGGAATAATAATTGGTTAGCCTCATGTCGACCATTTAAAAAAAATATATATAAGGGTACTATTATATATATTATGGATATACACAGATAAATTTAATATAATAATAAAATAATAATAATAATAATAATAATATTATAATAATTATATTAATATGTATAATATACATATAAATGTTTAATTATTAAATTATTATATAATAGACGTATATTTTATTTGTACTAATTATATTACTGGAATAGCAATTTGTTAGCCTCAATTTATATGTAAATTATTGATCAAATAATTATTACTCTTCTTCTATTATTATCGTTGATATTTATATAGATTAAAATATAAATTATATGGAGATGAAATAGGAGAGATATATTATTTACATACATCAACGATGAATATAAATATTGAATCCCGGTCGATTAATTGTTCGGCGATTGTATGCCGTCTGTATACAGAATATTACTGCCGAATTCATCTTATAAGACTATAATATCCTCTTAATATACTCTACGTATATCTCTTTCAATCGAGTCAACGAGAATCATGCGTTACGCGCCAAATCGTCGATCGCCGTTAGCGCGGGACTATCCTACCCCCAATTTTTCCACCCTCTCGCCGGTTTCGCGTCTCGCAATAGCATCGTTCAAATTCCACTGTCCTATATAATAATAATAATTACTATTCATAGATTTCAGACACTTCCGTTCCCGTAGCGTTTTCCAACTTGACCGGGTTATTTTCGACGTTAACTATATAACCGACTACTGTCTCGGAAACGTCTTCGTCGTCGGCTTCTTCCTCGTTTACTCACCCTCGGTTTCGTTCGTAACCGCAGATTCGCGTTTGCACGAAGTTTACGACGTTCGGACGGCTCGAGAAATATCGCGAGCGCGAGCGCGGCGGGCGGAAGAGAATGACTTTTGGGCCTTAAACCAGGGATTTATCGAGCTGATCGGACGCATCAACCAGTCCCATGCGACCGGTTTCTCGCAATTTTCAATTCTGAGAACTCTCGCCAAACGCACTATCCACGATCGTACGTTGCGAAAACGATGTGTTACGCGTGTGCTCGTGCTGTTGGATTATCCACGGATTTAATCGCTTTCGTCGTACGCTGTTAATCATCCCGCACATCGCATGTGGCTTTACAAACTTTCAACTAACATTTTCCACATTCGGAATCGTAAACTCCATGATTTGTTTCCGAAACGAATAAACAGGGACGAAAAAAAACGAGCGTTTCGTTCGAAATTAATGATGCTAAAAATAGAAAACTACAGCTGCAATAAAACCGTGTTACTCTAATTATGATAGGTTTAATAAAATGAAAAGAATATTCGTTCGCTTATCGGAAATATTTTTCAAAATGCTGTCGAGCCATTTATTTATGCTATTAAATTGTTTTTGACTGGTGATGAAATAATTGATTATTCGGTCTTCGGTCAACGAGGAATAAAATCAGAGAAATTCGTGTACAACGTGTACTCGGCGTCGTAAAAGATCAGAACGAAGTTTCTCATCTGGAACGCGACTCGTGACTCGTACGGACGATTTCTGTACTCGTGATGCCGTCAACGGGCCGATAGCCTAGGGGCAAATGGGTACGCTCGAGAGCGTTATCCGTGATTCATGCACGTGACATTTACCGACAAGGTAAACCGAACGTGCACCGGTAACGGCCGTGCGAAGTGTCAGGCCCCAGGCCTCCGTCTCACGCACTCGACGGTAAGTTTCACGGAATAACCGCAAAATATTTATAGACCGACGGAGACGTCAATCTCTCCGCGCGGATTCTCTTCTCGCGTTCGTCGCCCATCCCCTCGCCGCACTTGAACTCACTTCACGGCGTGTCCGTGCACTCGCTTTGCGAAGAAACGAGTGACGGTCCGGCGCCACATCGGAGTTTTCTGCATTATATGCAATTCTCCCTCGAGAATTGATTCCCGAGGTTCGTCCCGATTTCTTCATACCGTGGGAGGTATTTTTTCACGCTTCAACTTGGCCTGATCAACTTGGCGTACATCCGTCGATGTCAATACAACGCGGATATAACTATTGGCTAGCTCAAACTCTCCGCTGCAATTTTTAGATCAATTTTTATTGAAGTTTCAGTTGCTGTGAAAAATAATTAAAAATGTATTTGACTTATCAATTCATGACTTTTCAATTCATGAACCCAACTGTTTAAAATGGACATTCGCTTATCGCGCCAATTGGCGCATTCGTACGGCATCCGCGTACAAACTTTTGCCAAAGCCCGCGTATGGTTGCGACCATACGTGACAACCGAGAAAATTAGTTCGACGAAGCTCTACATACGCGTACCTACTTCTCGGTAACACATAATCACGTTAACGTGCGACTGTTCGGTCGAAAACGGGAACTGGAATTAAAACGAACGAGGGGAATTGCGAGAGGGGCTGGTCACAGTGTGTACGCGTCGAGCCCGAGCCTCTGGCTCATTTGCATTCCGGGACGGTGAAGTAGGAAGAGTATGCGGGCTCACCGAACCACGGGATAGCACCAGGACCTCGTTGCTTCGCTAGCTTGCGGCGAACTGTATGCACTTGGCAGCCACGTTTGGACGCCTCTCGTCGTTTGCTTCTATCATGTTTCCCTACCTTTGTCGACCATTAAAAAAAAATATATATATATAAGGCTACTATTATATATATTATCGATATACGCATATAAATTTAATATAACAATAATAATAATATTGCTAATAATAATAATAATAATTATTATTATTATTATATTAATATTAATAATAATTATTATTAATTTTCATTATTATGATAATAATAAATAATAATAATAATAATAATTATTTATTATTATAATCATATTATATTATATTATTTTATATTAATATAATCAATAATAATAATAATAATAATAAATAATAATAATAATAATTATATAATAATAAAAATTATTTATTATTATTATATAATTATTATTATTATTATTATTATTTATTATTATTGATAGTATTATAATTAATAATAATAATAACGTTATAAACATTTTTGGATATTTCATTGATATAGCAATAAATATTTGAAAAATAATATTCATCGTTATTATTATCATTCTATATGTTAAATATGTATATAGAATATTATAATTTAAACTTTTTTTCCTTTCTTTTTATTATAGTTTTTCTGCCGTTTTTTATTAGTATTTCATATAAATTTTTCTAATTTAATATTCATAGATACATATTCCGGTGAACTCTAATTGATTGGATTTTACAAGCCACGAAGATTTACCGTGAAAATTCGTACGTGTTACGAATTTTATTTATAACCCGTGCGATACAATTGGAATTTCGTGACGCGGATAGAACACCACGCGTTGCAGCGTTTTCCGTACTGGGGTTGTTCGTTCGCCGCATACGCGTGTAACAGCCAGAAATACGAGAGATTGTGAGGAATTGGGCTGGTGGTAGAAACGGAACGCGATGAAACGATTTTTGAATCGCGATACAACGTCGGCTGGCAAAGAGCCTCCGATGTTGCTCGATTGCACGACGTATGCGCCGAGTGGTTGAGTGACGCGCGATTAATAATTTTGCGGCGGGAGTAGGAAGCGTTTGGCTGCGGGACTATGGCCGCTGGGTACACAAGATTCCGTGGAAAATGCAACGCTCAAATTCATGGCTCTTGAGACTCATTTGCAAAAAAAAAAAAAAACTACAAGTGTCAGACATGTGTTTTTTTCATTTAAAAAATTTTTTTCCTAATTTTTATTGAATTGCAATTTGTTCAAATTTTTTTCAATTATTTTCAGCTAATAAATAGTTCTTCGGGGTAAAGTCGAATTCGCTCGAACTTGTGTATGTGGGATTATGGTAAAAGATTGAAGCACGTCGTAACTTTATTTATTCATTTTTTTACGGATGACGAGGTTGGAGAATAAAGTCGAAGTGCCTGCAACAATACGGCCGGTGAACCGCGGCAATCTTCCGCCATCTATTCTGTGTCTCGTCCTCGTTCTTTGCCACGTACAGGTTGCCTCAGAATCTCACGGTTCCTTTCAACTATTTTACGTCGAACTTTCCGCCGAACAAACGCTTTTGTGCTTCACCCATCAAAATAAAATGCACAATATATTTTTGCAAAATATCAGCTCGTGAAAAAACAAATGAAAGATTTAAAAAAATCAAGGAACGTTGGTAAAATTGAACGATACCAATTTTACCGACGATATTTCGAATTTCAGTCTTCGGGACATAAAGTTTTTACCGCAGTCTCCGTGCCGTCGGTTCGAATATTCGACCACAACTTTTCCGGCGGAAATATCCAACAGCATGGAATTATAGTAAAGTCCACGATTTATTTTTTCCTTTATCGAGCCGTAGCAATTCTGAATTACCGTGTGTGTGTGTGTTTGTACGTGTCTCCATCCGATTACGCAGAAGCTCGAAAAAGCTTTGGGGCGAAATCGCATGTTGGATAGAAGATGATCGCGAAATAAGACTCGGAGGCTGTGCGGAAAACGTTTGGGAGTTTATATATACAAGAGCTTATGGGACGGACGGTTCTCGTGGTCGGTTCTAGCGGTCTCCGCAAAGATCCGACTGCTCGAAATCTCACGTGTTGGTTGTGCTGCCCACACGAAAATAAAATAAAAACAACTGTACGCACACACACACACACACACCCACACGAACGCCAATGGCAAGCGCTATACAGCTGGTGCGCCTTACGTCGAGTTGTGTTTTTCGAATGTCGGAAATGAGAAAGAACGCCGCAAGCGCGAGATTCGTAGCCGCGAGGGGAATACGTGCGAGGATGGCTCAACAACCACGTGGCTTAAACGTCGCTGCTCGAGAATTTACGTGCAGTTTTAAATTTACTCGAATATATGATAAACTCCTCTCGCGATGCGCCGCAATCTGTATCTATATAAGCGAGTTCGGAGCTTTTTCGGCCGGAAAAACTCCGAAAACTTTTTTTACGCCCTGAAACCTCATCGCCCTTCCTTCGATCAAATCTTCGGCTCGGTTTCAACGTAGGAAAGCTTCAGATTAACCGAAAACCACGATTCCACTCTGATTTATCGATATTTACGTACAAAATCAGCTTATCGGACCTTGCGGCTGCGAAAATAACAAAAAAAGAAGATAAACGGGGATGTAAAAATTGTTTCAAACGGCCGCGGTCTCTTCTATAAGCGTTATTTAGAGTGGATCTCGGAAAAAATCGACAAAATAAATTAATGGATGTCTCGCACGCTTCTTCGATTTTATTACAGCTGTATACATATATATATACATCTTCACGTGACATGATATATATAGTTGTAACGCAGCCAGGGCCTGTTGCCCTGAATAACAGCTCCCGCTGCAAAGCTCGTTACTTTTCTTTTTCATCCGGAAAAGCTTTAGCCGGGCACGAGCCCCGATGACACATCCTCCTTCTACGATCCGATATACAGACCCACCTGGTTCGTCGGGTTCTAGCCGACGCCGAGCGACAAACTCCAGGGACTTATCTCGATCCATCTGCCGTCATATTTCTCCAGCGATATATTTCCCGCAACTCCGGGAGACACGCGAGGCCACTCGCTATCTCATCGCGGAGGCGCTCCAGATTGCTGACGAATTCGATACCAAAATATGCCAATAATCGAATAGTCTCACCTGGCCAAGAAGCCAATACGTGTCCTCGTCTCGTTGTCCTCATCCGAATCACCGAAGAAAAAATCCATCAGTGAGTTACAAAGCTACGAGAATGAAATGGAAACATTTCCGCAATCCAATGTATACAGTAAATTAACAAACACGTCTTAATCCACGTGTTGGACCGACGATCGACCAGAATCACAGCCACCGGAGTCTGTGACCGCAGCCGTAAACCCTACGACGCGAAGAGAAGATTCCCGGTCAGTCCTGGTGCAGCGCAGATAGCTTCGGATTCGTATTTCGCAGTCCCTCACGGCCTTCGGCTTCCGCCTTGAGAACGATCGATCACACACACACGAGCGGCCTGCGCTGCCGCGCGCGTTTCTTCGTTGGTTAACCCTCGCACGTCTTGAAAACCTTTGCCCATTTGAAGTGCTCACGCGCGGGATTCCGAGACAGCACGCAAACACAGCCGGTGTAGCTTTTTTCCCCGTCGAGTTTAACCGGAGATTCGTGGAGTTGCGACGTTTCGAAGTGCGTTCGCTCGATTTTACGAGGACGTTAAACGTTCGGGGCGTAGCGAAGTCGACGGGCCACGTCGGTCGCGTGTGGAACCTCGAGGAAGAGACGACAAATGCTCGCGGTGACGAGCGGTAAGACGTCCCGACGGCTTATGACGTCCTGACGGAGGCTTCTGTCGCTTCACCACCTTCCCCGTCGCTCTGCGGCCTCTTGATTATATTCTCGTAACTCGCGTCTTCCTCGCGCACTCGAGTTGCTGGAATGTTCCGATAATTGGACTAGAACGATCATTGCCGGAGACGTGAAACCTGGTTTAGTCTTTGCAAGATACGCGGGGGAAGATTCCAACAGCGCTGTGGGGACTGAGAAGAACGACGACGACGACGACGATGACGACCGAGACCCCTGCGACGATGCCGCGAGAGAGGCGAAGCCTTGCAAACCTTCGAAAGCACGTGCCCTTCGTTCCGCTATATTACGCTGAGCGAAGCTCCGGACTCTTACCTCCGTAGCCTTGTCGCCTTTTGTGACTGACAGCCAGACTCTGTCGCTCGCTCACACCGTTGCCTCCGTCTTTATCTTTTTGCCTCGCTCCCATCGCATACCGCACTCTTCCGCCATGGCTTTTCGGCTTTCCTCGCCTCTGCCAGGCCCGGTTTGACACCGTCTCGTGGTCTTGATGCTAATTTGATAAATTTGCAATTTGGCAACGCCTTCCAGATCGTCCGGGATGTATAGGACCAGTCGCGAGAGATAAACATTTTTTAGGGGAAATAAAGTACACTGCTTGAGTCATCTTTTTTTTTTTAATTGGACATCGATATTGGATCGTAATCGCATTGCAATTGACAACCACGCTGCGTTACGTGTTAATATGTTTTGATTTCGTTTGAACCCCGAACACGATTCGTTCGTTTTTTATTTACGTTTAATTTCGATACGATAACGTGGAAAATACTCGACGAGGATTCAGAGCAATTTAAAACGAACGGAACATTGTGTCCTTGATGTCGCTTTTCGGGGAGCTTGTTGCAAATTGGATGTAGAGATTTGTATTGAAATTGTCGATCCATAAAAGTCGGGAGAGGTCGTACCTTTTTTTTTTCGTTTTGTCGGTGTCAACGATTATGATGCGCACGCGCGCTACGTCGTTAGTTTTCATCGTTATCGTTATCGCAGCAAAGAAATCGTTACTTCGCCGATGTTATTTCCCCGAGAGCTTCCTTTGCGGTATTATACCCAGCGGGGATCTAGAAATGCCACGTCGTACGGATAAAATTGCTAAAGTTTCCTTGAAATCGTGGGAAAAGTTCAAATATCACTTTGTCCTCTGCACGAGCAGCCCCTAAATGGTACAAAAAATTCGCGTACGGAGCTCCGGATTTTTAGAAAATTCTATTTTTTACGGAAGATTTACAATTTTTAGATTTTTTTTCGCTTAGAAATCATTTTTTGCACCGACGTTGATTTTTGTTTTAATTAAAATTCGTTGTTATTTGTGTTGCAGGATTCGATCAGACGGAAGTTGCACCTTCGCAAGCTACCGGAAGCAGCCTCGACTGTTTGAGTATGATCGTCCAAAGCATAAGCGGTTCGACGCCCAGTGAAAATCACTATTCGCCGCACAATTAGAGAGAAGTGACTTCAAGACAAAAAAAATAAATAAATGAATAATCTCGATTTGTAGCTATTAATAATTAAAGAGATGAAGACGGTTGGGGAAATGCCCTCGACTGAACTTTATTTCTCTTACCAATGGACGTGCAAAACTATCGATTGCTCAAGAAAAATAAAATTATAATGTAAATACATGGTATTGATATAATGACAATAATAAATACGAAAAAAATAATATTAAATTTAAATATGTTGAATTTCTATTAAGCCCGAAATCGCCGAATCGGAAATTTCCCTTTTGTGGACCGATCTCCCGAATCCTATGAAACTGGACGAATGAAAAAATGTAAAGTTTCGTCGTCGAGAACCCAAAGATTTTCGCATGAAGCTAACGAAGCAAATATCTAAGAAATATTCTATCCCATGCCGATAAATACTCCGGTTCTCTATTAATCCCAGAAGCTTCGAGAAGAAATCACGAAAAAAGGTATTTTCCATTTTATTATCGTCCGACGACAGTCATATTCCAAATTATAGGCGATAAATAAACTAATAACAAAAATAAAAATAAAACCAATGCAACCCCAAAACTCTAGGATGATCTGAAGATAGCCGAATCAATGACATAATTCGATCAAACATTAATTTTAATCAAGCCATCGTGCCCGACAGTCGGTTGTTCGACTTTGGAGTGTTGATTTGAGAGAGCCATTAGCGAGTGACCATCAGTCAAACGGTAATTAACCAGATGGACGAGCTTTAGAAGTATTAATGGAGTTGGCCGGAGCGCGTCGCGCGTTGGAAAACCGAGGGAGCATCATCAGCCCCAGTCGCGCAGCTCATATCGCCAGGTCGGACAAAAAGTTATTAATGATATCCATAAATGCCTTAACACTCGTGACATCAAAGTTGCCACTTACTAGTTGCCACTTACTTCGCTAGAAATATCACGAGCCAGCGGTGGAGCGTTGCGACTTGAGCTTACGTGTATTGTACGCAATAGTGAAACGAGTGTGCGTGCATGTATGCGCCAAGAGTTTGCAAAGTGAAGAGCTGGTGGTGCTTGGCAAAGGCCGCCTGGAACGAGATGATATCTGCCTTTTGTCTCATTCCTGTTTCTCATTATTCTCTGCTCTTGACGTGATGGAGAAATAGAGAGGGAGGGAGAAAGAGAAAGAGAGAGAGAAAGAGAGAGAGAGAGAGAGAGGGATAGAAACATCGAGAAACACGTATTCTTGAATTACCGCGTTTATATTAGGCAAAAAGCGAATTATACTTCCCTTAAGATAATTCTTAGCTTATTTTTATTTCTCCGTCTCTCGCCCTTCCTCGAGCTTCGTCCCTACGTCTCTATTTTCTAAAGATTAGAGTAAGAGCCAAGATCTTCCGTCAAGAAATTCGTGAACCTTGGCGCGTGATCGAATATTGGACCCTCGAAGGATCGAGGACCTAGCAACGCCACCGATAGACGGGAAAAAAAATAAACGAAGACGAAAAAACGATTGAAAGACGAGTGGCAATAAAGTTTCTGGCGGAGCACACCGGGTCGTAAATAATTCCGAAGACTCGCTCCCTGGAATAATCCATCCGATCCGGATTCGTTTCCTTCGGAAATACTCTATTGCGACGGCAATCCTATACACCCTCTCACGTACAATCCAGATGAACCCTTAAAATAAGTTGGAAAAAAAACTTCGATAGATGAAAATGTACAGTTACTAAAAAAAACATCTAAGCAATTCGAATGACGAATAAATAAATTGCATAATAATCTTCATTCCACTCCCCAAACGCCCGACATTCACGTGATATATACCAACATTGGATGCATCATTTGTGCAATATTCGTTGCTTAATATTAATAGAAAGATTCCACTAAGAAAAAAAAACAAAAATACGGTAAAATGTAATACAACTTCTTTGACCGCAATTTATGTTTTGCCTTACGTCGTGATTAATGAAATCGTCAATCACACCCGGTATGATGCGTTTCTCGAATCACTCAAAATATTCAAGTTGATTTGCGACAGGAGAAGAAGGACGGAAAAGCGTATTCCATAATATCTTTGACCGGGGTAACGGCGGTTGAGCTTTCCGTATGAGCTTTGGCCCTCTCTCCGGTGCATTACGAGGCCTCGTTCGTTCCGGTGCTACAAACCGACTCGAATAACTCCCCCGTGCGAGCTACGTACGATCTTCCTTCACCAGGACCATCCTCCGTTCCTCCTCGTCCCTCGCCTCTCGCCTTTGTAGTTTTACGTTCTACGGCAAATTACCTTTATCGCTGTTTAGACAAGCCACGAAGCACGAACTCGACGTTCGTCCGCCTCTTTCCGACTGCACGCGTCTCGGCACGCCGGATCTTCAACGTTAGAACGAAACAAATTTATGCGTGTGCGTATGCGGGTGTGTATGCGTCTATGCGTGGACGTAGCACGGCAGAATAAATCGTGGATATGTTGTACTTTGTCCAAGGGCCGAACAGAGCTTCCTGTCAGCAATTCTTGTGAGAGGGCCGCTCCCTAACCTCTCCTCTCTCGGTCTCTCTCTTTCTCTCTCTCTCTCTCTCTCTCTCGCTCTCTCTCTCGCTCGTCCAAACGACAGACCCGAAATTACCGTCGTTACCGCGGTACTTCAACGAATCTTCCGCTCGGCTTGCCGGAAGTTCTCTCCGGTTACTTAAACGCGGACCATCGTCGAGGCACCACTCAAAAACTTCATTCAACGCAATATCCTTGCACTATGGATCAATCTGTGAGATTGGGATTTCGGGTTTTAAAATGTTCGACGATTTTTGCGATGTTCTAAGGACTACGGTTTTTTCGAGAAAATTTATTGAATTATTGTTAGAAGCGTTTAGGTTTTTATTCTTGCATGGAATTAGGAATAATCGTTGTCACTTATTTAGTCGCATTTTGGTGATTTGGTTTGATTACTTTCTTTTTCGTTTTAGATTTGACTAAGATCTTTAAAAGTTTGTAAAATTGTTATTTTGGCAGGGAACCATCGGCAAAATATTATAATTCTATCAAATTATAATTATTCTAAAAAATATTCCTATTTTTTTATATATATTCACTTATTTTTTGATGAATGTTTGTCGACGATAGAGAATTTTCCGTTGAATATTTTTGATACAGTCGAGTCAAAGAAAAGCGTCTGATGCATTTCTCTAGCTTGGAAGCAGGGAGGACAAGAAGAGACGAGTAATTTTGGAGCGGAAATACGGGCATTGGAATTACTGGTGATCGTCTAATCCTATCTGGACGTTGGTATTGTTACATTTCACGTTTTTCTTCGCGTAACACGATATCCTGATATTACCCATGGCGGAAGAAGCTTGTTGGAACAGTGAGGTGTCTCAGGTTTCGGTTTCGTCTTCGGACCTGTTTGCAATTCGTGGTCACTTCTCGAGTCACTTCCTCGACACGGTTAGATCCAGTCTAAGCGATGCAACATTTTCACGAGACCAATACCGTAAGAAACCGAAGCTCCTCCTCATCAATTGGGATTAGAGTTCTTATCTCAAATCGTATTTTACACGACATTCCACTAATTCGCTATCTATCAGAGCCCAGCAATTTCTCGGTAATGACGAAATTTCGATCGTTCTTACTTTCGATTGCAGAGAATTTTATTTTTTAATTATTTGAGATGGAAAATAATGTGTGACGAATTATCTCGACGAATATTTGCGTCTATTGAAAGTAGGAAACGACATTTTGTGAAATATGATCAAAATAAAAAATTGATACCTAGCCCTGAAGCCGGGCCTAGAGTGCAGACGGTTGTATCTTATCACCGCTCGATTTCCCGGATCGGAAGCCTAGTTTCCGGGTTTAGCGCGGTGCTCTCAGGCTAAAGACATTTAAGTGGATATCCAAGTGGTTGCCGACAGCTTCCTTCATCATCTTGCTTCCGCCGGGTTTCGAGTAAGCTTGCCGAACGATACTTCAAGTCTTCCTCAAGCAGTACAACATGCTTAGTTCTTTTTCTCTTCGATATTTCGCTATGCTCTCTCGAACCTGCGTAAAATTTACACAGCGAGCTTCAGCTCCGACCGATCGAATCAAAACGCGCGCGCTAAAATTCGCAATTGCGATTGGACGAGTCCTTTCGCCGGCAGTGCGAGAGGGGACCGTGTGGCCAATCGTATCCTTGCATTTTCGCGAATGCGCCCTGACCTGCCAATTGTTTCGACCGACTCTGACCACTTAACCCTTAAATGCACGATATTTTGTTTACAATTTCTATTTATCAATTACTACTAAGGAAAGAGTGTATATTAAGGGAGAAATAAAGAAAAAAAATTTTTTTCTAATTAAACAAAATTATGAAAAAATTATTCAAAAACATCTGCGTCGCATGAATGGCGCTCACTGTAAGCAAATACATTTAAGCGGCTCGTTGCCTTTTGCCTACAATACTTAAAAACATCCAAATGTACCTGCAGTAAATATCGAGCCAGAAAATATATGTCGCCAAACGGCAACACGACGCATTCAAGGGTTAACCCCTCCACCACGATTTATCAGCAGCCCTCTGACATGAATTTCGATTGGCTCACGTGTACCGCGATTTTTACTTTACATAATTTACAAAAATTACATATCTTCGCATTCATTTACATCCTCACTTTCATCCACAACAGTATTATGTCGTCAAAATTTTCATTGACCAGATATTCGATCTTCGGAATAAGTAGGAAAATTTAAAAAAAAATACATAAACATAAGCGGCACACTTCCGTCATTCGAGGGTCGTGATTAATCGACCAAGACAGCTGGATTGACGCCTAGTATCCTTCGAAGCTTTCCAAAACAGGGGAGGATATCTCGTGAACAAACATTCAGGCTGTTGTGTCGTCCGGTTTTGGTTTGTTAATTGACGCGAGTGCGCGCGGCACGTCCTCTCTCATCTAATCCGAAAAAAGAAGGCGAACACGAAGAGAAACGTTGAGCAAGAAAAAAATATCGCAGACGCCCCTCTCAACCGCCCCTGCGCGACGCGCCCTTCGAGACTTAAAGCTTTCGGTCAATCCCGTGTTTTTCGGTTTGACGCAATTTCGGCACGTTTCGTAAACACTCAATGCCTCTTAAGGGCACGTATAACGTCGATCGTATCCTGTACGCATCTGTTCGAGTTTGTCGGAATCGGAAACACGGAGAAGATCGTTTCGGTACCGTGTGCTATCGGCAAATTCAGAGACCTTTTCGGTGCCCTCCGGGGAATCCCCGAGGATGGCTTTTGAGAACGAGAAAGACGTCGTCTATGATTCCGCTTTCATTCCGGACGCGTTTGACTGCTCCCGCAGTCAAGGATGGCTTTCAAACGGCGACGGGACGTAGCGAAACCGATATACGTTGTCGTGTAATATCCAACCATCGAGCGGATATACATACGTACGGACGGAACCCTGCGAGAGAGCTATTTTCGTGAGAGTTTCCGTAAACATAAGAGTCATGTTTATGGGCTTTTTTGGATTTGTTTCTGTTGGGTCCGATGCTGCGATTGCTGGGGACGAAGGGAACTCGCGTTGTTGCAATGCGGAGATTTCTAGACCCTGAGGTTGGAGGCGATGGCGGCATTGCTGATTGATTCATCGACGGAAATATTTTATGAATTATGAATTAATAAACGTTCAAATTAATTCAAATAATTTATAATGATAATTTGATTTTTATTTCCCTATTATTTTCAAGGTAATCGTGTATTAACGAAAGACAATTCACGAGAATGATATTTATGAGAAATACTAAATTAACAAATTATTATTTTTTCGGTAACTCAATTAACTAATTAATCATAAATTAATATTTGTCTCCTATTTCATTTAAATATGACTCGACTAAATGCAGTGATGGCACGTAATTTGACTGTAAGAACAACGTAATTCGGTTTTACAATGCGGTTTTGATAACGAGATGCTAGATGCTTTGAGAAATAATCGAGCGGAGGGAAAATTTCACACCTTCGTAAAGTACAACGATGGAAAGCAGCGAGAAAGTCACGCGAAGGCCGCGTTCGAAGCACAACGTGCCGTATTTCCCAGGAGATATGTGGAGAATTCAACTCGCTCGTGTCGAATTTCAAAGGACCTCAAACTCTCCCCCCACGATCCTCGTGAACCGTTCCATCCGTATTATCTCCGGTGCACTGCTCCGCTGTCGTTCTCGGTTTTCGTATACACGAGGATCGCTCGTACGTTTCTCGTGTTCACAGCTAGAACTGTTTATTTACTGCTTATTGATTTTTGTGTTTTTCCTTTCAAAAAGAAGAAAAAATGTTCTTCTTTTTCGCTGTTACACTCACGAAGGCGCTTTCCAGATGGTGCGGAGGCTGGGGAGGGACGAAGAAAAACATCCTCGGTCCGGTCGATTTTTGTTCGCACCGCTGTTTTTCACCCGATGGATGTGCGAGGATGCGGCTACCGGTTGCCTTTTGAGATATCGCAGAAGCACCGAACGAACGATAATTATTACTCGACGTTTACAGGAATAATATATCAGTATCCAATCGCCACCCGAATATATATGTATACGAATGTTTGTCGGACAATAAATTTGAACCGATTTACGATCCTTGTAACTTTTTTTCCCATTGAACGTAGCGAATGAATCGAACGGAAAGTCGTTGATGTTTTCCGGTAAGTAATAGAGAAAATATATGTTTCATTGAAAGGGCGATACGCAACCAACGTATAAATTTAATTTTTCATTTGCCGGGAATTGCGAACGCCTAACAGATTTGTTTGGGACAGCCCATTCACGCACAACGCGGGGCTCTATGAATTACGGCGTTCGGCGAGATTGCGCGGAACGGGATAGGACGTATATGATTTTTTTTATCTCGGCGTTGGAAATTGATTTTCCACAATAATCCGGGGGAATTTACCGCGGCGGGTACAAATTACTCGGAATTTATTGGAGGGCTTGAGTGACCTATTAATTAAAACGAATTGAACGACGCGGGTAAAAATTGAATATTCGTATGTTCTGTCAAAAATTGACTTTCGATTCAAAAACTCTATTCGATTCAATGAGCTTAATAAAAGGAAGCTAGAAAAAATGTTGCAAGGACAGTCATGAAATTAATTCTTCGTTTGGCATGATTTAAATTTTTCATGGAGGCAGCATTTTATCAGAATGTTTTTTGAATGCGTGATTTTAGACTTTTGCAGCTTTGTAATAATAATATTGCTAATTGAGGTGTTCTAAATTTTTCCATAATTATTTTCAGATCACTCAAAATGCTTTCCTCATGAGGGAGTCAAGATCAATCGATATTTCTGGTTCAACCACGAATTCGGCGAAAAATTAAAAAATCTACGAGCAATGTTTAAGTTTTTACACGAAAAATATACAGCTTCAATAATTAATTCTATTTCTCAATGATGAATTTCGACAACGCCGACGACAATTTTGATTGAATCCTAATAATTTCTAAGTCTCGACGTACCATTCGATATACCGTTTCGAGATTCCTGAGGACGATTGAGATACGTTGAAAATTTCGTCGCTTGAATTCAACGTTTGTCGGTGTAACAACGGGCTCGAGGGAATTGAGGTGGAATTTCGCGCGTCTCGTCGGCCTTCTCCATAGCTTACCCCGCACCTAACCGCGCGACCTCTGTAGCATTGTACATGGGGATGCAGTTGCAGTTAATCTCGTGAATGTCCGGCCGCTCGTACGTACCTACGTGCAATAAATTGACCGCACGAGCATCCCCGCCATACAACACGGAGATACGTGTCTGGCCTGAAAATATGGTGTGTTAAAATTATAAAAAAATAATGAAAACAAAAAAAAAAGCAATACGAAACACAGAAAAAACCGAAACAATGAACGAGAGGACGAGAAGCATCGCCGAATGGTTGAACTACGAAGGCTGTAAATTGATGCCGAACGAAATATTTCACAATAAACATAATGAAAAAATAAAAACAATTTTCGTATTTTAAGAGGAAAAAATTCACCTCTAGCTCGAGCAATTACCTGATCTGTACGAGTACGCCATACTGCAATCTACGAAATGAAGATAAAATATCTAAAAGCGGAATGTTGAATAAATACTCATTAATTCTCTGCAAAAAAATGATTAAATTTATTCATTGAATCCTGGAAAAAAGTAAAAATTGGAAAATATTTAGACTTTGAATCTTAAAGGTAAAAAAAGAAATCACATGTTGGCTTGGTCCGAATCTTCAGCAGCGTCCAAGTGACGGAAGAGCATTTATACGATAAAAATGCATACGAAATATTTATCCAATCTAACAACGACCTACAATTAATTATCATAGAATAATTTAAAAAAAAACTTTCCATTTTTCCAATAATTATAACTAATTTCAATGAATTGTTTTTTCACAATCGATGTTGACAATCAACAAAATAATAATCCATGACAATTCAGTAATAGGTGCAATTTATACCCATTTTCATCAAACGCACGCCCATTCGTGTACGAGAGCTATATTCTCCGTTGGAGTTGGAGTGAGTATCGCGCGACGGTCAAGAGGACTTTCGATATGTATCAACGTTCCTCACCGCACAGCGTGGCGCGTAATCGATTGAATGCAAATTCGAAGCGACCGTCCGATGCCGCCAGATTGGGCGCAGTTTAAGGTCGAAACCCTGTCTCGCCTGCTGCTCCCTCTACCTCTATATACATACAAAGGGCATGGGTTACCCCGTCCCGATCAGTCAGCCTGAGTCAGCTCCGGCGTTCATTCGGTTTCACGCTTACGCGCTGACACGAGGAACGTACGGCGCTGACCGGTTCGTCCGAAGGATCGTCGACCGTCCACTACCTGAACCGATCCCGTAGTTAGCATCTATTTCTCTGAAGTTGCGATGCAGCACGACCGAAACCGCACCGTCGCGTAGGCGTTCAACGTTAATCCCCGAAGCGTTATATACCTCGTAGAGGAGGATCCTCGCGGGTGTGTGGGCACTCCACGGACACGAACCGAATCTCGCGCGTCCGCATTACCGCCTCTGACGTAATGCGACAATTGGCCGTGCCAAGATAAACCGCCGTTGGCCAGCGCAAAAGCATGACGCTCGAGTACACAACCGTCCCGATGCGCGGCGAATGCAACGCCGGGTAACAAAAGTAACAGAAATGTCACAAACTTGCACTAAAAACAAAAAATAAAAATAATGAAACATTGTTTGTTCGCTTGAAAGTGTAAATTTATCGCAGACATTAGTTTGGGAATTTCTGGGAGATGGGGGATAGATGCGCGTTACGTAGAAAAATTTAATTTTCGTATTTAAAACTTTGTGCATTTCGATATTTTGTTTATTCAAAAGTTTGCTTAATTTTTTTAAACGATTTTTTAAGTGATTGTCGTTTTGCAGGACGCGTTGTTGCTTAAAGATCTCGAGCTGTTAATCCATTGACACACGAACGAGGTTCGTGAAACTAAAAAAAAAGTATGTAATATATATTTATATATATATTTATGACCGATATATACAGTGGACGACCCTTGTGACATCGTTTCGAAACGGCGAGAAGGCCGATAAATATCGGGTGAGTTAGCGAGCTGTCAAAACTCTTCGGATCCATTGCTGGTATTTTTCGGATATTTCGGGCGGCTGAACGTCAAAAGGCATTAAGAGAGTAACCGTCTATACGTGTCTCGAACCGTGGCGGAAAAAATACGAGTAGCAGAAACGAAAAAGACAAAAAAGAAAAAGGGAAAGACAAAAAAAAAAGGCCGAGGCGTTAGCGAGAGGGCTACATAGGGACGAGGATGAAACTCGGTTCGTCGAGCCATTCCGAACTATCCCATCGGAGGCACAAACGTGCCACTGGAACTGTCGCACCGACTTTTTAAAGCACCAAAACGATCATTTCCGGTGACCTGGTCTCACTCCCGCTCGCCAGACTCTTCACGTACAACGCGTGCTCTTCCTTTTCAGGCCCGACACGGGACGTACTACGTTTTCGTCCAATCCTAAAAACCCGCACGTCGTACTTTTCCGTGCATTCCGGACTCTCCGGAAACCTATAACTTTTCACATCCCCCAAGATAACGCCTTTTTTCGCTCGTTTGGTAATTTTTTTTTCCTTTTTCTTTTTCTTTTCTCTTATGGTTTAACGTAAAATATTGTGCTTTAACGCTTTTGATCAAATGCATGGATTTTTTAAATGTTTTGGATAGGGCGTTTTTGGGTTATTGGATTATTGGATTGTTTATTTATTCGGTGATCACGGCTTATGCTCCTGGAGTTCATGGACACGAATGTACCAACCATATTCTCCGTGTATCTCATAGATGTACCCTTGCACACGAACATACATATCTATCGATCCGTGCGACGATTTAATTATGGTAAAATTTGCTTCATGACCTGGCCTGGCGGTGGCTTGTATCGTTTATCGGACGCTCACCAATCGTGATTAAGTGGTGGTCAGCAGGTGCACAGCGCGTTATACTGTATGCAGACCGTGTGTATGGATTATGGACGATGCGCTGAGTTCAGTTCATCCCATTTCGTTTTCAACATTGATTTATCACCGTCCGACCAATTATTTTCTCAATTTTTGAAAGTTCGTAAAGTTAGTTTGGTCTTGTATTATTATCGGAAATTGCGCTACGGACAAATATTTTATAAATATAGTTTCAATAAAATGGAATATAATTTTGAAATATAATATGCGATGATATCATATTATAGTTAATACATTTCGACCACAATATTGTGTTCAACCAAATACAATTTAGGTTGAAGTAACTCACACGTTCGTGAGATTCTGATTTTTCGAAAGGTTCCACCAAGCTAAATACATATTCAATGTTATTTCGTAATTAGGTCAGCTTTCGTGATTTATAATTAATTTATAATTATTATTTATTAATTTATAGTTGATTGACATTTATTTATTCAATAATAATCATCGGAGGCTGATTCCCGTCCAATCTGGTGTCTTAATCATGCTAAAAAAGGTAAAATTGATAAAGTGAAATAGAACATTTGCTATTTATCAATCCATACATTCGAACAATTTTTGTCTTGCTCTCATGACTCTTAACGACATCATAATTCCATCCATAAATTCACGAAACCTTTTTATTGCACGCAAGTGCCATGAGTAAATCGATGGTTTTCGCATCTGCGGCGTGTTTGGCACCTCGTGTCGCCCCACGTAGTATCGCCTGCCGCATAACACTGCAAAACTACGTGGCCGGGTTGTTCCCTCGATAATTCCGTCGTTGATATACACGGTTGCCAGCTGAAGAGTCCCTCGAGCGCGAAGTGTAACAAACCCGCCGGATTATTCCATAAACTCGTTCGATACGCGTCAACATCATTGAATATGAAGTGAACGCGGTTATGGTGTTCGCTCGTTCGGAATCGAATGACCGCGTCGCAGGTCCCGCCTTTATAGACACTATTATTTCGTCGTGAGAGACTTTATTTTAACTAAACTGGATTATGATTTGAAATTCATGTTTCAACGACCGACCGTTTTTCATTATTTTTCACTCTTCAACGCACGCTTTTTAATAATCACAAAAATTCGGCAATAAAATATATATAAAAGTAAATTAAAAGATAAATTATTATTATTATTATTATTATTATTATTATTATTATTATTATTATTATTATTATTATTATTATTATTATTATTATTATTATTATTATTATTATTATTATTATTATTATTATTATTATTATTATTATTATTATTATTATTATTATTATTATTATTATTATCATTATTATTATTATTATTATTATTATTATTATTATTATTATTATTATTATTATTATTATTATTATTATTATTATTATTATTATTATTATTATTATTATTATTATTATTATTATTATTATTATTATTATGATTATTATTATTATTATTATTATTATTATTATTATTATTATTATTATTATTATTATTATTATTATTATTATTATTATTATTATTATTATTATTATTATTATTATTATTATTATTATTATTATTATTATTATTCTAATATATTTATCTGAATTTTGTATGGCTCTGCAACATTTGAACGAAGTCGTGGTCGGATTGAATCCGAGGATACGAACGTATGTATCGTCGAGGAATGGAAAATACGTAAGAAACCAGATCGAAGAGTTTTTTAAGGCGCACAAAAGAAACTCGGGACGACAAACAAGCGTCACGAACGAATTCCACGTGCAACAGCGAACACAAACACAACTGTAGACTTTCGGAGACTCGGCTTCGGCTTTTAGCGAGTCAACCCCGTGAGGCTCGTGTTCGACGTTACGGAAGAAAAGCATCTTCCGAAGCTTCCTCTTTTACGGTTTCCGCTCAGAGCTTTGCCTTCTCGAACGCTATTTGGCCAGTACATTCGGCTTTTAAAATGAAAGCTCCATCGAGGAAAAGAAATAACATCGAACGAGTTTTCTCCAACTAAAAAAAGGAAAAAAAATCAAAAAAAGTTATCATAGAATCGATAGAATTCCGCCACGAAAATATGTTGCAGTTTCGATCGAACTTTTAATTCTGACGATTATATATGAGACTTGATCAACGACTGTCCGCATATTTCTGGTTGAAATTAACTTCCGTAGAAATTACAATATTCACAATACTTTTGTAAAAAATCGTGATTAAATTGTTATCCGATCGGCGGCGTTTTTTTAAAATACAACTAACAAATGTTAATTCAACTTTCACGCTGTCAATCATTTCAACGGATTTATGCATGGCTGACGATACGATAATGAGCCGAATTAACGAAGTCACTTCAGCATTGACGAGCGACCGTGGGAATCGACTTTAAATACATTAAAGGCCATCCCTAATGACCTTGGAAATTTTTCAACCACTCTTTGGATCCATTAGGACCCTTAAAAAAATAGTCTCGGACATTATCCCTTTTTTTTCGTTTTTGCTTCATCGTTACTCTCAACTCAACCATTTTTCATTCCCCATGCGGGATACACATGCCGTGGGGTTGTTGAGGTTCCCGTGAGGTCGTAACGTGAGGATGACGGAGGAACGTGATTGACAGTTTTCATCAAAGTTCGTCGACTCCTTTGGGCACGCTTGTTATCCACGGTATTCCAAACGCTCCGAGGCCACGTCTAATATTAGATTTCACAAGCATTTATGACACACACACATACACTTTGCTTTACCGTGATATGCACCACGCTCTTGTCTCCAAATCTTATATTTTTCGTTGTTGTTTTTCTTCTTCTTTTCCAAGTTTTCCGAGTGTTTGAGTAGCGAGCTACGAAAAAAAAGACACGGAGAAGCGTCGAATATCCGAGGAATGAAAATGAAAAACCAACCTGTTTCTATTTACCCCCGTCAAAGTGTTTTGCGGCTACCAACCCCCTCGAGCTTATACTCTTACCAACCCGAGAGGTCCTCTCGGTGTCGCGCGTATGCTCCGCTGGACTGTCCACAAGAAAAAAGACAAACAAACGCAAGAGAGCTCTTGGATTTTTCCACGAGTGCAAGCTTCGAGGCTCGTGAAGAAAAACCTCGGAACACACTCGAGCTTTCTCGCTCGCTATTTGAGATAGTTTCTGTTACACGCTCGCGAATGGTACGGAAAACGACGGAACGAAAAAGCTTCGACACAGATTCATCGACTTGCTTGGACAATCGAAAGCTTCTGACTGACAAATCATTTTTTTTTTTGTGAAATAATTCAATGTCGTTCGTGAGGTTTTGCGCAAAAATTTCTTAGAGATTGCTTTACCTGTTTTTATTGTCACGTATGGCGAGAAAATTCTTCGATATTATGCAATATTTGATGTTTAAATATATTCTCGGTAAATCCCAGGATATCTGGGATTTGTAATCCACTGCTAGAGGACTGCCGAATAGAAAAAAAAAATGAGGAAAATCGAGTGTTCGTCGTGAAACTGGGATTTTCACGGTATATTTCCGTACAGCTTCTCGTGTGGGGTCTCTGAGTCGAGCATTACACATTTATCCTACTAATCCATGCGGATTCTCAAGATCACGTAGAGGGGATTAGCCGAGTGACTTTCGATGGTGTGGGGTACCAAGAGAAAGAAAAAATCGTCTGCTGCTGCTGCTGCTGCTGCTGCTGCTGCTGCTGCTGCGGTCTTCGCTCCTTGTATCCTCATTAATGCTTGTCTCCGTGTAGTCTCATTCCCCTCCCCCCTTTCGACCATCTCGTGCATCAAGCGTTATAATTAAATACCATAAAGCTCGCCCAAGAACTGTTACTCCGTCTGGATTTGGTCAAACAAACTTTCTCGCAGAGATTCCTCATTTTATTTAAAGTCCAACCACAATCAATAATGCAATATAATCATTTTTTCAAGGGCCAACTTTCGGTATTTTTAGAAGCATTTTATCTTATCAATCCCTACGAAATTATTTCGACGAGCTAAGTGGTCTATTCGAGAAGAACTCTTTTAAGTATATGTTTCATTCTTTATTTTGATTCTTTATCGGGCTTCCGAATTCACACCGAATTTAAACGTCGCGTTGAGTCGAGGGAAGTAGATGGAAAAAAATGTATAAACGAGCACTTAGCGAGTGTTTGGAGGGAGGTGAAAAGCGCGTGGTATTGCCGGATGTGACGGAGCACGTGGTCACGTGCTCGTGAAATACGTGAAAGTGAATGAGAAGCAACGAGACTACGGTAGATAGAGTACCGGAGTGAGTCTTAAAGTCAATCGCGATGGCATTAAACTAGGTACAGTTTTTAAGCACCCACAACAATTTTATTTACGAGATAAAACCGTATAATTTAATACGCACTCAAAAGATTTTACGAACTTCTCGGGTCGTGCGAGCTTTTTGATTATTAAAATCTCGTCTCGAGCATATTTTCTCTCAATGTTCGTTGCGACGTCTATTTATTTATAAATCTGATTTTTTTGTCTGTTTGTTTCTCGCGAAGCGACGTATGACCGACCGATAAAGCGTTGTCGCCGAGCGACGAGAATGAATATTTTATATATTTTTCTTTCATGTCCCGACGGTAGGCAATGGATTTTTACGATTGCAAATTTTACTCTCGAATGGATCAAATGTGTCGTACACGAATAGAAATAAAGACTATTCTAGGCAAAAAGAAATACATCGATGAAAATAATTTTTACATATTTTATCGTATTTATTTATTATCGAAATATGAATTTTCGTCGATTTTCACAAATTTTTTTGAAACAAAAAAATGGAAAAAAATGACCCAACCAATCGATGAATTATTATCGATTAAATTATTATTTAATTTTTCAATTATTTTCTTAATTGAAAATCATTTATTTTTCTTTTGCGTTCATTTATTTCTTTTGA
>OZ020167.1:12808037-12886352 GCA_963971145.1 Sussaba pulchella | reverse complement strand
TCGACCGTAAGATCACATACACTGAACTATCTTATATCGATTCGAACGATCAATTTTTTAAAATTTATTTTCAATCGTCTCATGCATTTTCATACTGCTAAGGATTATTCACGGTGAGAATACGATATTTAGTTCGGCGTGCTCGAATTAACGCGTCTCTCCCGGGTTTCGTAGAGTTGTTTTATTTATCGTTCGCAATACTGTCGTAAACAGAATCACGTGAAACGTCTCAAAGAGACTTTGGAGAAAAAACAGCACGCGCTGAGTGAGGCGCAGGAGCGAGAGAGACGACTCAAAACTCAATTGACGGCATTATCTCGCGATCTCAAGCGCGAAAAAGAGGAGGTTCGTTTTTTTTTTAATTTCTCTCTTACACTTTCAACTACGAAAATGATTTGATAAAATTAAAAAAAATATATAAACATAAAAAACAACACATACATGTTGTATTTATTCGAGTTGGGATAAAATTATTCAATATAAAAATTAAAACTATTTAATTTATTATTTCCATTCAGACGATAAAATTGAGAAAACAGTCGCAATCCAAAGATATTCAACACGCTCACGAATTGCGTAGGATCGAGCAGAGTGGACACAAGCTTCGTGAACAATTAAACAAATCTGCCGGTATGTTCGACAATTATAATTCGAACAAAATTATTAATTAATTAAATATCATTCAATAATAAATTATTATTATTAATTTGAATTATTGTTCGAATTATTATACTATATTTTATTTGCCCATAAAAGTTTGATCATTACTTTTTTTTTGCGTTGTATATATCGATATCAAATGTTTCACATACAGGAACTTACGTGCCGAAGAGCAAAGTGTCGCAAAAGATGCAGTCCGATCACGAGAAAAAAATTCGATTGTACGAGCAAACTATCGAACGCTTGGAAGAAAACAACGGACTGATGCTGGACGAAATAAACGAACTACGGGACACCCTGGCTCTTCACGCGGGTGGTATCGAACTTCAGGTCGAAGCTTCGGGAGTTTGGAACGACACGGAAATACAGGACGGCAATTTGGTAAGTCGGTTTATTTTTTTCTTTCATCACACCCTGTACGACGTTTACGAAAAAAATGTCAAACAAAAAATTGATCAACGATGAAATTGACACGACATCGGCCTTCTTCGTTGAGTAAAAAAGTTTTGACAGATACGAAGATTAAAATCCATCTCAGATCCTCGCAAAATATATCGTTCGCTGATAGGAGAAAGTTCGTAAAGTTATTTGTTTTTCAAATAGAAGCACAAAAGTTTTGTCCACAACAAAACAAGGTAAGGCTCATTAATCTCCATCACTGACACGCTTTTTCATCGAATAAAACATATTTCGCTCGTTTTCACTGCGTTATTTACATGAAAATAATTAATTGAAAAATCTACATCAGCGCTAATGATATTGGCTCAACGATCTTATGCGATCGTAGTATATTCGAGGCGCATAATCAATCATGGTCATGATAATAATAATAACGAGTTTCCAATTATACATTTATAAAGTTACATATTGTCCGATTTTCGGAATGCGGATATGGAATTAATTATGAAAATTGACACCTATCATATTTTCAACTAAACAAATTAAATTATATTTCAGTCAAAGAGAAATAGTAATAACGAAACGTCAATCGACGTCTTAAAATTCATAGCAATCCGGGAAAAATTATGATCATGATCATAATAATAATGAGTTTCCAATCATACATTTATAAAGTCAATATTGTCCGATTTTCGGAATACGGATATGGAATTAATCATAAAAATTGCCACTTTCTATCATATTTTCAAATAAAAAAAATTCAAATACATTTCAGTCAAAGAGAAATAATAATAACGAAACGTCAATCTACGTCTTACGATTCATAACAATCCGGGAACAAAAATAAGAAGCAATATTCCGAGATAAACATTCGCGTGAAAACGTTCGTAAGAATTGTGTCCATCGCTCTTCGGACATTTGCAATTACCGGCGATGCAAACCGTATTGTTCACTATCAATGGAAATTCGTTATCGTTCACCGGCAACGCGGAATTTCTCGTGTAAACGATTTCGGTCGGCAATCTGTTGCCGAAACTTTCGATCTTGTTGGACGATAATCTGAGCGAACTTTTTCCATCGGCGCAACTTCCGTTCATCGTTATTTCCCTCGAAGCCACGAGATTCATGCTAACGTTCGAAAAAACGCTGTCGGCCACGAGAGCGTTCGCACCTTCGATCGACACGTGACCCGGTTTTTCCAACTCGAATTGCGAATTTTTAATCTCAATTCTCGTGAAAAATGCAAAATTCAGAGTCGTTTGAACGTTTTTTATGACGCAATCGATTATTCGAAGATTTTTTCCGCGTTCGGAAAAATTAATGCCAATCATACGATCGATCGTGACGTTTTTCATAACGAAATTTTCGACGTTCATGTTTGTGAATTGTTCCTCAAAATTTTCGATCCAAGCGTCTTCGATGTGAAAATTTTCGATGCTCGAAATATCGGCGAACGTGTCGTGAGTTATCAACGGTATTTTCCGTATTCTGAGGAGCGTGAATTTTATCAATTTTCGCGAATTGACGAATGGTTGGAAGGACAAACTGCGGCTTATGTTTTGAATGGATATCTCGCGAATTTTTTTGGCCCCGGAAAAACTGGCGAAATGTATGTTCGCCGATGCGCAGGACGTCAGGAAGACACTCGTGACGTTCGCGTAATCGAAATTATCGGGTAGCGAAAATTCCTGTAAAATTAATAATTATTGTTTAGGTTATTGTTCGTCGTTCTCTCTTAGAAAAAACGTAGGCTCATGCTTTTTTCAACTAATTTTCACGATTATTATGACAATGCATAGAAAAAAATCCCTACGACGTTAGATTTTGAAGAATTTTTCAATAAAATAGATCCCCAAAAGTTCGTGAATTTTTTTTTCTAATTATTTAACCGTCGTCCATATTTGCTACCGTTTTTCGCGATAACCGATCAATGAATTACTCACCTCATTGCCGATGCAGCGACATTTTAACTGCGTGCCGTTCGTGACGACGCATTGTTCGCTGATTCTGTGGGAGGCGCATAGCACCACCATCATAGCTATCGCCGCAAAAGTGTATCTCATCGTGTTCCCACACTTCTTTCGAAACAAAAACAAATTTTAAGAACGTTACGTCTTGATGTCTAATCCCTTCATTTATTTATTAATTTATTTCACCGATCCAACTAACTATTCATTTTTTTTTTTAATTTGTTTATCCGTATCTCTCAGTACAATTTGTTGAAATTTCGCAACGACATCTTCCACAACAATTTCGATAGAACCGTGTGGGTGATATATATTTCCCCGGTGAATTACGTCCAATTGGTCCGCGCGATCGTGCTGGATTCGTTATTGGGTGTCTCGGTGATTAAACTCGTCGTTGGCGCATCCCACGCTCGCACCTTTCGCTTCCCGATGATTAAACTTTCGTTCCCTTCGTTTTTCTTCGTTCCGCGGCTTGGCTATTGTCACGATATCCCGGGATAAAACTGTTTCTTCCGACGACCGGTCAACCGCACTGAGATCGTTCGATCGCTCGCGATCATGCGCTCGCATCGCTCGACAACGTACAAATGTTTTGTTTAAAATTTTTATTTCGACGCAAGTCAAATGTTTTCGGTCGTCGCACGAACGAATCGCCGGTATTGGTACTCGAAATTATGATGGACAGTTCTTTGGTGCCGCTTTTTATGGTGACTGACGTGCGCTCAGAAGTCGCCACTGAAGGTATTTGAACGAGATATGCACGCTGTTAGTTCCCGGAGTCCCTTTGACGATCGTCGAATTGTTGGGGCATAATGCGATACAACGAGGAGATAGTTCGGTATTGGGATATCACGGTGAGGAATGGTTAAACCGGATCATACGGGAACTGTGCTACCGGAACTGTGGACGTAGTTTTTTTTTTTTTAGAATTTATTTTTTATTCCGTTGCTACTTGTTGAAAGCATCCATGCGTTATCGACCATTGCTATCTGATTCGTATCTTTATTGTTTCGGTTTCACTTCGATGCACTTCAATTGTTTTCAATTGTATGGTAATATCTACGTGATTCATACCGAATTAAGCCCTGACATTCAATGTGAAAAAGTGAGTAGGCAAACTTTTTTCGTTGATTTAAATAAATTATTTTTATTGACAATTATTTGCTGATTTTTTTGTTACTTACAGATGATTTATTTTTCTTTTGACGATTGAGATGGAGATTAAGCAGTCTGGGGATGTCATTAGTTTGAGGAATAATCGGTTGATGATTTTGGCGGTATATCTACCTGTGAAATAGAATCTGAGGAAATTGGTCGTTTTTTTTTGTCGGGAGATAATATTTTGTGATAAATAATTTTTGTAGTAAACGCAATGTTGCAGGGATTGAAGAAAAACAATATTTTTTATAATAAATTCTCAACAATTTTATTTTTATAAACACACGAACGACAGATACATGTTTATTTTATATATCTGTGCATATTCTTTCGCCTCTTTCCATCTTTTATACACCTTAAACTACTTAATTCTGCTATTCAACGGTGATTCTATTGTACTTTTTCATTTGGGAAGCTCTCTGTCGTACGTATTTCCAACTCCTACCATACAGCTTGACAATAACGAGCCCGGTAAACTTCGTTTCACCCTTTAGAACATTCCTTTAATTTCTACGTACATAAAACTTTAGTTATTCCTTAGCAGAAAAAAAAATTCAAAATCACACAATTACTCTACAAACAATCCGTCGGATAATTCCGTTCTACATCGTAACTATCATACGTTATCGCACACTTTCATCATTTACTCGCACGCTCTTTGGTCCCACGATATTTATTTCTCTTTGATGATTAAAAACCTTACGACTAATTCATCTTTCATTTGTTTAATCACGATTATTAGGTAATATCATTTCGTATTAAGATAAAAAATAGCGTCTATCATACAAATTATTTACACGATATACATGGCACTGTTAAAATTCCTCGGAGTAATTCCTCCACGAATTACCCGGGGTAGTCAAAGTATCTATCATCTAATCGTAAAAAATCGGTCAATCGCGTCGCGAATACGCAAACCGTCGTCGGATTTTTTATCTTGTCCCTCATCATCGTCAGCGATCGAAACGATCACGCTTTTTTGTGAAAAATTTGTCTGATGGCTTCCTTTCGCTCCGGACAAACCAAAGCCAGAGGAGTCTTTCCCTGTCGATTCTGCACGTTCGTCAGACCACCGGCGCGAATCAAATGCACGCAAATTTCCATGTGTCTCTCGATCGGCACGTCGTTCGTTAACGCCGCAGCCATGTGCATCGGTGTGTTGTTGTTGTAGTTGGGTAAATTGACAGCCTCATGACCGTTGTTGTTCAACAGCGACTACGCAAACAATAAATAATTCTTATCGCACGTTCGCGTTTACGATACAAACGTTTGTGCCCATGGAACATTTGTAAAAGAAGATAATGAAGAGGAAAAAATAAAAAAATCGCGCTGAACCTCCAGACTTTCAAGGTCATCCGGTCGTTAACGCGGTTCAACGAGATTCGCAGTTTTGGGACCGGAAGTCGTAATCGAATAATCTCTTTGACGTACCTTCACGAGAGCGGGATCGCGGCACAATGATACGGCCGTGTGAAGAGCCGTGTTGCCGCATTTCGTCTCCTTTACACTTTGATTAGCACCGTTCTCCAACAACAATCGCGTAACTCCTATCGAACTCACTCCCAAAACCGCTTGGCCGTGAGATTCCACCGCCACGTGGAGAGGTGTTCGTCCTTGAATGATAATTATTTCTTATTTAAAAAAATGAATTCATCAAAATATTCATTGCCTGACTTGTTTCCTAGGTTATGGAATTATTCAGACGACGGATGAAAAAAAAAAACAGCTAAAAGTGATCATTGTTATTTGTCAGGTTGGAAGATAATTTTTGAATTTTTCAAATTATTTCTAGAAATATTGATGGATTTTTGACTGATTCTGACGGTAGAAGAAAGTAAAACGTGGAAAATATATTGGCATTGATTGGGAGTGGTATCATTGATTGAAGAACCGAGTTCAAGATTCGAATTTACCAAGATGTCACACCGTTGGATAGTTTCATTCGATTCGATGGTTTTTAGACGTCTCTTGAGAGTTGATAGAAGTAAACTTTCTTGTGAATAAACAACGACAACTGTACGTACCGTCGTAATTACGTTTGGACAGATCGAACACAGCGTTTCCCTGAATCGTCCGCAATGACAAAAGTTCGGCCATGACCGCACCGTGCGTGTCGCCCTTCGACGCCACAGCGTGTATGAGGGTGTCACCCTTGAAAATTGAAAATTCATCATTGAATGATTCGAATCATCGAGGACTTGGCATAATTTTCGTTTTTGATGTTTTCTTGGCGAAGGGTTTCGATTGTCTTACCTTCGTGTTGTAGAGCCTTTGACTCACGTCGATCCCTCGTTGAAGCATCGCGGCTGCTAGGTAACCGGTCACGTAGGCCATTTGGGGACAATTCATGGCAGCGAGGTAGAGAGCATCTTCGTTTCGATTATTCGTCATTGTCAGAGCTCCGCTCAAGCTCCCGAGTCGTTCCACGAGCGGGGCCAGGTAGGCTTTTTTCTTCTCGAGTTCCGATGGATTTCCCACAAGACACATCAACATTCTACAGAAGAAAAACGTCGAATTAAACATATTTAGCCTTCACGAGTGTAATGAAAAAACAAACGAAAAATAAGTCAAGGGCATATTGCATATGATAGGGCTCCATAGATATTCTAGGGCTATTTTGATGATAGGCTGATTTGATAATAGGCTGATTTGATGATAGACTGATTTGATGATAGGCAATTATAAATTCTTTCACGTTGATGAATGTGCTGGCTTTCTTGCTTTGCTTTGCTTTTGGAGGAGTTATATGTATATTTTTTAGAATCGGGCTTTACTACAGTGTTCGTTATAGTTTTCATCAAGAGCATAAATCAAAAGCCATATTCTGGGATTTTTCCAGATTTTTTGCATCAATAGTCTAGAAGTTAGAGGGAGGGGCGCTGCGATAAGGTGATTGAAAGTGAATATGTCCTGGCTAAAGTGTTAAAATCAAAAGGTCCTGAAATATTTCTGGTTGCATTTTAGGAGACCTATTCGAAGTCACCTTATGAAATAGGGATAGTGCAGAAAAAATGTTGAGAACGCCATTCGGTTTGTGCAAAAGGGGGGGGGGGGGCAAAAAAAATTATTTTGTTAAAGAAGTCATATCATTCCTATTTTCGGGTCATCGACTTCCGTCCACAAAATCGAATTTAAATCCGCATGTAAATGACAGAATGAGAGGGCTGTGACCTACAGACAGGCAATTTTAACTTCCGGACAAACCGAAACCACAAAGGTTCCAAGTTCTCAACAGAAACCCTAAAAACGACCCCAATCTAAAACTTACGTATCGCCATCCTCATCTCCAGCGGCTAATTGTTCGGTGGGTTTTTTCAAAAGATTAATCATCGCTTTTTCCACGTCTTTGGGATCCAATCCGGCTTTGAGCCTCTCACTGGCACCAGTCAGAGGAAGATTCAAGGACGGCCACGGTGCGATGCTACGTTCCGAAGTTCTGCGGAAATAAATTGAAATTTACGAATTAAAATATAATTGACGGTCATTGTTCCTATTCGTACGAATGCAACGACGGGTTCGGTACCTTCTCGATCGATTTTGTCGGTACGACGACACGGTTTCCGGTATCTGAAAGTCATTGAACGCGGATTTCGGCGTTTCTCCCTCCCGTTCGCACCAACTTTCGGCGATTCGACCGTGATCAACGTTTATTTCCGTCAAATCATTGAGTCGAAGAATCGGGTCAACAGGTGCAACGATACCCGTCGTATCGTTGATCGTCGAATTATCGACGTTCGTCGTTGTTTCGTTATAATGCGATGCGAGAAAATTTTCCATCGAATTCTCAAAATCCATCAGACTTTCCGTGGAGTTCATCGGATTGTCGTTGTAAACGTTGCTCTGCATGCCATCGGAATAAGTCAAATTGTAAACGTCATCGAGATCAGGATAGACGATATTGTTTTGTACATTGTTCACGATAATACCGGTATTGGAAAGTTCCGGAATTCCGCAACCGTCGTAAAACTGATTGTTACCGATTATCGAACAATCACGCGCGTCAACGGTCTTGATTTTGCACGTTGTTTGAGAATTCGCCAATGTTTCGTCGTAAACATTGTCGATGACGCGCATTTTTTCGGAATTACGTCTGATCGTCGTGGGATTTGGCACAAGATCGTTTTCGCTCACTCGACGGGGATAATTATCGTATTTGCCGACAAACGTTTGTGACTTCGGCACGACTTGCATGTCTTCCAATTTATTCGTTTTCACGCTTTGATCGCGTCTTATGACTTCTTCGACGAGTTGAAGCTCGTTGCTGTCAAACGCTGCGTCAACGTTTTCGGCACTGTTTACAACGGTTTCCGAGGACATCCAATTTTGGCACCAAGTTGAGAAATTTCCGAACTCAATACCCAAACGTTCCTCGACTCGATGATCGAGACTGCAACGGTAATTCGTCGGACTCGGAGCATCGGCGTACGAATGATTCGACGATTCGGACGAAGACAAGGTTTGACGGATTCGGAAATTTTGCGCGTTTGTGAGCGATTCGATCGTACTGTCAACGATGTTCGAGTGTTGCAACGGCGATCCGATGTTCGCGCCTGAACCCGGCGATTGGGCGCGACTCGACGCGCGACTCGGCGAACGCGACGACAACGGATTGCAACTGCTCGACGGTGAATCCGGCCAATTTTCCGAGCTTGCAGCCCCCGGAGAGGGGTTTTGAAGACTCGCGGTGTCGGACAACGATTGGGCCGCTTGAAAACCTCCGCTCGCGAGAATCTCCAGGAGCGAGGCTTCACCCGGATCGTTCAGCACGATCGAGGGTATCGAGGGGTTTATGACCTGTAATGAGGAAACGGAATAAGATGTATTTTCGATTGTCGATGTTTCGATATTCATCATCGATTAATTACATTGGATTCAAGGCACGAGGATGGGACGGAATTAGTAGAAAATTTTAAGTTGACTCGACAATTGACGAGAGGGGATATTGCAACTGTGATCTATGAATTGATCAGTTAGCCGATTAATCAATTACATATGGGGTATTCCTGGGTATTTTTCACATTAATATGTGTCGAAAATGAAGAGACACGTATTTCAGCGTTTTTCATTTCGAGCCCCTGCTTTTGAGATAAAGTCAAATGAAGTTTTTGAAGTATTGACCACATTCGGTCATTCGAATCGATATATCTCAGCAACGGTTAGTGATTTTTTTCTAATTTTTTAATTTTTTTTTCTTTAAATCGATAAAGAATCATAGTAAAGAATTATAATACTCACGTCTTCACTGCAAGTACTGCTGTTGGGAGTACCGTTATCGACGTAATTCGTTTCGGGCGAACCCCAACCATTACCGGTATTTAGATTGCCGCAACCCGTTTGTTCGGCAATGTTGTAATAATCTTTGTCGGTTTGTCCGTAATCCGACAGTTTGTCGAGGCAAGGATTTATCTTCTCGCTGAATTGTTTGTTTCGAAGAATTTGTTCGGCCGTGGATTCGTAGACCGACGCGTACGATTGATCGAACGGCAGATTTTCGCTGGTTCCGGCTAACCAATCGAGGGTGTAGTAAGGTTTGCCGTGACGATATTGATTGTTGCTCGACGGTCTGACCGGACCGCGTTCTACGAGATCGTCGACTTCTTCATCGCGTTCGCCGCCGCAATCGTCATCGTCCTCGGTTTGCCCGTTATCCGAGCACTCGCTGTCATTCGTCTTTCTCTCGATGTCGTAATTTCCATTGACATCGTTGGCGTCAATGACACATTTTTTTTCGTTATCACCGATCGATTCGCTCTTGACATTTTCACTCGTACTCGTGAAATCGTCGGATTCCTTAGTTTCGGAATTTTTTACATTATGCGAAAATCTGAGTTCGACGATTTTGTCGATAATATCGTCGAATTTATTCGTACCATCGGCCGAGCTGTCGTATTCGGCGTGATAACAAGTGGAATTTCTCTCGACGTCGGAATTTCCGTCGATGCTCAAACTCGTCGAGTCGATCGACGATGTTTCCGAACACGTGGAAACTTTGCGCCTCGCGCAAAGATTGTTCAGTCGACTGGTTAGAAAATTCGTGTTTGATCGTTCGATCGCGGGATTTTTATCGGAATTTTCTTCGTCCGTGCTGGAGGGCGATGGTGTCGATCCATCGTCCGAACAATAAATGCTCGATTCTTGACTCGACGACGAGTAATGCGTTTGCATTATGCCGATTCGATTCGTCAGTTGCGATTCCATCGGGATACTGCAATCGTATAAATATCACGTTGATTAAATCGCGTTGCCATTTATTTGTCTCGTGCGTTTTCTTTTTTTTTTTTCTTGTTTTTTTTTTGCATCATAGCCGGCGCGTGTATCACGAGATCGTGATACATGTGTATAAAAATATTGCGCAATCGTGTTTTCAATCGTTATATGGATGAAATTAAAATGGGATTCGTTGAATGCGTACCTGTCTTTGTGGCAATCGATCTCGTCGGATTCACCGGTATTGTCCCGGTCGGACAGATCGATTCTGACTTGGCGCATTCTGTAATAATACCAAACGATCGGTTTTTTTTTATTGCCGTATGTTTTCTTCGTTGAATTCGACGTTTATCAATTTGAAACGTGCGGTAATTGGACGCACGTGTAATGCCAACGATTAAATGCGCGTTTCTATTTTCGCAGTCTACGTTTCGTATGTGTTGTTTCCGTGATGAATAAATACATGAATTTGGGTGAACGCCTGGCAATGGGCGATGCCGTGATCTTCGTCGTGGTCGATCATGTGCGCGAAATCATTGAAAAACGTTTGCAGTCGGAATTGACATGTTTTTGGATATTATGATGATTTTATTTGAATCGAATTGATAACGTCTTAGTGGTGACTGAATATGATAAATTATCAGATTGTTAAAGTCATAAATGTCGTTTGTTCCTGAGATAGCCGAAAAAAAGTAAGTCATTGGATGAAAAATGTGGGATTTGAAAAATTGATTATAGATTTTTGAGTGCAATAGTGATAACATGGCTCATTGTTTTTATTTTACGGTGTTAATGACTGAAAAGTGCAGCTCATGTGGCGTCACATGGTACGATGAGATCTTTGAAATGAGAAAATTTAACAATTTCATCCTCGTAGTTGAATGTAACATTTTTTCAGACCGAATATGTAATTGGAATTTCTTATTTATTTTTTCTACAATCGTTAATACTCCGAAGATAGCGTTCGAGGCTGGCGATTGGATTGAACGAATGCAAACGAATTGAAATAGTCGTTGTGACGATAACAAACATGTTAATGCGTAGTAAAACCGCGTACGTCACAAAAACCGAATTAATTCCATGGGCACCAAAGTCTAAGATGGTGACTGGCGGCTACAAACAGGTAAAATTCGTTAGTCACTACGTGAAGAACCTTTTTTCGGCACTATCGCATAGTTTAATCGACCATTGGACAGGCTTGAATCGACTGCTATTTTTATTAACCTATTGAACGAGGAATTTTGCGCTCTACACATGTTCCATCGATTTCGTTGAGCAAGAAAATCATCCATCGGCCATCACCAAAACAACATTCACATGACTTAGCTTCCCATGTATAGATTTTTTCAAAATCAAATCTACGCAATACTTTATTTCCCGATGACTCAAACATTTTTGTGATTCAAATAAGATGCAAATACGCGACAATATTTTACGTTTTGTCCAGTTTTGGGAATTATAAATTTTTGTCACTCAGTTGCCAAGGTCCGATCGAATTAGCGAGAAGCTATGCCCAAATGTAATTTCGATACGTTGTTTGCCGATGAAATTAAGTATTCACATTGGAAAATTTAATTTGGCCGTAGAATAACTATTTCATATCGACGAATAATCAGACTAAATTGGACTCGCTAATCGTTTATTCGAATTAATCAATTTTCGTTCCTCGAAACTTCACATGAAAACGTGACACACCGATTATCTGAATAATCAATTACAAGAACTTTGAATTTGTACACTTGGAAAAAAATCCATTGATTCAATGAGAAATTCAGTCATCAACGACATATGCTTGCTTCTACTCGTGATGGAAATTTTATCGGATCGATGTAACGTTTCATTCTGTGTGTCAGTGTAGTGTTCGTGATGTATATTCGAATTTGGCTTCGGAAATTCGACCGAGGCAGCTGATTGCATATTCTAGATTTTTTACTGGAGTATCGTTGCACATTCGAAAAGGGGATTTCGCTCGGGGCTTTTTATTCCGACTTTGACATTCAGAATCACTTTCACCCGTCTGGTGGAATTCTCCCAACCCTTGACTTCGTTTCAACGAATAAATCCGATCAAACATCGAACATAAAGAAGACGAAGAAAATAAATTGCTGTCTATTTCTGAATTCCACTGCCGTGTCGTCGTGCAATATTTCGGTAATTAATATTCAATATTTGAGGAGATTGGGATTGAGTTCGAGCGTAGAGTAATCGGAAAGACGCGGAGGTTCAAACGACGAATTGATACGAATAATCTTCTTAACCCAGAATTCGACGATAGTCACCGACAAATCAGTCGTAGATAAAAAAAAATTTCGAGGTCCCAAGTCTTAGCTCCGGCAGATTAGGCACAGTCGATGTTAAAAATTGCTATCGATAACAAAAAGGAACAAAACATAGTTAAAGATTGGTAAATTTTATCGAGAATTGGGTAAATTTAATCGGAGCGTACGTAGAAATAACGAATTAATGATTTTTCGGAATCAATTTCGAAGTGCGAAGCTTGTGAATAGATTTTTTCAATATTTTTATTGGATGATTTTTTAAACCCTCGTACGCTCGAGACGAGCACATCCACGTTTTATGGCCGTAAATTCACGCCTGTTTCCATAATTTATGGAGGTCAATGAAATACGAACGTCCAACGTACATACAATCTCGCGCCTCGTGTACCGACAATTCGGTCGGGAATATTCGATTAATTCATCGATTCGAATACACATTTTCGGCTGTTCCGCTCGACGAAAAACGGAGAAATACTCGAGAATGCAATTTTGCACGAGATGGTCATAAATCGCACACGCGCGATTTACACGTCTAATTAAAACAGCCACAATCGGTTTTTGTCAGCTGTGAAACACTCGTCGAAAAATTCGAACGATAATTAATCTGTACCTCGTTATCTGCGCCATCGTGTTTGATAGTCTGCGACGCATTACGGTCTACCTCCACAAACGTCTAGATAAGCTGACCTCGCGGCACTACCACACGAATCATTGACTCGGAAATACTTCGAAAATTACAAAACGCGCCCACACACGTACAGGAGCATATTTTTTTTCGTTTATGTACAATTTAATAATATTTCAAAATATTCTCTGATATGTGCATTCTTTTCTACATCCGCTAACATCGGATGCCATTAAAATTCGATACAGCGACAGACCCTAACTTTTGAATCGAATTATACTTTTTAATATAATTGAGATACGTTCGCACGTATTTTTTCGTGAATTTGAAACTCCATTTGTAAGTGAAAAATGATCGTCGTTATATTCATAAAATGGGTTATCGTTATCAAGGCAATAAAACGTGCCGAATTAACGTACTTTTTTTAATCCTCCTCGTCATAGTCTCCAAGAGATCTTACTACAATAACCTGAATAGCCTAAATATTTCAAAATATTCTCTGATATGTATTTTTCTTACATCCGACAACGTCGAATTCCATCAAAATTCGATACAGCGACAAATCTAAACTTTTGAATCAAATTATATTTCTCAACACAATTGAGACACGTTTGTACTCATTTTTTTATGAATACGAAATCCCATTTGTAAGTAAACAATTATCTTCGCGATATTTATAAAATGGGTTATCGTTATCAAGGCAATAAAATGTTAACATTCTTTTTTTGTTTATCTTTCTCGTCATAGTCTCCGAGAGACGTTACTATGCGATGCATTCGATGATGTGCGTGAGACAGATAAAAATTCAACCGATCAAAGTGAATACATATTTAGAATTTATTTAAAAATATGAATGTCTTAAAAGATTCCAAGAAATACGTACATGCAGTACGAATTGGTAAACGTATTATCTGTTTACTGGCATAGCCAACGATAACTATGCCGATTGCACTTGACACTTGACGCGGTCTAGTGCGAATTAGAGGACGAGCTGTACAACATAGTACATGTCAATCGCTCAAGTGGATGATAAGTAAATCATCGATATATTCACTTTTTTTTTTTATGGACGTGGTGCTATCTATTTCCTCTCTAACCGTGCTCTTGATGATCATCGTCAACCAACCATCTTTTCTACATTTGCCTATTTTTTCTACAGTTTTTTCCTCAATGTCGCAACTGTTTTCTCGCAAACACGTGTCCCGTTTCGGCATCTGCGCACACGCTCTGGCTTCGGGCAAACAAACCGCTTCGGTTTATCGCCGCGAGACTTGAAAACCAAAAAAAAAAATGAAATAATAAACGTTTAATAAAACGCGCGGACTCGGAGCGGCGATAAACCCGCGAGAGTATTTGGACTGTGGATTCGATATAAAGTCGTGCGCCGTTAGCGGATAATTTAATCAATCTCGATTCGGGCAAATTGACAGCAACGCAACTCGAAGAAATAGAATATATAAAAAATTAATTAATCCACGGCGGTAATCGCGGGGAGAAGGGGAGAATGTTAAATTATTTTTAGTTCGATGCTTCGTTCGGCGGAAAAATTTACGTATTTTTTTTCTCCCGTTTTCGCAGAACCGTCGTTACACGCAGAAACAATATTGACACTAGATAGGAGCAGCCTGAGGTAATAACAACTGTGATATGGGGGTGTGCGTGCGATCGACCTGCTTTTTCGCCGGTAACGATTAACATACCTACTCTACGCTTATCATTAGCTACGAAAAAAATGGACACGTGCAAAATGAATGAAAATATAAGAAGAAGTCTGAATCCCGGTTCTGAGGATTGCGGGGTGGGGGATGCAGAGGTCGTTAAATCGTGATCGGCGAGTGACCACCTATTACAACGACAAGCTGTCGGACAACTTTCACATTTTTCGTTTAGCTACGCGCTATGAGATATTTATCTCTCGGATCGCGAGGAATATTAACAACCGTATCGTCGAGTGGATCCGACTCCGAAATTCGATTCAGGTGCTAGCCATTCTTTACTGCGTAACGTTGAAACCCATCCACGTGAACGACATTTTATTAATCCCTCTCCCTTCTCTTCATTCTTTTTCTCTCTCAATCTCTACCGCATTCCATCTTTCCGGTTCTCCCTCTCTCTTTCCTTCCCTCTCCGTCTCTTTTTTTATTTGGTTATATTTCATTTACTTTTTTGTTTACATTGGGAATTATTCTTTTTTTTTTAATTAAATTTTTTTTAAAGCGAATTTGGCGAACCAAAAAACCTGCTAGATCCTAGAGCGCATGATAAATTTGTTTCGTCTGTCGCTTTATCTTTCTTTTTATTCGCTTTTATTTGAATAAAGACTTACCTCGTTCAAATTAAATTTCTTATCAACAAGACTCGGCAGACATTGCGACGTATCACAAGATTGTTTTCAACCGAATCGTCACGATTTCCATAAATATTCTTCGCCTTTCTGTTTATTTATTTTTTCGTCGCAATAAAATAAATAATCCGCCGGATAATTGTCCCGTTATCGGTTTGCACGGTCTTCGAGAATCTCCGTAGCGTCGGGAGAATAACAAAAACCCGGGCAACGACGAGAACCAGATGAAGAAAAGAAAAACCACAATTCGGTAGGCGGCAAAATGCGAAGTCGAGCCGATAATCTATCGGTTTCCGTCGTTCACAGCGAACTAATCTCCGTGCCCTCGCTCGGCTCAAATTCTTATCTACGCAGCTTCAAAAACATTTTTGATTCGTGCATTTTCCGCTATTTCAAGATTTCATCGTCGAACGGCGGTTCGAGCGGATAATCGGTCAGTCGTGATGTGCGTGCGAATGATTTGCGGAAATATGATGGAGAAGGCCGAAGATGGATCGTCGTTGGCGTGTAGCGCGGGCTCGAGTCGCCGGAAGTCACTTTGAACCGCACCGGGGTTGTCCGGAAGACGCGTTTCCGTGCTCCAGCCGCGCATACGTCGCGGTTGCTCGGGACGATTTGAATCAGATACTTAGATCAATGGGATTTGAGAAAGAAAATATTCTTTTACGATCATACACCATGCAATTATTTTGAATTATTCACTTTGAAGATCCTTTATTTGATCGAAAAATTCATTAATATCCAACGAAATCCTCGAGATCGTCTTTCGTATTCCACGAATGTTTGAATCACTCGCTAACTTCACACGAAACAGTTCCTCCTTTATTTTTCCCGTTTTTGTGTACGCGTGTGTGTATGTGCGCGTTTGTTTTTTTGCTCTCGTTTTCGTTGTACCGTTACCCCCGACGGACAATCGCGACGATACTCCGGACAGTCCAAAGAACAGTAGCGGTCAATCCGTCAAAGATAAACCCAACGAAAAACTTTTTTTTTTTTCGTTTTTATTTCTCTGGTTTATCAAAACTTTTTTTTTTTATTTTTATTTGAAGTGAAAAAATGTTTACCCGCAGATTTACGTCACAAGACGTTAGTTCGTAATTGCAGGTGGAATGTTTACGGTGGCGTTGGTCTTGGAGTAAAATAACGAAACGTTGAATCTCGCAAACCCGATGAGAATTCGGTGACTCGCACCGAGCCGCTTAGGTAAACTAAAACCAGTTGTAAAAGTTGAAGTATTCATCGGGACTAAGAGCGTGTTGGTCGACGTAGCCAAGGTCTTTATTCGAAAACGGCGCATGCGTTTCGCGGCTTGACGTGACGTCAAGAAGCGTTATACCACCTCCATCGTAACCGCGAGCACGCGAACGTATCGCGGTTATCATCGACACCGCGACGCGATTTTTTATCCACCGCCTCGCGGATTCGTCCTCCGCTCCCCCTCTCGTTCCCGGGGACTCGTTGATACGGCGTAGAGCTATGATGAACCATTTTCAACGGGTTCGACTTCTTTCTGAGGCTATTTAAGTCGTCTTTTTTCGTTTAGCAAATATTTCAACATCGTTTGAAAAATTGTTTCAAAGAACTCGAGGAGTTTAGAATTTGATATAACAAATTATAAAAATCTTGATATTGCGTTGTAGAATGTTGAGTTGACTGATATTAGTGGAATTATTATTATTAGTAGGATTTTGTTCATTTTTGTTTCCTCATAGAGGAAGCTATGGTATACATTATGGCGTGAATTGTTTTCTAAAAATCTTTATATCACCAGGTTTCTCTGTTTTTTTTAAATTTTTTAGTAGTATTTTGAGTATTTTAGTATTTATTCCATTTTCTTAGGAGATATTTAATAGCAGAATGATGACGAAATGATGGAAATTATTTCTCTAAATGTTACAGAATTTTTTTTCGTTACTTAATATGGTTTTATTTATCTTGTATTTCAAGAGAAAAATTGTTATAGCAAGTGGAATTGGGTTAACGGTTGAATAATGCTTGGACGTGAACTGCTCGTGCACTTGTTCACTTGTGAACCAGAGCACCAAGATAGCGATGAGGTCAATCGTCGTTCAACGATGGAAATTTTTCATCCTAGTTCTGTGCCAGCTCATTCGAGTGGGCGCTGCATTACAACTACTCGGGAAATTGTGTCGCATAGATCGGCCATGATTCGAAGTAACGTTTTTTTATCTTCTGTTCGTGCGATGAAGTTTATCCAAGTTGACTTCCGGTCATCCGACTCTTTTTTAAAATCAAGAAGCACGGTTAATTCTAACTGCAAAATAAAAGATTATATTTTTTAGGTGAAAAAATTATAATTAATGCAAACTTTATCGAGAAATTCGGTTAGGATCTTCTCTTATGCAGTTTGCAAGTACATTTTTCAGATGCTCACAATTTTTATAGTGAAAATTACAGGGAAACCAGAAATCTGAACTATCGATAGAATTTTCCTACGTTTACACGAAATTTATTCTTCAAATTACTACGAATAATACATGCATGTATATCGTAATTATTCTCAAAAGTGTCAAGGTTACGTTATGTATATGCAGAAAAAGAAACACAACTTTGCATACGCTATCTTCGATTGCACATTTCGTCGTTGTCGTCCGAAGAGTGCGAACCGATGATATGCATTGTACCGCAATGTTTTCAGCGTCAAGTTGTTTATCAGACGAAGAATTTGCATTTTTTCTTATCTCTCGACGTTATCCGCTGCACAATTGTGCAGCATTCGCAATAGGATTGATACCACCAAAAGTACATAATGCACGAACTATTATCGCGTGGTGACTGTACCAACCACTAACGGAAGATCTTTGTATACATACGTACAAGAATAAAAAACGAATATCTTCTAATAACGAATGGACCGAGTTTCCTCTTGCGGTTTTCCGCGGATCGCTTCCCCGGCAAGCTCGTTATCACCATTTTTTAATGAAGTTCTCGCTGTGCATAATTTTCCAATGCAACGCAAAAAAACAAAATCAAACGAGTCTTTGCAATCATTCGACGATTAACGGCGATGCCGTCATTTGTATGCAATCATAATAACTCATCTATGTATTGTTTCATCTATCAATCGACAGGAGTTGATATGAAAAAAAAAACACAGTGCAAGGCTGTGTTTTCTCAAATTACGATACGTGCAGCTCACGTGGGTTTGTTGGTCAACAATGCAGGCAACAACAACAGTTTTTCTCGTCGCGTTGCGAAACGCGACGAAGCGAATCATCATCGTCCACTTATCTCACATGAATCACGAACGTTGACTTGTCCCGTTCATTTTAGAAGCTTCGATGATTTACCGCGGACCCTCGGACGCGCGAAGATCCCAATGGTTATTGTGTAACGTCACAGCGTATAGTATTCGATGTTATTTCCATTTTTTATCCGATAATCGTTCTATCATGGAAAGATTCAAACCGGTAAGAACGAATCTTCTGAAAATTCTTCTTCATCAATCTAACGTTTCACGGTATTTTCGTCGTATTTCCGTTGAATCGATTGACGTCAATGCAATTTATTCGCAGAAACTCATTGATGTATCTACGACTCGGATGCAAAGGTGTGCCGTCCATTTGCAATAGAGTTTCGTCGGTTCTTCTCTGTACCGCTGATGCTTGATTGCTGTGTAATTTTTAAGGTACCGTGCGCCGAGGGCTGCCGAGGGCGTTGAATGGTGGAATGGGCGACTCGGCTCCCATTGGCGGAAGGTATTTAAGAGAATCGGCGCGTTAATCGAACAGCTATTAAGCGAGGGTCTACTGTATGACAGATTTTCTGCTTATCTTTCAATGGGAGAATTAAAATAACCAGTTATGGCAGCTATTCCAAATATAGAATAATTAATCGTCATTACATAATTACGAATCCCTCTTTTATTTACTTCAGACCATACGAATTGTTAGTTTGGGTATCGCCGTAACGCTTCGCTATCGCTTGTGAAGTGGTATACATAAGTGATGTCATTGTGGTTTTGGAAAATGCTGGGATCGTTAGTGATTGCACATCGTAATGCAGATTTATACGTAATAATACGTTTCCATGTTCTTGGAACTGTACTAATAATTAACTCTGTTAGTAGATAACACGCTTGATGTAGGTAATTCACTGGGTAGTTGGTTTACGTGACTTCAAATTATTCCGAGTTACGGCGAAACGATTCAGCGATAAGTCACCCACGACCTACGTCAATACCTCCGACATTTGCCATTGATAAAGTTGTTTCAGCGGTAGTATCTATTTTAATGAGCGTTGTTACATTTTAGCTGGCTAACATCGTTTTCTTGTAGATAAGTCGAAACTGATGAAGGTTGAGGCGATTAAATGCACCAATGAAATGGTTCTGATAGTGAAGAATTGTTATCTGTTTTTTTTTTTTTTTGCGAGTTTACGTTTTGATATTTGGGGCAGTATTGAATAACCATCGATCGCGTCTATCAGTTTGATAAACGACAGTGATTTTATCTCGTTCGAATAGTCAAATGCACGAAAAAGAGTTTCAATTGTGATTTGATGGATTTGATGATTGATGACCGTGTCAGTATTTTATCGCCTTATCGCTAGTTTGCAAATATTAATTTTGTATAATCAATCTTGATACGGTAAGAGCTTAATTATTTAGTTCCAAAGTAGGTCACTTTATCCCAGTCATTTTTTCTCATTTAAGTCCACGGCTGCGGCTTATTCGTCTGTTTGAAAATTGGTGTTTTTCAACACAGTCAATTTAGCTTTGTGTTAGCATCCGCTCGTTTGCCAGCGTATTTGTGTAAATCATTCCTTTATCAAACGAAATTTGTAAAAAGTACAATGGATTAATTGATGATCATTCAGTTATTGAATAATCAATTATTATAATCAATATATTCGTACTTTATCATAACCATTGTATTTATTTCTTCTTCGTTTATAAATCGTATGAACATATCGCTGCATAGCTATCGTGTCAAATCATTGCAATGCCGTGGACAGACGAATGCAAGCGATTCGTGATGCTTCCGATGACGCCGAATTTATAGACAATCCATGCGAAAACAATTCCCAGCCAGGCTTTCAATAGTGCATCGACCCACCACATCCTAGAAAAAAAAAACAAAACAAAATTGTCCTTAGAATCGTTCGAAGAATTGTCAACCATCGCGCTGGTGGCTACATTTTGCGAATTGCTACGAGGAAAAAGAGCTTTGCATAATTGATTATCAATCTTTGATACCGCATTACAAACGACCGTGACGTAAGATGCACTGACAGTTCTTATTCAACATTTATCAGAAGTTTCTAAAAAAAAAAAAAATAATTCAATGGTTCTAGATATCGCTGGGAGCTTCCTCGTTGCTACTCAGAAATATCATTCGCGGTGGAAGCTTATATTGTATCCCAGAGCGCGAGCGACGAAGATCGATTGGCAAGAATTAAATGCAGGTGCAGTCTTGCCGATCAAAATTCCAATCACGCGTGAATAATATTATCGCATATGCAGAGATTAATTATTGCGCTGTCGACTTGGGTCTGGAAAATCCAGAACAGGCTTTATCGAATAGCAACAATTTATTGCTCTATCAAATGCTTGCACATGCGACGGATTGTGACAATATCGTCCTGCGCTTGTATAATTTTTGTCCGATCCCATCTCTGGGATTCATCGGAATGCGGGGGAAATAGCGTCATCAGCTGCGCAACGTGGCGTTGACCGCTTCCCGAAATTTCGTTGCACGTCGAACTCACGAGAAGAAATTCCAAGGCAAACGAGATTCTTCTCTTCCGTTGCTATTATAGTCGTAACATGCTCAAAATTATTGCACGCGGATTTTGCAGCATCCGAATCGCACGATTGTCGGGTTTTATTACAATTAATTCCTAAATCATCGGAGTATCATCGATTTTTTTTATTCGAGGTCTCGCACAAATGGCAGAGAGCTTTTAATGGAACAATAATGGTTCTAAATAATGAAACTTCTTTCATAAGTTATTTCGGATAATCGAATGTTTCAAAATAATTCGTTTGATTTATCTCGCCAATTTTTATGAGGGTATTTATAATCTCGCAAGTAACCTCACGGTCTTTCAATCGTTATTTAAATATCTTCCAGTGGTACGATCGACTGAGTTTCCTACCAAAATCTAGGAAAATCGTCGTTGCAATTTCCACGAATCTGGAATTTCCGAATAGATTATAATTGACTCGATCCGATAGGTCGAAGATTATGTCGCGAACTCTCTTCCGATTATTCAACAGACGACAGGCTGTATGCAGAGACATGTTTAGGCAACACACTCACATACGTACACCCACACATAGAAACGCACGTGCAGCTGCACTCGCGTACTGGATGCAAGACTGCATGCGAGTCACGTCACTCTTCACGGAAACAAATAAATACACATCGTCGGACCTTAAATCTTATCAGTCTGTGAACTGCGAATTAATCGTGCATCCCACGTTCTCTCCGTCCCCATTTTTAGAGCTTGGATGACTCCGAGACGAATGATTCCGCAAGAATTATCTTTTTTTTTTTTCAATTTCCGCGTTCCATCAACAACAACGATAGTCGATTTTTTCATACACTCGGAGTTCTTTCGAAGCAATTATTTCGCAGCAGACTACTTGATGCTCTTCTATCATCCGACAGTGCTGCATTCATCGGATAGACCGGAAAAAGATTGCAGCGCTTTTTTATTTGTATGAGTCGGATCGATTATGAGCTAACGCAACCCAGTTATGGTTGCATGTGCAGCCGACCTTGCAGGCTCAATTTGCCTAGGAATCCCCGAGAGACAAGAACAACGTGAGATGAATCATATTTCACGTCGTGGAGTAATATGAACTCGTATCAGCGGACGATTGACAGATTTGCATATCGAGACACGTGGTTCTGGCTGGGGACATACCCTGGCCTCGTTCTTCTGTTTTCTATCGATACGGGAGTTCATATTCATATATATATATCCCCCCTCAATCTCAAGTCTTTTTCCATCCGTGCAAATAATTAATCAATTACTATTGTACTGGATATTTTTTTTTTTCACTTATTAAAGATAATTATTTATTCGATCATAATTTTGTCAAGTATAAATGTCGCGAAATTTTAATTTTTATTCTAATTTCTACAATCATATATAAAATCGCAGCATTGAATTTAAAACGATCAAAAAATCGAAAAGAATGTCCTTTCATTTGATAGGCTATCATAAAATTGTCAGACCCCGAGAGACCATTGAAATTACAATATTTTGATCAACCGGCGATAAAATTATCCTTGGAAGAATGACTTTATTTTTGGGTACGATTTTGAAAATTCTTTTTTTCGTCTGGATTAATTCGGATTGTCAGCTTTTTTTCATCTTCTCATTCTTTTGACGTGGGTACGTGTTTGTTCGTTCTTCTGTTCAATTTATTTTTGTTTTATCCAAGACGCATCGCGAATCGCGCGTGCATCAGACGACGGAGTGCAATAACCCCGTGGCGTGCGTGCATTGGCATTCGCGACCTAGTTTTGACGTCGACGACATCGCGACCATCGATCAAACACCAAAGCTCGAACTGATAATGCTGGGACACCGAAACCGTGTCACATTGTTGCCTTCGTTGCAACTTTAGTCACCAACCGTCAACCCGGCTATCAATAGCTCTCGTAGGGTTTGTCACGGTGTTTGAATTCCGCGTTAGGTTTTCGCTTTTGCTTGTGATAATTTTCATCGTCTGTGAAAATCGAGAGTGGTGTCATGATCGAGAGAAGTAAGTCAGAGCCAAGAATAATTTCTATAAGAATCGCCGAAACGATCATTCAAACAAAAATGTGACACCATATCAATTGTCCTATTGTTCATTTTTTTCTTTTCTCGATAGAATCCCGATAAGATTTTTGGATTTTTCATTCGATGGAGATAACTGTCGAAAGATCATTTCGAGAAAGATATTATAAAAGAAAAATTGAGAAAATATGTGATTTTGAAAATCTTTGTTGAATATTTAGTTGGGAACGTAATTGATTGTCAAAATCTTGTCGTTTCGTAACGATAAATGCGTTTGTCTTTGAGAATTCCGTTTTTCGTTGTACGTTCGCTCGGTCACGTAGCCCCGAACGCTGCTGCAAGATAACAACGCTTGCATTAAACAGCTTTGAACGTATCTGGTCGCCTCGTTGACTTCCAAGGCACGAGAGGGTCGGTGTCCTTGTATTTTGCTTCATTTTATAAACTTATGAATAAAAAAGCAAGCGAAAAAAAAATTAAAACAAAAAAGAGAAGTAGAAAGAAAGAAAAAAATCACGATATAGTCGACTCACATGTTGAAATGTTGTTTGGCCTGGGGTAGGTTCTTCATGTCTTCTCGAAGCAGGTATGTTTTAGCACCGATCAGACAGTGTCTGTAATAAAAAAAGATAAAAATAATCAGTACTATTTACATTATGCGATCGATCTTTTTCGCAGAAGTCTCGAATTCGTTTTACATCTTTTAATGTTCTCGTTTATTTTTAAATTCATTTAGTATTCATTTTTATTTTATTTTCGTTCACTGACTTGAAGTATTTGTAAATGTCGAAGGTTGCGTATTCGTATCCAAAAGTATCTTCGTCGGCCCGTGGAACGTCCGTGAGTAGGCTGAGCAGTCCGTCGTTTCGAAATTTCCAATCGTTGCTCATAAAGTACGCAAGAGCGCTGTTCGCTATGTAAACTTTTCGCTGAAGATTCACGAGCCTGAAACAACGAAAGTGTTGTCAATATTAACTCCCCCCCCGATCGTATAATAATTTTTTTTGTGACGTCCAACAACGAAAAAAAAAAAAATAAAAATTCGTTACGTTGCTTTTCGACCGCTCAATTTTAACGCGCCATCCACGATCATGGCTGGCAATACGTGGAGCAGAAGCGTGAGAAGGTAGTAAACGGATTTTCTTGTCGCGTTTATCGTCGAAGGTTTCCATAGACAACCTTCGAGAGGAATTTGCTGGTTAACTTGGAGACCCATATTTACGAGCTCTGCGAGAGATATGCTCTTGATATCAGCCGAGGAACAATTGTAGACGTGAACTGACGGATCCTTCGTGATTCTGCGATAGTTGACAAAAAACAGAATAATAATAATAAGAATATAAATTATAAAATAATGATATAATAATAATATAAATTATTATTGTCATTATTATTATTTTTTTTTATTATCATTATTATTATTATTATTATTATTATTATTATTATTATTATTATTATTATTATTATTATTATTATTATTATTATTATTATTATTATTATTATTATTATTATTATTATTATTATTATTATTATTATTATTATTATTATTATTATTATTATTATTATTATTATTATTATTATTTTTTATTATCATTATTATTATTATTTTTTATATTGTCTCTTACGTAGTTATTCCACGCTTCCAGCAAGCAGTTAGCATGGCTTTGATCGCTATATCGACTGGAATAAAATCTGCCCTTGTTCGCGGATCACCGTAGAATACTCGCAAAAGTCCTTTCCCACCGCCCACCATCATCCCTACTGGTCCGTTGAAATTGTCCAACCATCCCGCCATTGGTTCTCCCAGAGTCGATATAACTGCAATCGAACGAAAATTATTATTCTCCGGTCGTAAACTTCTGGAAGGAAACGAACCAATGGAAAATGTTTAATATGATCGCGAACGATCATCGTGCAAATTATCAAAGCAGTTGTTGGGTAATGATTATTCCTGGAAATTTCCACATCGTCAAAGACGTAGTGTTTTCAATCGAAATTAAATGCCTATAGAGTAATTTTAGATTCATGAATTAGAAAACAGGGTTTTATGGTTGAAATAATTTACCTATGGACGGTCTGAAGACCACGGCGGGAATAACTTTTGAGTAATCACTGACTACTTGTTCGCCCAGCCTTTTCGTAAATGTGTAAGTGTTCGGAAAGGGTCCCATGTATCTGCATAAAAAGCATCATTATATAAATTTCATCGATCAAAAACGAGTTATACAAATCGTAGAACGCTCGTTACATCCAAGGACACGGTTTTAATACCAATGCCGACTTTACGATCAGAAACAAGGTCGGATGTGTAAATAAAAATTATTAAAGGCATAAACGATTCGAGAAAATAAAACGAGATGAAAAAAAGTTGGGCTCACTTAGCCGTGAAAGTTTTCAAAATTCCTTCATCGAGATTTTCCGCAATTTTGATGGTTCTCTTCCAATCGACCTCGCACGGATATATCTTCTCCTCGACTTCTGGTTTATCGGCTTGGCTGTAGGTCGTGCTCACGTGCATCAGAACCTAGGAAATACCGCATATTTGATTGCACGTCGTCTGCATCTTGCATCGTTTCCGTCGATCAAAACCCTATTAGTATGCCCCTCGTGTGCAGTTGAATAATTTAATTCGCCTAAACGGAATTCCCTTCGCTACCGCGACATCCGACGATCTATCGGATCGATCTGTATGAAAATTTACGGATCGAACGGTAACGCCGAGCCCATTCACAAAGCCCGTAAAAGCAATTAACATTTAAATTCGTTTACGTGAAGTAAAACATTACTCGTAAATTCAGTCTCGACCGGTTTATCGTTGTTGGATAGTTGATAAGGGAATTAACGGCCGTCGTTGAATTTTAAACCAACGAAAGGGATTCCCACATTTCCTCGACGACATCGTCTACGTCAAAGCAGTTATTACGCGATATTTCTTTTTTTTTCTTCTCTTCAATGAGTTTCTGCTGTTACACGCATATTTCTATTATTAATACTGAGATTTTTCTTTGAATTCTATTTTTCAACGTAGCTGACGTATCACGAAATTCTTCATTTGCGAGTAATTTCATTTGCCCGAACGTAATTTACTTCGCAGCCGCGACATAGACGAATCTATGGCATCGATGTGTATGAAAATTTGCCGATAATACGGCCATGCTAATTTTCCATTCACAAATTCCGTGAAAGTAATTAACATTTAAATTGGTTTACGTAAAAAAAACATTCAGTCTCAACCGGTTTTTTGTTCTTGCATATTTAGCAAGCTAATTAACGGATTACGTTGAATTTTGAACTAACGATTCTTACATTTCCTCGACAACATCGTCCACGTCAAAGCGGCTATTACGCGATATTTTTTTTTTCTCTACGATGGGTTTCCGCTATTACTTCTATTATTACTACTACCGGTTTTTTTTTTAAATTCCTTTATTTCCCGCTGTTGACGTACCACGAGTTTCTTCATTTGCGATGCAAGATTGCAAACGTCTCTGGTTGATCTCGTGTTGAGAAATATGGCCGTTTTGAGACTGTCGTCGAATCTAACGCTCGCAGCAACGTGAAATACGATGGAAACCCTCTCGATGAGAACGTTGCGTTCGACCTTTGGTAATCCTAGAGCCTCTTCGGAAACGTCCCCGGTCACGGGGATGAGCTTGTCGAAAGCTTTCGGTCGTTCATTTCTCAGCCTGTCGAAGAGCTGAAGAACGCCGTATCATCGATCGATAAATTTCGTTAACGGTTCATTTTTGTTTAGTTATTTTTTTTTTTTTCTAATACGAAAGTTCGAAGATTACCGGTAGCGCCAACATCCGGCGAAGTCTGTCGTCGATGGAAAGATTCTTCTTCGGTCGTAGGAGTAAGAAAATTTCTCTGACGTCCGGACAGGATCTCAACATTTTTTCGATCAATACTTTTCCCATGAAACCCGTCGCTCCAGTCACGAGGACGCTTCTTCCCGCGTAAAACGCGGGAATCGACGTCGACGGATCGATTTGTGGCGAACTCATCTGCGAGTTAGGCAAAATCGGTCAATCGAATCATGGAGAAGTTTTTGAAAAATTCTTAATTTGACAATCGGCGCGATTTAAATAGTAGAACACTAGATGCATGTACGAAAGAAGACGAGATTTATTTTGATATTTGATTGATTGTATTACTCTGAATGTAGAAATGATATGTAAGTATTTTATCGAAATTATCTTATTTCGATATAACCATTTTTTTTTCCGAGGAAAATGCAATGATTTTTCCTCTGAAAATGCGACACTTTGGTACCCGGGAATTATTTCTAGCGAGGATTATTGAAAAATAATTGTAATATTAATAATATTACTAGGTACGAAACACTCAAACTATTATCACATCACGATTTTTTTGAGAACTAATTTTTGCTCGAAATACTTTTATCGAAGATCCTCACGTATTTTTGATAAAAATATCATATACAGAAGAAAAAACGAATTAAAAAAATTGGAAAAGCGAAATATTTGCTTCTTCGACTTGTTTCATCTTTTTTTATTAATTTTAATTCTTCAACTTACATTTGTCACTCGATAATTATCACCACTGGTACAATCACTCGCACTGGCACGATTGACAACCAACGCCGAAAACCGAACGAGAAGAATAAAACTAACGATGCGATCGTCTCGCTCGAGCAAGGGCAGGACGTGACGCGGAACTTCGGTTCATTCAAATCAGTATAGATGGCTACCGCTCTAGGGTCAAAGTGGCAACCTTCTTAATATGCGTTCCGGTACTTATTTGCATTCAGACCCCTTGTTTTCAGGCTCTTACACGCTACCTCAAGCTGTTCAACATTGTAAGAAAATGAAAAATAGATGAAATTGAAAGAAAAAAAAATTGTCAGCTGCCGATTATTGACAATACTTTTTCGATGCTGTCATCTCGTCGAATGATTTTTTTCAATACTGACTGCTCGAAAAAAATTTGAATCCAAGCATATTATTCATTTTATTATAATAATTATCGTAATTAATATAAAAATAATGATTTCGTGGCGAGCTAATGAATCATAAAGTATTAAGTAAATAACTGTCGACTATAAAATTTTTATTGTCTCGTACCCTGGATCTCCATCAGCGATAAACCTCCAAATAAAATCGTTAAATTAATCGCATTTGTAATTCAGCGCGAGCGACAATTCTTTGAAAAATTAATCAACGACCGATCGCCATTGAAAGTCTCTTTTTTTTTGTTTCAGTGACACGAATCGCAAGTTTTCGATTACTCCTTCGACGGTTTGCCGTTGATTCCTCATCAATTGCAGCCCCAAGTGCATGGTACTTATCGACGTTGGTCTATCGTCCCAATATTTGCGTCCTAATTATTTTTAAGTTCACCATAAGATATGACGAAAATGTCAAGATTCAAACGAGTGCTACGACAGCTTTAATCAATAGAATAAGGTTATATATAATTTTATTATTTTATTGAGTCAAATACGGAGTCAATGAGTAATTATTGAATTTGGATTTGCAATTAATAACAGTATTGTCGCATTGGTTGCGACAATTTATGACGAAGTCGTATCCACCTAACAATTTTTATTTATTTTAAACAAAAATAATGAGGCTATACGTATATCCATAATCGAATTTGTAGTTGATACGTGATTATTCATCTTGAATCCCGACTCAATTAAATATCAATGAAATTGAATTAAAATTCTTTGTTTTTGCGTCGAACTTTGTGGCTTTTCTTTTTTTGAAACGGTCAAGATGTAAAGCTTCGCCTTGCGTGTCCGTCCCGAGTCTATGCATTGCGCAACAGCGCTGACTATTCACGTCGTCCTTTAGTCACGATAATTTATAGATCCTTTCAGATCACGCACAAGCGATTTACCATTTTTCACTTGCGTTATTTATGCTTCGTCTATTTTTGTCAAATTGTATTTTTTTTTGTACTTAGCATTAGAACATTGTATTGCATCTACGTATGGCCGTCTATTGGCCTGGTCGAAGATGCCACTGTCTCGTCTGGTAGCTAAGATTGTAGAATGTCGATATCGAAATGACTTCCTTTATCATTCATCATTGATGTACGTGCATCCAGTGTGATGTGATTGAATGAGAATAAAGGCTGAATCAGAAGAAAGAGAACATTGCTATCTTTCTCTCTCTCTCTCTTTCGTTCTGCAGTAGAACTTTTGGTACGCGTCAAATTGTTTGGTCGATAGTGCAGCCATCAAAAGCTTTGAGGTTCGCCGAAAGCTTTGGATATCAAACCCTTGTGCTAAATTAGTTACTGTCTGTAATTTTTACACTACTGGTTTATGCCAGCTCAATTACCATTTATGCATTTTTTTTGTATGTAAAATAAATTTCATCTGTCCTTTAATTTTATTATTATTATTATTATTATTATTTCAATCGTAAAATTAGATGGAAGCTGTAAAGGAATCACGGCAGAGTATTCCACGTTCAAGCGTCCTCGGTTCGGTCCTCGGAACTGCCGATAGTCGCAGAGAAACCGAATTTCGAGGCAGCACTGCAACTGCATCGAGACAAAGCACTAAGCGTTCGACCCTGCGGTCTGTCCCGGGCAAATTCGATATGCCGTATCCCATCCCTGCTCCTCCTTCCCTCGATCGTTAATCGTTGAAACGTCTTGTTCGGCAGAGACTCGAGCCACTTTACGTCAAAATCTCGAAAGAGTCGGAAGAAGAGCCGGAAATTCGGATCATTGGCCTTTGAAGATGACAGAAATCGGGAGTCTCTCGATGGGAGCGTGGTTTATGAGGAATACGAAGAAGAAGCCACTGCGATACGATGGGCGCCTCCTGGACCAAGACGTCCTCCCAGGCCTTCTCAACTCGTACATTTTCCACCTTTTTTCCCAATGCTTTTCCGATGGCTTCTGGCAGCAGTGAATAATTGATAGAAAAATATCATGAGCATTTTTTAAATGCTACCATAAGGCAGCACCTTTAAGAGTTGTTTTTTTTTTCAATTTTTGAATAGTTTGCATCATCTTACGATTAGAAGCTTTGTATTAATTTCGTCGAATAGAAATTTAATTGGATATTTATTCGAGTGATGTCGATTTTGTATGAAATCTTGACAAAGAATACTTTACTGCGGCTAAAACATTTGAGCCCTTCTAGAGCAATTGATAAGACAGAGAGTTACCGCTTGTTTGAGGAAATTAAGGCTTAAATTGAATTGATTGGCGGAGAATGATCGAACAAATCTACCGAAGTGAACGTGAATTTTTAAATTCTATTGTAAATTCTATCGACCCCCTCAATCAATCATCCACCTTGATTCTGATTTTTTTCTCTTGAATGCAATGGAACTGTACTATACATTATTCGACGTTTCAGCTGCGGGAATGGGCTGAAACGCAGGTAAATACGTATGAAAAGAAAACATTTGCGCCAATTACTGCAACTTAAAATAAACACATTTACCCGATATCTATCCAATCAATCCAGCCAGCTTCCGGCCCAGTGAAGGGTAAGAAGATGACGAAAAAAGCCATGAAGGAACAAGAAAAAAATCGTGCTGCAGCGGCGTCCGCCGAGGCCGACAAAATCAAGTGAGATAATCGATAGAAGATAAGCACGTGAATTTTATCCAATGCGATGTAATAGCTTCGCGCTTCGTACGTTAGCCTCGCATGACTGCAACCACTCGGATCTACCCTACATTCTCCCCACCTTACCGAACCTCTATTCCACTGAACGAGGTGTTAATTTCGGGGTGCTTCAGTCGTGCTCAAACCCTATTGTCCAAAGGCAGATTCCCAAAGTCGGTGATACCGTTTGATAAAAAAAAACTCAATTAAAAAAATCAAAGAAAATAAATGTTCAACGATTCGTTGGGGATTATAAAATTTTTCAGTAGTTATGCCGAGAGTGATAAAGAAAAAACTAAACGTCAGGAAGAACGGTGGGCTTTTTTTAAATAAAATCTCGGGGCTGTAATAATTTGCACGATTTTATCGAATAAAATTATACGGTGTTTCGATTTATGAGAAATATTTTTTTTTTCTACCGTCCGAACAATGTTGGTTCATTTGCGTTTGTAGAAATGTCCTCATTCAGGAGATGCAGGAAGAAATTCGTCTGGAGAAACTCAATAACTCGACACAAATTGAACGAGACAAGGAGCAGGCGGAAATACGTCGAGTGCAATTGGAACGCACTTGGTTCACGCTTCAGGATAAGACGAAAGCATTCATGGATTACACGTTGGATAGCATGGAGGAGGAGAATGTGAGATGTTGAATGGAACGATGATTATTCGTTGCGAAAAAAATGTTTTTAACGAACGATTGCTCGCAGTGGTTGCGGTACTTGACTTGCGACGGATTGCCGGATCCTGCAGTCTTGTCTGACTTGAATACGTTTATGTTTCTGTGGAATTTGGAAGACGAGAAGGCGAGCATGGAGACGGTGACGAGAAAGTGCGAAGTTGTAACTTACGTAAGTTCTTTCCGCAATCTTGCGCAATTTTTACGGGATGGACATGAATTTTATGACATTTCTGCACAGTTGCTCGATCGACTGGACGGCATCATTGATTTTTCCATAATGAATCCACCGAATTATATTGAAGAATGCAGAACGGTTCGTACTTTCGATCGAATTGGATAATTGAATTATTGCAATTAAAGAATTGACCCGCTGATTCGAAGCCAGTTCAAATAATAATAATAAAAATGATAATAATGAGAAAATCTATTCAATAAAATATAATAATAGAGATACTGAAAAACTCGAAACCAGCTCGAATTTGTTTATTGTAAAAAAATCTAAACGATATTTATTTTTTTCTCGCAAAACTTAGTCGATTGATATAGAAATTTACGAATTTATCATTATTTCGAGTCAATTGAAGTTCGAAAAAGGTTAGTTATTGCTAAAAATTTGCAATTAAAATAGATCCAGGAGGTTGGGTAATTTGAAATCAGTCTGTACGTATTTCCTGTAGATCAGACAGCTCTTCAGGGACAAGTTGCAGTACTGGGTTGATCTCGCGAGTTACCGTCTGCTCCGTCAGATCGAGAGGGACATGATTCGCGAGGATCTCAGAAACGCTCGATACATCAAGGAAGCCAACGAATTAATTTGCTGCGTGTGGGCGTTAATACGACTTCCCGTTAGCATAAAACAAGTTAATGAACGTGACAGGTAAACATTCGTACAAATATCTCGCAATTTTTAGCCTGACTTCGATATTTTCTCTACAACATACAAAAATGTATTAAAACGTATGTATGTACGTGTATGTGTAAATGTATTTTTAGGAAAAACGTGGAAGTGTCATTTGAAGAAATGAATTTGACTGTAAAAATGCCGATTGACATTGACTGTTACTGCATGGCTATCCGAGGATTGTGGGTGCGATATGATCATTATTCAGACCAAGCGATGTCGTTTAAATTGCCAACATTGCCGGAAGAATATCAAATGAATATCGGTAATTATTTAAAATAATAAATTAATATCAAATAAAAATGACTATAAGAACGTATTTCAATGTCATGTGTTGGGCTCGCGGTGAAGATCTTCTCGCGTACTGCCAAAACGAGTACGAAACGAAGTTGAAAATTCGCGAGGAGCAGGTGGAGGGTCGTAGATTAAGACTGGAGGAAAAAAAAGCGACCCTCGAGAAACTCATGAATCCCCCGCAAGCTGTGCCACCGAAGCCCGAAAAAAAAGCCAAACCATCGAAGCGAACACCGCCGTTGCTCACATCGCGAGCGAAAAAAGAGGCCGAAGTCGAGGCCGAGCCACTTCCCTATTTGCCGACTCCCGAAGAAATTATATTGCAAAAAGAAGGTAAGATCGTTGATTTCTCATTCGTCGATCGCACGTATCGGAAATAATTGTTCGCAGATGAAATCAGAAAGGAAGTTAGAAAGTTGCTGTTCACCCGATGCGAGAAAACCGAAGTTAATTTACGAAAATACGCCATTTTGGGCGGCATGTATCACATCGATCTCGTGTATCAGCCTCCGCAGCCGAAGGACATGAGAAGAGATATTTTTCTCACAACACGTAAGTCCTCAATTGACGTTGAAATATTTGTAAAACAAATTAATGCGTGATTTTGGGTGATGAATCGTACAGTACAGCTGCCCAAAGAATTGCGATTCGTGCCGTTTTCCAAACCTTACAAGGCACCGCCACCGGCTCCGGATCACGAGAGAACTCCCGAAGTCATAGAGGCCGAGATGAAAGCTCTGGAGGCTGCTATGGAAGCTCTCGCACTGGTGACGATCAAGTGAGCGCGGAAACGGAAAAAATAGAAATAAAAAAATGCAAAAATCAATCATGGAGGATTCAAACTTTATTGGATCAATTTTTTATTCGCTTTCGTATTGCTTTTTTCTAGCTGCTGGGCTTTGCAATTTTCGTTACTCTGCATTATTACCGTCCGTGTCGAATAAAAATTAATTTTTTTTAAAACGCTCGATCTTCCGACAAATACAAAAAAATATTCCGCAGACTTCCGAATAAGGTTTTGTGGTTCGAGCCTCCGCTCGTCGCCCATTGGATACCGGAGAGAAAGATCTGGTCGACGCAGGACGTTCATGACATCAAGTACAACGAGGAGAAGCAGATAATAACGTTCAGAACTGGAAGATTGGGTATTCACGGATTGGCCGGATTCAAATTTATCAATTTGCCGTATCAGAGCTGGGAACTCAAACCGGAAACGGAGAAGAGCGTCGAAGGTTCTCGTGGTATGGTTCTGAGCATCACCGCGGCCATTGTTCAAGCCGAATTCGTTGTCAGAGTAGGTGTCACGATCGTCGCTCGCACTTGCATCCTTGTTTCGTCTTCGTTGAATTAGTTGAATTCTTTTTTTTTTTTTTTACACGACGACGCTCGAACTTTATTGATTTTTCGTTTGACTTGTGCAGGAAGATTTGGTCTGTTTGCACACGTTGATTGGCGGTGGCACGAATGCGCTTCAAGAACTCGTCGGGAAGTACATGAAATTACACTTGCTCATGAGGGTATTTGCTGTAATTCGAATCAAAATATTTCTAGGACTCTCGGAATCTAATTTTTCAATTTATTCGTCTTGATTAACAATCATCGTTTCTAAATTTTATTCCAAAATGAAAAAATATGTATGGTTCAATTATTTCCCCAGGCGATAAATTTGTGATCAATAAATTTAAATTCTGGAATTGCAAAATGATTAATTATTTAATTGTTTCCCAAGCAATGAATTTATGATTAATAAATTAAAGTTTTGGGATTGTATAATCATTTATTATTTAATTATTTCCCAGGCGATAAATTTGCGATTAATAAATTCAAGGTCTGCAATTGTAAAATTAATTTTGTGCCAAAAAACTCACTATTTTCAAGCACACGAAATTTGTCAATAACTTTACCACTCGTCGATCACTTAATCAATTATTCTCCGCTTCTAAAAAAAAAACTAATACATTAAACATTTTCAATCTCCATCGTGTGGAAAAATAAATCGAAAAGTTATGTCACGTCAGTAATTTGCAAAATTCGATTTCGAGCATTTGTGAAAGCGCTTGGGTGGAAGTAAAATAATTCAAGCTTCTTTTCGGAATCGTCTTTTATTCGTAGAAAATGCAGGCAGGTGGATGCGACCTGTTTCCGGAACGCGACGCCTTCAGCTACGTAAAAGGGCTTCCGGTGAAGCACATCGTTATGGAAAAACATCTGCAAGCTTGCATGGGGTTGCTGTGTCCGGCATACAGCTTCGCTTGGTCGCGATGGAACGCCATAGTCACACCTCGCCAGATTGTCATACAATGGAAAGAATTGCACGGTTGTCATGACAAAGAGGTCAATTAATTTTTTATTTTTTAATTCGTAGATCGATAACAGATTTTTTATTTTTTTATTTGAATAACATAAAGAATAAATCGATTGCTTTTTCCTGTCTCAGAGTACGAACGTGACACTGCTAGTGACACCTCTGCAAACTTTGGCAGTTCAGTGCACGGAAGTCAGTCCAGAATTTTCCGAAAAATCCGTAGAGGGTGAAGGAGCCGAATTTCACGCAGACGTTTACAATCTGGCTCTGCATTCCGCGGACATCGAAAGCCGCTTGGTCATGGAAGCTGTGTCGTTCAAGCTTGCTAACACTGTGACGAAACTTCTCAGAGCCACCAACGTTATTTCCATGTCCTCGTGACGACCGCGACGATTTATTACATCATTGTTCCATGGAAATATCCTACGACGAGATTTAAAAAAAAATGTAACTCTAAAAAAATGAAAAATAAAAATTGTTCCTATATTTTATAAGCTGAATAATCAGATTTGTGAATAAATAATTTATTTCTGTGATTACAAAAAAATCTATTTTCATATTTCGCAATTCTCGAAATTTTATCTGTCATTGAGAAAATGTTGGAAATCGATTTCCGTGTCTCTGATTTAATATAAAAAATATAACTCTAAAAAAACGAAAAACAAAAACTATTCTTATATTTTATAAGCTGAAGAATCAGATTCGTGAATAAATAATTTATTTCTGTGATTACAAAAAAAATCTATTTTAATATTTCGCAATTCTGGAAATTTCATCTGTCATTAAAAAAAAATTCGAAATCGATTGCCGTCGATAACTCTGATTTTATATGTATTGAGAAAAAAATGCAAATCTGGTTTGGCAACTGGCAGAGAAGAGTCCGTCAAAAATTTTCCGTTCTACCGACTACGGATTGAAAAGTGAGTTTAGCCTTTATCGAACGGCTGCCGGTCAGTAGGACATCCTCTTCGACGAAGCCCAGCCCGTTATTCGATCGTTCGTCGCGCCAAAATTATTCACTTCACTCAGAACACTTCGTAATTTTCCTCGACTCGCCGATTATGGATTTTTGGGTTTGATTCACAATTGAATATAAAAAAATATACTTTTTTCCACAAACGATTCATACAATAATTTATTTTGCTTCGATCCTTAGTTCGTATCGTTATTACTACATTTACAGAACATGGGCCTGTCGCATGGCTTCTCAAATGCAACGATTCGAATGCTCAAACGCGTTAACCGAACTAAAAACTAATTGCAATCTTTCGTTTAATTCTCGATTCATCGAAAGACGCGATTCTCTACAGCTTCCCTAATCTCTTCTAAGTTTTCCATTTATTCTAAAATTACGTCTCGTATAACTAATTTTTTATTTTTGTTTTTACATAATTCGAAGTTCACAACCTCGCGGATAATTCAGCGAAACTAACGATAATCACGAATTCGCATCTTTCGAAGATTCGAGACGTGAAAATGTGGGGAAGAAATAAAGAAGGAAAGTAAATATTGATCAATTCAATGTGACGGAGGTTCAAACGACTATTACGATTCAATATGGTCATAATCAATATACATCCTTTCATTTCACACGTGCAGCGAATTAAACATACTCGTTATTTTTTTGTTGCTTTTCTCTTCGTTTTTTTTTTTCGTTTAAACACTAAGCGCAAAAATATTGTTTTATCAACGACTTCACTCCATTTATAATCTTTCGGCTAATGCTAATTTTCCTCTCAGCTCGTTCGCTTTTCAACGCAGACGTCGTGTTTTTGTTTTGTCCTTTCGTTATTTTCATTTCATACAATTTCATATAATTCCACATCTCGGTTTCACTATTCTTAAAAGGCTGTACATTGGATCCGGTATCTAAGTAAGTCTATGACAACCTGCTGCAAAAACTTTCAAGAAGATTTTTCGCCTCTCAAACGAATTTGTTTTTTTGTTTTTCTTTTTTTTTTTTTAAATTTATTAATTATTTTTTTTCCGAATATTTTCGTTCGAAGATCGCGATTAATTGTACATTCGACGTTACATTTTAACAATAGGTGCTTCTGGTGTGTTCAATAATACTGCAAACCAATCATACACACATATCTTTTTCTTTTTTTTTTTTTTTAGTTTCACGACGCAAGCCCGTCTCTCAACTTCGTCTCTCGTGGCAATAATACTCGATGTCTACACCGATTTTGCTATGTAATTAAGAAAAATTCAATCGAACCAACGATAAAAAAAAAAGTAAAACTCGTCGATGCGAGAGAGACAGAGAGATGGGGATGGATACACAGATAAAGATGTTTGATGTAGATTTGCGCTTACGAGACATAGGCTGTAGTACGACGTAACATTACAGTACGTGATATAGACACTTGGCTTTGAGACTCTGGGTATAACTTCGTCGGGATGTCGCGTGTATTTTATTCGGCGTATTACTCGCTTCGGTCGCGGAATCGATTGCGATCGATTCGAACATTTGTACACGAAGATGAGGAAGAAAAACAAATAAAAAAACGCGTCGAACTTTTCGCGTTGCAACACTCGAAAGAATTTCGGCTCGTGATCGATTCGATTCGCCGACCGAAGATCGTCGTAATTCGTGTGAGTTCGTATGTATTTATGCATGCTCGTGTGGTTTGTTTTCACAGATGACGAAGATATGCAATTATGGAGGACACACTCGCTGGTATTAGCTCGTTATGTATATTTAAGTATACACAAGTATCTAGGTCTTTCAGCTACTTGAGCTTCTCGTCTAACAAAAAACTAATTTTATTTTATTTTTATTATTCTTTTTTGTTTGTTTGTTTGTTTGTTGTCGTTTTTTTTTTTCAACTTTTATTTCCACCGGTTTTTTTTACATATTATTTCATTTTTATTTCTAACAAAACTAGAACAACTCGGCTTACGGAGCTTTACGCATTTTGTTATTATTATTATTTTTTTGTGTGGTTTTTTCATTGTTTTATTTTTTTATTTTTACGGTTCGTTTTTTCGTAGTTATTTTTGTTAATTCGCTAGACAACGATCAGACTAAGAGCCGTCGTTACGATGAACTGGCACTGCATGTGACGAATACATGAACTTTAAGCTCTGAAAAGAATATATTTCCGTTTATATTCCATTAAGTTCCGGCAATTGTTTTACGATTCTGCGTCTGTTTGTGCGTGACAAAAATAGAAGCTTGTAGTAGTAGTTTTTTCATTCTGGTTTTACTATTTTATTTTAATTATATTCTTTATTTCTTTTTATCGATGAATTTAACGAGAGGATAGTTTGTTGCTGTTAGTCATCTCGCGCCAAGAGATCTGCTGTTGCAGAGGATCAAGAGAAATCGATGGTTCTTCGTCGTGTTTATTTAATTATCATTCTTTTTTTTCATTTTCTTGCTTTTGCGATATAAAAATATTTGTATGGAGGGCAAGATGAGAACGGGGTCCTTTTCAGAGCGCAAAGGACTCGCTTATTGAGTATTACGTGAAACTTGTTGCATTTACTAACATTGTTTTCTTCTTATTGTTTTTTCTTTTTACCAAAATTTTCGCGCAACCCCGAGCGTGTATAATAGAGAATTTTAAACTTGTACACAGTATATTTCGAAACAAACACGTGCTACATCTCGCTGGATTCATTCATTGCGCAGCAAAAATAACGTGATTTGAAAAATTTCGAAACTAGCGTTTATTTTAATTCGTATTTTTGTTCGGTGGATATTCGGGAGGGGGGGGGGGGGGGGGATCAATTTGTAACTATAAATGATCGGACGAGAGAGATAGAGAAGGTGCCGTACATCAGTGTCTGCCTTGTTAATTGGAAAATCACAGCATTTTAGCTTTGCAACGTTGCACGCGGAAGAAGAGGGTAGTTTTTAATAACGTCGTCGTTCGTTATCAATAATAATTTTACAATTATTATTAAAACGGCGACGAGAAGATCGTGCTTTGATTTATCATGGACTTTTACGCGAAAAAACGAACAAATTGATAGTTGGATAGCGCATTTACGATTGATCTTTTTAAAGAAATCGAAGGAAAAATTGAAAAAAAAAAAAAACTAAACAATTTTCGGTATGAGCTTTTACCATTACCATGAATAATGTATCTTGCGTTAACATCTTCCGTATTATCGTTCTCTCATGCGACTCAGGTACCTTCCGATTCAACCAGTCGCCCGTAATCAACATATATAGTATTCAAATGAGCGTATATTTTCATACTGCGCAATGTAAAGAGAGCGCAACAACTTTAACATCGAACATCTGTTAAACCTCATGTTCTCACTATGTTTTTTTTTTGGTTTGTTTTTTTTTCTTTCATTTTCTCTGTTTCCTTTTTTCTAATCGCCTGTCAACCGGATCGTTAGCCGCACCTTGATATACATCACGATATAAATTTTTTTTTTTTTTGGTTTCATTATGTCTAAAGTATGGACTAGACGATATATTTTCCGGTTTCTTTTTTCCTTCTCCTTGCTTCATTTTTTTTCTTTACGCAATATGTACTCAAGCGGCATCCGCGCGGCCCAGACACTTTGACGAATGGCGAAACTGCTACGTCGTATTCGAACGTACGATCGTACGATCAACTTTTTATCCGGTATATATCAAAAGGAAAAAAAAACTATTAAAAAATTCGTCGCGTCTCTTTCGTGTATGTTTTTTTTTTCTTTTGCTTCTCCTATGATATGATATCAACGGCACACGTTCACTTCACGTGTGATAACTGCGAGAAATTGACCTGCGAACCTGAATTTGGACGCGCACACCAGTAATTCCACTCGTCGAAAAGTACTGGGCGGCGTTTATGTTTTTTTTTTTTTTTTTAATTTTTATTTTTTTTTCGTGTATGTACAGGCTACGACATACAAATATTACCTAATCTTTGTGCTACGCAATAATCCGCCATATATATATATATATATTTATAATTGTATATATATTTATATATAACCATTTACCCTTGGATAAATTATATTTTATATTAAAGACTATTCTTTTTTTTACGTACTAAATTTTTCTAAGCTAAATTTCCACCTGTGTATGAATATTTAGCATACGATACACAGTAGGAGCCTCTGCTGCGGTTGAAAAGTTCTACGTCCGTATCGTTGGGTTACTACAATCCGAATAGTTTGTGAAACAAGGATGACCAAAGTGCTCGCGAAAAAAAAATGTTTGTTTCTCGAACGTGAATTACCGCGTGAGCGATGATTTTTTTCTTTGAGACACGAACTATTTTGTAATTCTTTACGTTTTCATTCGCCGCGACGGTAAAACTCCGTACTACGACGACGATTGACGATCACAATTTTCGTTATATATTTCAATCGATTTCAACGAACAAATCGCGATTGAGAAATAATCGTGAATACGCGATGCAATGGATCTTTTGTGTTTCACGTCGAACGAAGACTTGGATTTACAGTGAAAAAGCGAAAACGAATTTAATACCTTGTTCTGGTTTTATTTTTATTATTATTATTTTTTTTTTCTCTGTTTCGTCGTACGACCGTGTCCCGATCAAATTCGTGGGTGAATTTGGCCGGATGATCTTTCTACATTATTGTTAACAACAGCAGACTACCGAGTATAATATTAATAACCATTTTGTTTTGCGAGTCTCTCTTTTCTTTTATTTATCATTTATTCATTTATTTAGTTATTTTTTTCTTTGTTATTATTTCTTTAAGTGTATGAATAAGGTACACCGATCACAATTTATTTTATTTTCAAACTCCTCCCCACCAATAAATGTCTCACTTTGTGTGTATTTTTTTTTCTTGTTTTTCGTTTTTTTTTTTTTTTCGTGTTTGTTTTAATACTTTAATACAAAATTTCCGTCAAAAATATCTTTCCTTTTATCGATTGCTATGAATAATCGAAAGATTCATGCGGGCCGGTGGATTATTCGTGCGAACACCGATTGTGCGGGCATCGCCGCAGCTTCGCCACCTGCTGTTTCACGAAATTTATCGACTTCGCGGTCGACGAATGAACGACGAGTGATTGCCGTTGTTCGTCGTTTTCTCGTTCATCGTTCGATGTCTCGTGCATTCGTTAGCAAAAAGAAAGGAAGAAAGGTGATTTGAAAGAAAAAAATTTGAGTGAAAATAAATCACAACGCGAATGTAATAATTGAAGGCTCGGGAAGATACATTTCCGGCTATCGGACCCCGTCAGACGCTGGAGAATATTCGATCCCACGATTATTAGACACTGATCCGTCGATTCTACGCGTAAATATCGATATCTCAAAAAAATCAAGATTCAACTTCCTCGCGAAAAATTATTTTTCTGTTGTTAAATACAATTAATTCCGAATCACTCATCATCTATTAAACACTTTATTCAACGTAAATCAATGAATTCACAATCGATATTGGATTAATGATGATATTGTGTAATTATATAATTACGATAAGATATTTGAATAATTGTGTACTCGATTGCTTCAACTTCTGATAATTTTGCAATAATTTCGGACAAATACTCGAATTAAAAAAAATCATTTTCATACTCGAATTGGCTGCGCCAATTTCAGAATCGTATCGGACAATCGTGAGTCGATATCTCCATGATTTTTCTGTTTCTCGATTCCCTTTCGCGTCTATGTATATCTTTATTTCTTCCGCGCACGTTGCGAGAGTCTGCATCCCTCTATAAAGACAGGACGAGCGAAAGCTCGCGTCGCAGCGCGACGAGTAGATTCGCTCGGAATAAACGAGCGATAACGATACACATGAATTTCGATCAAAAATGAAAAAAGTGGAATTACAGGAAAAAACGGTTTACGAAGGAAAAAAATAAAATCCCGAGTTTTCACGCGTTTCTGAAGTTTCGCCAAAATTCTAACTTTCTTTCCACGCGCAACGCGTTATCTCGTATAAATTCGTTATTGTATCTTCGTTCTGAGCCGTGGTTACGCTGGAAACCGTTCAGAATGAAAAAAAAACGCGGGTCGAGAACATTTTTGGCGTGTTTCATTTTCATTTCGATCATCGAAAATCCATCGTCGTTCACTTACTCATCTTCTCAACGTTTTCCGTCTTGTCTGTGATAACAATGAATAAATAATCAAACAAACAAACGAATAAATATTTTTATTCATTTATCTATTTGATAATTCATTAATTTCCATAGTGCTCGTATATCGATCATAGTTCAATTGCGGGTTTGCCAGATTTATTGACATCGATAACCTATCCGATCCATTTTCACTACTGCTATTTCGATAAGTGTTCGCACGCGCAATATTGCCCCGTAGTCGACGTAAAATTCATCTCACAACAGCAAGCGATTTCAGCGGACGTTAAAAAACATAATTGAACAAATTAAAAAAAAAAATAAATAAAAATAGGATCTCCCGTTTCTATCGACGAGCGTGACGCTGAACGTCGCCGACGTCGCGAATCAACGCTTCCGTATTCTAATACACAATGCAATTGATGGAACGCGATCGTCGATTCCGGAATCGCGAGCGAGTAAAGCTCGTCATGTGCGTCTATTTACAAAATATCCGAAGCTTTATCTCGCATCGAAATCGTCGTCGATCGATCAATCGACGACGGATCGTCTCCGGATTGGGATCAATGGGGGTTTTTTTTCGGGGACACACCGGGGTTTGCCAATTTTTTTTTTCTCCTCGGGGATGTCACTGTCACCGATTTTACGATCGGCAAAAAAGTGCCGTCACGATCGTCCGCCATTGGCCAACGGATCTTCCGCGTTCGCGCTCGTTTCGCCACGAATTCTCAGCGGATGTATTCCATCCATCGAAGCAAATTAATTTCGCACGTTTACAATTTAACGTTGTACGGAGTGCTGAGGTTATTATTTTTTCTTTACTCGGGCTTCAGGCGATGCCACTGTACGATAGTTTGTCTCGGTTTCGTGATCATGTCCTGCCAGTGTTTCGTTTCGCTCGCTCCACTGCCATTTTTACCTGAAACAACAATGTTTTTATTGTTACTCCAGTCGTAATAATATCACCTATTGATTTTTGACGGGGTTACATGAAGTAGCGAGAGAGTTCGATGTTATTTCTAATTTTTTACGGTCTATACCGTTGAAATAAAAAAGTAGAAATAAAATTCAGGAATTTCAATGGGTGATTGAAAAGTTATCGAAAGAATGAATGTATACAGGGTGGGTGAGAAATATGGGAATATGGTTGTATCTTGAAATTCAGTTGTATTGAAAATTCTCGACTGAATATTGTCGATAAAATTTCGGTTGAATTATAATTAGAGAGAAACATATCGGTATTATTTCGGATTTTACGAAACGAAGTCTCAGACGCCATTGCTATCCCTTCCATCGATTCATAACCACTTTATATGTATGCTAGGGTGGTTCGAAAAAAACAAAAATTTGATTTCAAATGGTAAGCGTTCACCACGAAATATCTTGCATTCGTAGGATTCTCTCCAAAAAATGAACCGATCAGACCATTTTTAGGGTTCGCCCACGATTTTTTAAGTTTTACCATTTGATTAATATGGGGAGAACATGAAGTTTCAATTTAAAAAATCCACAGCTCCGCGAATTTTATAGCTACGTTGATCCCGCAAGTTCCATGTGGAAGCTCTGGAAAAACCGCTTAAAATGACATGCAAACCATTGGATTGCAACTTTCGCCGATAATTCCGTTTTCCCGTAAATGCGTCGTTTTCTTCCAGTACAGACATACCGCGTGTCCCATTTTAATTCATACTTCAGGTTCGCACGAATCCAATGATCTGCATGCCATTTTATGCGGTTCTTAAAGAGCTTTCAAATGTAACTCACGGGATCGACGCAGCTATAAAATTCGCGGAGCTATGATTTTTTTAATGAAAGCTCCATCTTCTTCCCATGTTAATCAAATGGAAGATCTTAAAAAATCGTGGGCGACCCCTAAAAATGGTTCGATTGGGTTTATCTTTGGGCACGATTCTACGAATGCAAGATATTTCGTGGTGAATGCTTACCATCTAAAATCGTAAATAATTAATTTTTTTCGAGACATCCCAATGTTTACAATTTTCCATCACAATACTGACAAAAATCAGGAATAAATCGAACGAAGCAGTATTAATGATTTCTACGATTTTCTTTGTGAAATCCGAAAACCTCTTTGAAACCTGAAGTTCCGTGAGTTCGGTATCAATATAAGCGATGCAGGCGGACGACACGGGCGTTAATTGTAGCCCATATAGAACCCAAGGACAAGGGTTTGGTTCCTCAGAGGATGTTCGTTAATATTTATCTCTATCCGCGTAGTCGCGAAGCCGAGAAAGCTGACGTTCGTATCTCGCGAGGCTCGCAATAAGACCGGCAAAGATATAGTCGTTACAAGTTGGTTTAATGCCCGAGGCTCGAGCGACGTTGTACGCATCTTATGCTTCATTTACTCCATACTGTCGCACAGTACGCTGTTGGCTCTCGCTCAGTCGCAGCAGCCGATCGAGTTACTAGCGTCGCATAATGCTCGTTGAAACTGTTCGTGTATTTCGTAAACTCCATTAGAACTCGGCTACACTTACATCTGTGTCGCGTATACGTTGCGATACGTATTATCAAACCTCGGGGATACGCGAGACTGGCTGGGAAAGCAAGACACCCGTAACGAACGACGGCTGTGGTGACGATAATAATTGCAAAAGTACTCGTCGGGCCTACCTGCAAGCTGAATACGACCGATGAGCTCGTTTCGGCCAATGTTGTCGAAGTCCATGACCATCACGTCGAGCGAGCACTCTCTTATCTTTTCCCACGGTACGTTGAAGGAAAACGCCTCGTTGAATACTGGATTTAAGGTGCATTTGAAAATCGGCGTTTTGCGCTTTTCGATTCTCTTCTCACCAAACTGCAGCCACACTTTTACGTACGGATCTGTACGATGGAAACGTATTGATTAATTTTTTTAAATACTTTTGATGTATATCGGTGATGATTGTTCCTGGTGTACTCATTGAGAATTCGAAAAACAAATTTAACTGATTATTTTGATGAAATTTTGATTTACGCGAGAATTTTGTGACTCGACGATGAAAAATAATAAAAAATATTCTTTATTTATGTTACTTCACACATGTTGTCACACACACAATGCATGTATGCAATGTTAGCATGTTGTTATGTCGTTCACACATGTGGTGATGTTGTTGTTGTTGCTGGTTGTATTTCGATTAATCGGAAAAATTCGTAGATTCATGATTGGGTGATATTGAAAATTATGCGAGAGATGAACACTCCAATTTTCGATCCAATGCAGGGAACGTGCGAAAAATAAACTTACCCGATTTTCCGTTGATATCTTTGGCTTTGAGATTTCGTGCTTTGAGCAGGGTCAGCGTTAGAACCGAATTGCTCGGATGATAGCACAGCGAGCACAGAAGTTCCCCGCATTTGTCCTTCGCCGGTGGTTTCAGAGCTTTCCAGAAAGAAGGTTTTTCCGAAAGGTCGACCTGCCAATCACAAACGAAGCGACGGATTTTTATTATACCACCGAATGTCGTTCAAACGTATGTTTGTCATTCGCCGTCGAAATCTCCGTTCTTGTCGTAAAATAACCGAAAGAAAATACGAGGACGCGTCACAATTTTTCGGTCCGATGGGTTTTTCAGAAGTAAAGAAAGAATGTGGCTCGTGTTTGCGAAAGGAAACGTCGACGTTCGGTGTGGCCAGAGAGCAAACGACGTGGGATAGCGGACCAGAGAGTGGAGTATGAACGTTTGTTACAGAGTACACGCAGCGCTAGAGATTGCTTTACTTTTCGCGCTTCCAGCATCGTTGTTGATAACTAGACTGACACCGGAGTTGCACACAAAGGATCTCTAAAAGCTTTCTCTACCGTCCTCGGCGCGATGTCAACTCCGGGGTACTGCAATAGATAAGGATATTTCGGACGCTAAATATTCAACAGCAAACACCGTAGCTCGTCAATTACTTCCGAATTCCGTCCTGAAAATGACGAATAACCGAATTTCGATGTTCAACGAATGCAAAAATAAAACGAAAAAATTTGAAAATTGAAAAAAAAATAAAAATAAATGCGTGATATTTATGTTGACACACGTACAATACGTGTGGTCGAATAAATAAACCGGAAAAGCGTGCATTGTTATGCATGGAAATGTCACAAAAATGAATGTGCAATATTTTTAGCGAGCGAGAGAAGCGAAAGAGTGTATAATAATAACAACGTAACGTGCAATGTGTGTAATAATGTCTCCGGAGCCGGATAGTTTCCGGAACAGCACTGACTATTCTGGGACGATCGTGAATGAGCGCATTTGCACGCACGGTACTTTTTCTCTGGTTACATTTCCGGTTTCCCGTATTAATGGGGAATCTTGACAACGTGGTCATGCTAAGGGACGCCGCAGCACGCAACTTGTTACTCATGGGAAATATTTTCATGGCTGTGCACTGCACCGTGGGGACAAACGTCGTCGACGGCTGTGACGCGCACGTGACTCGCAATAAGGTTGGTGAACACACTAGTCGGGAACGACGACAGTGGCTCGTTCTCGATTATGGTCACGCGATAATTCCAGGTACAACGTCATATACACGTCAACGCCAACGATTCCCGTAACTACGAACGACGGCTTCGATATTAATGTAATAGCGTAACTGTGTAGATGGCTGAAACGGTAATTCGAGTTATGGCCGCTAGATGGCGCAGAGCCGGAGCGTTTCTCGCGCGCGCTACGGTCGTCCCGAGTAGGCGACACAATAATGGCTGTTTGTAACCCTAGTCGAGGGTTTAAACACGTAATTAGCTCTACTAGGTATTCTTTTTCTTGTTCGCAACAGTGTTATCCAACAAATTGAATCTAAATATGCGTTCCAATAATTTTAGCATCACATTAAACTGTACAAGCGCGTGGTTTGACGTTGTAATAAACGTTTACGCGATTTAATAAACGGGGGGAGGTTTGTCGGCACGGTCAATTAGAGACGAAGCAAACGGAAACGCGGTAAAGATTAACGCTGTGGGCCTGGTTTTGGGCGTTTCGGCGGTTATTCCCTCACGCCGGACGTGCTTAATTGCGCATATCCATGCGGCGATTAAACCGGGGATGCATTCCGCGTGACAACACACTTTGCCGGAGCAGTAATTGAAATTTGATATATATATATAAGTGAAAGAGGAAGGGAATCGAGTTCGTGATTACCTGGCATAGCGGTAGAAACATTTCTCCTATGGAGTCGTCTCTCGAAAATCGATCGTAATCGAAGACGTGGAGGTGGAGGACTCTGCTCTGCAATTTTTGAATGGGAAAACCTGCGAACAAATATAAGAAATATATATGAATATGTATTTACTTTGTGTCACGTGGCCAAATGTACCTCTACTGATGGCCGTTCTCGATGAAACGATATACTAAAAGTGAGAGTGATACATTTGGGATTCCCAATTAATTATTATTTACTCTAATTGCTATTAGGGTAAGTCCTTTTGATCGATATATATATTTTTAAATCAATACATTATCGATTGATTTAATGATTTCTGTGGGATTCTAAATTGACAAAAAAGTACCTACTACTGTAATTGACTGAAACATCCTGTCGGGTAGGTGAATTCGCCCGACGGCGGCAGTTATTCGAGCGAATGTCAAATGAAAACGATACGAAGAAGCCGTGAAAGAGCTTGTCGAAGAGTAAAGAACATCGGCGACAAGCATGAAGCTAGAAAACTCGACTCGAGGTATCGACATGAATCCCGCACTACTGTAAAGAAAATGTTCCCCCGAGCCAGGGGAAAACTTGAATCCTTGGTAAAGAAAGTGAGGAAGACACGAAGCGTCCGGTGAGTGTCGTGTCAAAGCTTTGTCGACTCGTCGAGAAGAGAACAGGCAGCGTGACGAGGATTGAAAAGCTCGGCACGGGCTAATGGAGAACAGGAGATTCCGTTTCAGTGATATAAGATGCTCGGGTCTTCCGTGAATGTAGGACCGAGATATTATCAACGCGCAGTAAATGAAAAACGTTAATGTTGAAGAATGAAGAAATAAATAAATGCAGAATATTTTTTCCGGTCAAAGAATAAGCCATCGATTTTTTTGTTGGCATTTTAGGGTCGACTAATTATTTCCGAAGACGTTCGGTTGATGAAAAATTCCAAAGCAACTTGCGCATATATTCCCGTAGGAAGTACGTTGTGAATAGCTTTACAATATGAAGGATCCTTGAGCTTTCGCTTCCATTTATTGAGCTTACAACAATATCTGAATCATAGCCGGACGGAACGATAGATCGTTTTTGAAAGAACAGCAACGTTATTTCGTTTACTGGACACCAATGCATCCTTCGATAACATTTATCGTCGACGATGTCTCGGGGTTTCTGCTGTAAAATGCATCGACCAGCCGAGCTGACAATAGAATTCTTGATACTTTTCGAGATAAGACCTCCGGTCGTTACCTCCGTCTCCAACAGACTCACCGAGATACCGGTAAGGTTTCAGTCTCTGGCTTGCAATAACGTGGATATCGACAACGAATTTCTAGTTAGCGGATAGTCAATCGAGCCGGAAAAGAAAACGACAAAAAACTCCTCAATGTGTCTTCTCGACCGAGAAAACACTTCATCCGATGGTTCCGGAACTTCAGTACCATGGAGAAGAAAAATAATAAAAAAAATACTTGAAGCAAGGAGAAGATGAGAGAGTGGAGTCGAAGAGACTCGGGAGAAACAGTTCGACGTAAAACCTGAGAGAGATAATTGAATAGCCGTCTGGAGGATGCGACTCAAACACGAGAAGAAGGTTGACGAGAAAAAAAAAAGGAGGAAAGGCGTGTCGTTAAAACGGTGAACCAAGAGAAATACGAAGGTCGTGGAATGGTGAAGCGGGCGAGATAATTAGGGCGTCAACGCTGGTAGCTGAAATGGCGAACAAACCCGCCGCAAAATAGAGAATGCTCTTTTGACAAACGAAGGAGCAAGATGAGAAAGCATGCCACACTGGCGATTAAACAAGTCTGCCGGGGAAAATGCAGCAGAACCTTCGGAGGGATCAAAGTAGTACGAACATCGTTCGATCAGACTGAATTGCATAAACTTCAGAATAATGATTCGCCGAAGTAATCAATATACAGATAAATATTTCTATAGCTTTTTGAAAACGTAATTTCCGTCGTGAATCGAGTTGGGTGAGTTCGGAAAGTTCCGTTCGATGTAAATTGGCTCGATGGAATATTTCGAACCTGTAAGTTCAACGCGATACAGTATAACATTTATACGTAAATCGAGTTTAGCGTAGCAGCGTGACTCAATTAGTTTTACGGGCACAATACAACGAAGTTAGAACGATAACGGTTGCGAAATTGAAGTTGAAGGTTTTATTAGCGCCCTATTGAATTTATGTACCATGCAGCGAGTGGGTAATCAAATTCTCGAATTATCTGACCCCTGAAAGGTATTTTTCTGACTGTTCGGAAAAACCACTTTTCCTTCGCCCGATGAATTGATATTTTATGAGATTTTAAATATTCAACGAGAAATGGTTTCATCCTAGTTGGAGAAACAAAGCGCAAACAAAGGACCCGTCATTCAATGAGTAATGGATTTGTGAGGCAATGTTTAATTTATCACGTAGAAAGTAGTTAATGCAGTTGATGAACTACCAACGTTTTTTGGCTCGTGAAAGTTGTGGATAAGTTGATTTTGACGAGCTGTGTAAATAAATCATTGGGGCTAGATATAATGTTTAACCTGAAACGGGTTACATCAGCAGGAAAACACGATTTATTTAAATCGTACAATGGAACCGAATTGGAGATAAAGTGGTCAGGATTGAATTTTTTTTGCCTAGGGGGCTATTGAATTTAGCTGGTATGTCGAGAACGAGTGGAGGAGAGGGAGAGAAAGAGAGAGAGAGAGAGAGAGAGAGAGAGAGAGAGAGAGAGAAAGAGAGAGAGAGAGAGAAAGAGAGGGAGCTAAAGGCTCAGAGAGAAAACGAGAATGTGTGTTATAGGTCAAAGGGAGCGTATGGCCAAGTTCCAGCTTTTTATCAGCTCGTTGTTCTCGTACTCAAATCGACGTGGCTCTCGTCAGCAGTGCTGTTACTGCCCTGGCGTGCCATTAGTGTGACGGGTGATGCAGAAAACTGGCCGCCCACTTGGTGCATCCTGCACTTTCGAACGATCGATGCCAATATACAAACCAATATAAAACGTACCTTTCCATCTCCACTTCCCACGACAACGAAGTTACGTACAATAATTATCTCTCTCGAACGAATAAAAACACACATAAAAATAAAAACAACATTTCGATTAAACGAAAAATAATAAAACGTACTACAGAATTTTGAAAAAAAATCTATGAAGTTCACAAGAATTACCTTCGAAGTAGAGAGTCTCGTTCCATCTTGGATTCAGTGTTCTTCTCTTGATTTTCGTCTCGAGACGGTGCTTTTTGTCGGGTAGAAGAGTGACGCGTACGTAAGGATCGGACGTGCCGGAAAGATCCTTTGCCGGTAGGTCCTTACCCTGAAAAAAAAAATTACCAGACGGTTGGTGCAATTAGCAGTGGCGAGCTCGTAATGTGGCTGAACGATAATCAGCGTGACAGTGAAGGAAAGAAGAATCGATTGGAAGCGATCCAGCGAGTAAGCTGTCGACACTGTGACTGCTCGCTGTTGGCACGCGAACATGCGCGAGGGGTCGGCTGCCCCGGGGCAAACCTCCGAAGAATACGAGCCAACGCGAGACCTTGAAAAATTCATGAATACCCGCTTATCCCAACCCGGAACTTATTTACGGCCCAATGGATATCGAACAATCGCAATCCTTCGGTCCGCAATATTTCGCCCTCTGCATCGGACAATTTTCAAAACCAAGCGTTTCACAGAACTAACGGAAAAAAAGAGTAATAAAATATAACGAGACTTCGTGAAAGCTAAATTACATAAATAAATGAAAAAAGTACTGAAGAAAATTAAACAATTCAGAAAGCACAAAAACCTGATCGAACGAAAAGTAGATAAAAGGATAGAAATCTGTTTTGTGCGAGGCCGAAGATTAGACAGCATCGTTTATCGTTGGAATCAGCATCGTTCATTATCGAAGTCAGCATCATTTGTCGGCAAAGAAAAGGTTCACGGCGAATGCTGATCATTAATTTTTCGTCGAATTATTTTGGGCAAAGTTTCGACGGCGAGGAAAAAAAAAAATAGGTTATCACGCTGACATTTCCGAAGAGAGATTGCTCCTACGCAAGGCGACTATACGACGCGGTGCTCCATCGTATTTCATATTTCATCCCCGTATTGCCTCTGGCCTTCGTCTCCCTCGATTTCCCCCAACCGCAATTCGAACGGGCCGGCTTAATTCCGGCGTTCTGGCGCGTGGCAGACATCGGACACAGACGCCCCGGATTTTTCTCGTACGAGCGAGAAAACGCGCTTGCAATGATCGCCACTTTATTACGGCTTTCAGATCCTAATTGCCTTCGAGGCTCTCTGTGCCTTTGTATGTACACTGCTCGTATCTATAGACTATATACATACACATTCCCGTACGTGATCCTATGTGCGGTGAACGTTTATTAGGAAAAAAATTAATATAGAGAAGGATTTTCCATCCATAGCAACGCCATTCAATTTTAACCGAGACGAAAAAAATAATTGGTTTTCATTACATCTTCTCTTCTTCGCTGATAACTCAGAACACAATTCTGGTAATTATTTTCAAGTGAATAAAACACCTCGTCGTCCAATTAATGATCGATCAAAACCGAATCTTCTATTCTGAATTCTCGGCAGAAAGATTGAAGTTGAAAAACATGATCGAAACAATGACATTATTGAAATATAAACAATAAACATTATCGATCGACCGATTGATTAATTGATTCGTCATTCATTATGAAAATAAAAATTCTTCAAATCTTATTTCTATTTGCAAATATTTCTTTTAATGACAAGTCAATCACAAAATTCGCTGATAATTTTCAAAAATGACAGTATCAGATCTATCTCTTTCGTGTACTCGAGCTATTTTTCAAATCTGTCTCGAACAAGCAACTCCGCATTAGTTTTAATTACATTCAAAAATGACGCGTTAGCTTAATTGGATATAAATTATAATTTCTCTACATAAATAGTCGTTGATCAACGCGTTAAATTCTACGCCCCTTCACTCGCGTCTTATGATGTTAGATGGAGCCGCGGGCCGAGATACCCTCGAGCACAGCGACAGCACAAGGCACACGCCCGGATATTGCGTTTCACAGAGAAAACTCAAACTTTGACCGAGTACCGAGCGACAAACAAACATACGAAGTCGCTAACAGCTGGGTCGTACCAACATTTTTCAATGCCTTGTTCAAACACGATAAAGTCAACTATTTGAGACAACAACCGTCGATTTATACGTTTGTTTACCGCCGCAAAACGATCAAACCCGAAAAATTGCAGTTTCCGAAGAAAAAAGAAAAAGTCGGTGATCAAGATTATTTCGGAACGCGATATATTTTTCTCGTTGTAACGACGACGATTCTTTCAGCTCCGTGGAATTCACGTACATTGTCTCGGCCGTCGCGGCTTTCTTTCCGGGTTTCTCACGACTGTTCTCGCATCCGCGTAAAATTCACGTCCCAGTTTACGTACTTTTAACACAATGCACCGCAACCGGAGCTTGCAACACGAGAGGATGCGAGGCGCTCGTTCGCCCCGCTAAACGTGAAACATCGCCCGTGTCTCAGCTGTGAACACACGTTTCGTAACATTTCGGAGAGTGAAAAGTTGATACGACGATGCACGGCGGTGAAGCGCGAACGTTGCGTTCCCACGGAAAATGGACGAACGAATTTTAGCTTCGAAAATTTTCGGCGGAGTAAAATGTTTTCGGTTTCGAAAAATCGTAAACTATTCGTTGTTCAGAGATGCGTTCGATATACGGACTCGTACGGAACGACACGAAGAGTTTAGATGTGGAAATTGGTGAGAATTTTGAGGGGAGAAACATTTCGAGCTTTTTGTTTTTTCAATATAACACGAGGAAAAATTGTTTCGGTGATTTAAATGCAGGCTTTTTTCTATTCTATTAGATTAAAATCGCGACTGAGTGCAGTATGAAATTTCGAGCGAAGCCAAGGTAGCATGATTCAGTATTGATCTCAGAAAAAAATCTATCTATTGATAAAAGCTCGCTAAGAATGAATAAAAATTGCAGAAGGCCCTTGTCAAGGCTGCTGCATTTTCTCAACTCTTCTGGACATTCCATTTGAAACTACGACAAATATTCGTGTATTTCGATCGCATCTCTACGGGCACAACGCGCGAAAACCTAATTTTCCGGTCAGTCCGACCGTTCACAGAACATCCGGATTTCCATTATCATTCGTCGTTTATCTGGTATAATCTAAATTTAGTTTACATTTGTTGCATTTACAACGCGATTACACGCGAATGATATAACGCTCGACGAAATAGCTCGACGGTTTCAGCGTTTACAAACGTAACACGAACACATTATCAGGCCGTCACCACGACCACGAGATATCGCGTATAATTGTAGTTGCAGCTGCTTGTTCACCGCAGCTATAAGCTAATCACTCGATCCTTGCGACGTATACTGTATGTCTACGTGTATACGGGCATGCGCTTGTGTATGTGCGTATGTGCGTACGTGTGTGCGTGTGTGTTCGTGTATCACAGGATACCGAATTCCAATGCACAGACGAATATTCATCGCAGCCACGCGCAGCGATATCCGAAGGGATGGCAATTTCGCAGAACTCCCATCGTCCTTCTCTCGCTCTGCTGCGACTCGAGTTTCGTATATTATAACGCTCGATGCATGTGCAAACGTTTCGATGAATCGTGCGGTTGAACAAGCAATACGCTTCGGCGATTAGCCGTCGCGACGATCTATCGAAGAACGTGTGATTATTCGGTTCGACGATTACTGCGTGAATATTGAAATCGGTTCGTATTTCATTATTTCTTCAAATGTATGTGAATTTTTTAATGCTTCGTTTGGTGTCAACAATTATAACGCGTTTCTCGTTATCGTTAGTTACGATCGTGGAATTTAATTAATTTGTTTGGATGATATTCAACAGAGAGAATGATATTGATAAAAAATTGTTGGTAATTCGATAATGAAATGTGAGATTGCAATAAGCTTGAAATTGTAGTATTAAATAATAGTTATTGAATTTAATTGAATTAAACAATAAATATTACGTTGATATAATATTATGTCATAATACATTTTTCATATGATCATTATTATTACAAAATATTAATTATTATATGAATGCTTTGAAATGAAAAAGCAAGTTAAATTTCATCGTTTGAAAAAGGAAAGTTGAGTTTCGCTGAAACATCGAAAGGGTCGTGCGAGCCTTTTGATTAAACGTATTCGCAGCGTCGTGATAACCCGATCGTTCGCTTTATCTCTCATCGCGAACAGGGCCATTTTAAGACCAATTATTAAAGAAACGTTGAGGCGACACAGTAAAATGAGCGAGCGTGATGGTTAAGACGGAGAAGGTTGGCTGTTACACGCATCGTATAATTTAAACCGGGTTAATAATGCGGCCGGGAACGACGATAAAGCCCGTAAATTCACCGTGCAAGTATTGTACGAGAGGTGGAAATTGGAGTTTTCGTCGAAAATACGATGAATCTCGGTAATAAATATGCATAAGCTCGCTCGGGGCTGTACTATACTGTATAAGTTTCAAACAAGAGGTTTTACCGTATGCACTTCACATCGATGACTTCAAGTGCTGAATGCGTGAAATCGTCAAATGCTTTCGGGGTCGTTAAAGCATTAGTTACGGTTTTTTTTCGGTTACCTGTAGAGGCTTCAGGTGTTCATTCAAGACTGATGTGTGATCGGGTTAATTAATTAGCTTTATCGGAATTTCGAAAATCTTGGATATTTCGGGATTGGGTCAACCTATTCGGATGATTCTTTCGTTATTCAAGAGCATTTAATTGGAAATCATATGGAGGTCTGTCGGATCCCATTATACGCGTCTCTCCAATTAATTATCAAATTCTAGAACGTCATCGCAATTTATTTATCCATTTATTCATTTATTTATTTATTTATTTATTTATTTATTTATTTATTTATTTATTCATTTATTTATTTATTCATTCATTTTCTGTGAGGTCAGAACGTTCGAGAAAGAACACAAATAATAATAATTATATTATTTTATCTGAAATTGAACGTAACTATAATTATTACCAAGTTAAAATTGAGTCGTCATATACTAGATATTAATCAACTCCGTTCCAAAACACGAAAAAGCATATATTTGACATAACAGGTGGTGGTTCGTCAAGCGAGGTCTGCTGCTGCCCGCCGCTGTCCCTGCTGCTGCTGCAGTTGAAGCGCCAAGTTCCGCTCGGTTACGATTTACGACCCCACAACTACTTCGGCACGAATACATATCTTTTTCTCCCTTCACAACCGCATCTTCTTACACTCTCCGAATTTTAATATCGCACCAGTGAATTCCAACATACGCACCGATAAATTTGAATTTATGCGACCGTCCCTAACTCGGCGACAGAATGAAATTCTGCACGCGGCTAACTCAGTCGTCGGAAAACGTTTTCCTCCTTCGTGTCGTTTCGTTCGCGTCCTCGTTGACGAACGAGACGACGGGAGAAGCTGTGGCGACAATAAGCGTGGAAATTCTGCAATAGCCGGACGTGTATGAGTTCTCGAGTTTTCCCTCATTTGCCGGAAGATGTCCCGAACGCTTTCAACCCCAAACTCGGCTTACACGAGAGGGTGGCTGGCGACGGTTATACGTGACTCCGTTTAGAATAGCTTACGTCAAGGCTGCAGCTTTCCGGTTCAACTCGAACCCTCGTTGTCGCTCGAAAACGCCTCGACGGAATGCAGTCGGCGCATTTATGCATTTCGATAATTTCACGTGTGCGCTGGAAAATGCATACTGGCGAGACGACGACGCAACGTTTCGACAACGACGAGAACGCAGCAGAGAGCTCGCAAACCCGGAAGGGCTTTCAATCCTTCCTAACTACACCGTGTCAATTTATCCGCTGAAATGTATCCGTTATTCCGTTGTTACACGTTCGCTATGGGGCTTGCATATGCACTCTTGTTATAATTATTTCGACAATGTCGAACGTAACGAAAACATGGATGCCTCGATTGATTTTCCACCTGGAACGACGCAACGAGACCCTCGAGACATATTTGTCACGGTGTAATTGTCAATGATAATTACGTGCTGTGGATTATTTGTTATTCGAGAGAATTTTCGTTGTTTTTATAACTATTATATGTTCCTTTTATTAAGAACATTTGGTGCCGTGAATTGTTTGTATTTTTATTTCGTACTGTCGTAGTTTCTTTATTGTTATTTTGATAATGTGCGTACGGTTTCGGGCTGCGACAGGACGAAGCGAAAGCTCGTTGATTAATTTGGTGTTTGCGCGCTGCAAACGTAGTTGCAAGAATGTAGAGGAATAAAGTTGTAGAAACAAATGAAACAAAATATAAATACGGTAAAAACGAATGCGTGACGATGATAAAAAATATAATTGAACAAATATCATCCGATGAATTTGATACCGCATTGCAATGATAAATCAATTTTGAATCCAATGCGCAATTGTTTGCCTTTATAAGTTTTGGCATATTGACGAAACGAATCAGCATAAGCGAGCAAATGAAAACAAAAAAAAGATCAGAGCAAAAAAAATATTTCGCTGTGCCAGCGAGATTGTCCGAAGTCACGAGATGAATGAAAAAAATGATTGGTTCGACGGGCTTGGATTGATATCAGGGGTAAGGTCACGGATATTGCGGTTGATTTTAAAAATAGACTGTGAATATGATAATTCTTCGTCAGAGTTGGATTTTACGTTTAATATTCCAGGGCTCATTGATATTCACGCAATCTGTTGGCTATAATGTCACGTGTTGTCTCGTTACTGATGCGCCGGCTGCAGCTGCTGCTGCTGCTGTGTTGTATTGTGCTGCCGGTGGTGCTGCTGCCGCTCTCGTTTGAGGAATATTGATCTGGGTGTCTGGCTAGCCAGCTCTGTCTGCGCCCGAGCTCGCTACCCAGCATACGTTAATTATTAAATTCAGGGTCCAGAGCGTTCGAACATTGTCACGTGTTATGGAAGTATGGATTGATGTTGTTTCGACGTCAAATACTCAATTTCGAGTAGGTTGGTCACGAATTGCACGAAATTTTCTGGTTTCCGGGCGATGCGTTGTCGTTGCAATTTCATCGACGTGGATCGCGATAATGCTTATTATTCTAATTAAACGAATGAACCACCGCGATGGTTACATTTACTCCGAATCAGGCTGTGTGATGGGTGGAGAGCGATGCAGCGTGGGGCGAATTTTTCGGAATGAACTATCCTTTATTGATAAAATAATTGGTTATTCCGCAATAAAATAAATGGGAAAGAAAATTATCAGATTCTCCAGAATAGAAGATTTTGTGGTATTATAATAAAATTATTCGTTACGTTGCAGAACAATGAATCGAAGGAAAAAAAAATTGATAGTTTTTTAAAATAGGGATTTTTATAAGATTTCTGTAAAATTTATTTTAATAGTTCGAATACAATAAATTCAAAAATAGATAGATGTTCGAAAACTGGAAATTACAATGGAATTCAAATGAAATAATTCGCCTTCTTGCGATAAAATAGATCGAAGAAAATATTGATAGGATTCAAAAGATAGGAAATTCAATAATAAATTTGGGTACAGCGATATTTTGACAATCCTGATTGGTAGATATCTCCATAAATAAATTCCCCAGTGAATTGCCAATAATTCATGAATAAATTAATCACCTTTCCCACAATTCAAACGAACGTTTGCATCCGTACAAGCTCGCACAATGCATTGAACCGTCATGTGAGTCGTATTTATAGTCCTAATTATTATTGTTTATCGCTGTGATATTCGATGAACGTAATTTACAACCAAAAAAAAAATCAATGCGATCGTTCATTCGTGCTGTCGCCCGATTCCCGACGGATCACAACCTCACAAAATACTCAAAATCACACAAGCATCGGTGCACGTGGATTTATCCGTGCACACTACACCCGTACCCGCCCGCCAATAACATTGCGTTGACTCACCTGTATAATGCGAAGGATTAGCGTGGTATTCTGGTAATCATATTCCAGACTGAAATGAATTTGTCCGACGTTCTCGCTCGGTTCCGTATTGTCGATGTACATGTCCACCAACGAGATCGATCTACTTTGCAGGAAGGCCTTCTGCGACAAACGAAAAGAGTCACCACCGCAAAAATTAATAATTTCACGATCTTCGCGATTCAACAATGTCCCACATTTTTACGACACGTAAACGACACCGATAAATCCCGATCGAACGAAGAAATAAAAATGAAAGACACCACAGAAACATAAAAAACAAAAAAAAAAGAAATAATAGTTATTATTTTAGTTTAGAAATAGAAAAAATTAGAATGAAATAATTATATTATTTAGTTAATCGTGAGAACGACGAACGATGATAATGTTTGTGAAATAAAACGTACCGATGGATGATCGCCTTTGACGTTTTGAAGCTGCTTGTTCTGGGCTCCGGCGGTCGGAGTGCGCGGCTCGCCGATACCTCCGGCTCCACTGCCGCCACCACCCCCGGCACCGGTGCCGCTGCTACCCCCTGCTGGAGATTTGCTACCGGGACTCCCAGTAGTTCTGCAAAATACCGAATAATACGACGTCCAATGTAAATCGATATTGTTCGCCGCTTTACCATCGGATGAATTTCTCCTCGAACAGCCCAATATGTACAACGTTTCATCATCGCTCGTACCAGCGATTCTCAAATCACACGGATACGATTTCGGTCTGCGATATATCCGTGGAAACCGGAGTCCATTGGCCACATGAATTTCTCGAGGGAAAATAAAGGCTCGACGATTTGTAATCCAATGAGAAATAACTCGAAACCTTTTATTTTTCTTCGACAAATTTGTTCGACGTGGCTAGAAAAACTAGAAAAATAATTTCTCGTTTGTTTTGAAATATTGTTGTTAAAATAAAAAATAATGATTGATTGATGCAACAATTTTCGACAATAATCGCTCTGGACTCATTTTTCTACGGATAATTCACGGTCACGGTCGACAAATTAATATTTTCGTATGAAGAAATACATTATTTCAAAATAGTTTCTCTGCACCAAATACGACCAAATTAGGTACTGCTAATTCCTTCATCACCAAAATACTCATTCGTCAAACCAATACACAATAAATAATTCATTACTCTCACAATGTACATAAGTAGAATATATAACACAGAGATCCAAAGTGGGTACAACCTACGATTATAAAAAATTACGACAGTTAATAAATCGTACACAGCTATAAAATTCGAAAGTGCGTGGTGCCGTTAGTGCACTGATTACAGGTCAAAGAACAAATGGCAATCGAAATAGAAGAACACAGACTGGTGAGAGATAATAAAACTGAAAGATTAAAGTCGTTCCAACCATAGACCCCCATCGAGTTTTAGAATTTTCCGATCCGTACCTTTCCGCCGGTTTTCCTGCCGAGTCCGCCATTTTGCGAACGGGGGAGAAGCTGGAATTCAAGGTATGCAAGTAGAGCCATGAGGTTTATCGGAAATGGGACTACGATTCGGTTACATTCGGTCGTTAATGTAACGTCTGTTTGGTCGTCGCACAGCGATATTCGGTTGATGTTTGACTGCGAAAGCAGCGGAAAGCCGGCAACGTTGGAAATCGCTTGGAGGGTCGTTCAATCGTTTACAACGCACTCGCCTGACGTTAGCAAATATTTGTGGTTCGCAGTTTCCCGGATATCGAATGGCATACGTGAGCAGTTTCACGGCAATGACGTCGGTTATCTCCGAACGTGAGACCAAAACTTCGAGCACGTACGAAGTTGACTCGCGCGCGTTTGAACGCCGAAGACTGGACGACGAACGTGGAAATTATTACATTGCGCGGAGGATCGAAACGTTGGTACGGTCGTTGGACGCAGCAACGAGAGACCGCACCCTTAATATCCCATCAAGGTTCGTAACCACACGCGTATAACTATAACCGAATCAGCCATGAGGCACGAACGTGCGCGCGTGGACTTGGTCGGGGTTGAATTTAATTGGTTATTATGGGGTGACGATACCGAAACTCGTTGAGATATAAGTAGACGGCGACGGGATGGAGAAGACCGAAATCCGGTGCTGGAGTATCGTTCGCCTCGCACGAACAATTATCAACGTGATCACGTACAATTATTTATCATCATTATCATGCTCAAACGATGCTGTTACGATTTTAATAACTTAATTCTTCATCCAACCGCACTTTGATTAGATTTAACGAAAGTTTTGTGTAGAAAGAAAAAAATTATTTCACGACATATTGGGATTACGATGACAACTGTTATCGTTATCATTGAGAGCGGTGTGATGGTTTTGTGGATTAATTTCGTTGGGAATGCAATTTTTCGCCGAGCGAAGCCGGCTGATATTTTTCTTATCATTTTTTTGAAATCTGACGATGAACTGCTCGGGTGGAATAGTTGCAGTCGTCGCGTTGGCTAGTCCCACTCCGCAACCGATATCCGAGAGGTAATATAAATCTCCATATAATATATATCTTAGCGGAGAAGCTCGGTGAAGGACCGATTTTATCGATCACGCCGTTGGCGTCGTCGTCGTCGTCGTAACGCTGAGACATTCACGCACCATCGCATTTTCCTCTGATGGCTTCTACGTCTCTCGCTCTCTCTCTTCTCGTCAAGGATTAGGTCCACCGGATCTTGCATCTGAAGTTTCGCGGAAGTAATGGAGCGCGATTGAATATTTGAGGTAGAGAAAAATGTCGCCGGCTTATGGAACGTCGTATTTAATATTATCAGTAGATAAAGCCGACGTTTGGTCGGACGTCAAATTCGACCTGTCGTTATTTCCAAGTGAAATAATTTTTTTCGAGCGGATAAAAACTCGATGGCAGTAAAAAATGAGTTGTAGCAGAAAGTGTGAAGGATATTCTAGTGATATCAATTAGAATTCTATGGGAAAACGTTGAAGGAGAAATAGTTTGAACTCGCGATATCGAGATTTCGTGGAAATTCCGGTGGTTGAACAATTCTTTGAAAGAATGTTCCAACCATCGCTTCCCAGATATGATGGAAAAGGAGATGTAGGACAGGGTTTACTGCGTAGAATGTCGACAAAATTCAAGCGATTCAGATTCAAAGCAAAGCTCGGTGAGCCAACGGTCTGCATATAGTATTTGGATTTTCCATCAGTCCGCGAAGAAAAAAAGCTAATCGGTTTAATTTTTGCGCGGAAGGTTCTTATCTTCCAGAGGTGGTTAACGTGACGAGAAAACTTTACTGAGAAATCGACGGAGGATGAATAAGAGTCTCTTCGGCGCGTTGGCACGAGAATTCGATAACAATAACCGCGTTCTCTCTTTCTTCTTTGATTTACTCTCCGTTCGTGTGTGATGAGAAAAAAAAAATTTAGTAGACTCGGAGACAAAAAGTTTGTCGACAATGTCGAGGACGAACGGAGCTTTAATGGAGTTTCGGCTACCAACCAATCGCGGTCCAAGTTAAATATATAGATATATATATACGGATGTGCAATCCAGAGTTGTGGAAGAGCGAAGGGTGAGCTGGGCGATCGGAGATCGGAAGGATAAATAGCGCTGCATCCCTGGAATCGAGCCCATCGCGTGCACAACGCTCGCATTGAAAATCCTTCGTACAGCCGGCAATTTCGTGCAACCGTGTGTGCTCATCCATTCTTCGGAATCTGGGATGCGAATGTCACGTGTACAACGCTGACTTTAATTCCGCGTAGCCAGCTATTTTTTTTTTTTTTCCTCTCCCCCGTCACCGGTGATTTCAGTCGGCAACCCATCAGCGATCTCCGGATTCCTGATCAACTGCCTATTTTGCTGTTTCTTCTTTGTTCTTCGACTTCCAATTCAGCATTTCATCCTCCACGTTACGATAAAGTATTGTAAAATAAACAGCCACGTAGGTTGGTTAGCTCAAATTTTTTTTTTTCAATTCCACGAATATTTTAATTTCTAATTCACGATTGATTGTAAAAAATATTTACGTTTTGATAAAATAGTTCGATGATTTCGGCACATGTTGAATGCTACTTTTTATCAAAGGTGTTCGCAATGTTTGGCAATACTAAAAAAAGTTAGATTTTTTAATTTGCAAAAAAGTTGATAGTTCAATTTTTTTTCAAAAGTAATTATGTGTTTAATTTTTTTACTAGATTCTGATATGCTTTTAGGCAATGAAGCCTGAATAATTCGTGAAACTCGTGCAGCGGTGCTCCGAGGTCTCCAGGATACGTAACGTCGTTAAAATAGATACCATGTGGTCGAGCATAGTGGAATAAAATGCGACGAGAGGTTGATTATGCATAATGCGAACCTTCGTGCGCGAGCACATGATTACGCTCGCGGTGCTTATTGCATTCTAAAAATAAAAACCACACTAATACACGTATGACGGTTCAAGTTTGAAGGGTTTTTGGAATACTTCTTGATTACTTTCGGGCCAATCTAGGTGTGAAATAACATCGCTACTGGGTGCAATTCGGTGATGAAAGGAAAAAAAAACGTCATGCAGAACTGTTCATTCCGTGCACTACGTAATATAATCACAGATGTGCTGTGTAACACAACACAAAAAATACATAGTCATAATTATCAACAGATTTCTCGTTTTTTTTGTTTGTTTTCGAAATCGTCGTAATCACAGAACAAGGAAGAAGAATATAACGAGAATAACAACGAAGACAGATAATAATTGTTCGATATAACAAATGGTGAAATATTATTGCGCATTAATTCGTTTCAAAGTTGTGCCGCTCGGTGGATACAATCAAATTTGCTTTTGTTTCACACGCAGATGAGTCACGAATACTTACTCCAACTGCGCTCTGTGTATTGTTGTCCAATGGATTTTTGTGTGTGACAGGTGACATGAAACAGAAAAAATTTTCATTTGCAGAATTAGTTAATTGTCATTCGGCATTATCTTCACATTTTCACAAGTACTGGAACACGTTCACATGGGAGCAGACAACCTGGAGTAATCTGTGGATCAAATTTTGTATGGACGAAAATATCTGTATACGTTATTATAATAGAGATTAGTATCGCATATCGTATGGGAATCATATATGCGTCGGTCGAGTAACATTGCTGCAATTAATTCCATAGAATGTGATTGAGGTTTATGCCTGAATGAAATTCCTGTTGCTGATCAAACCACCGAGGGGCATAAGCGGAAATTGATTAAACTGGATCTGCGGAGGATGGCTATCAAGTTTGATGTACACATATATAATATGTGGGCGTATATGTGTGTGTGTACAAACGTTTATCTATAGATGTATCAGATTCAGCTTTCTCGAGACGTTTTGAGCAGCTGGCAAAATGGTCGCGTTGGCAGATTAAAGCTTTCGTGGAAGCCTCGAGTCTCGAGGGGTTGAAATGATTCGGTACGAGTGATATTTTCAAGCGAAAACTCAACCCTGCCTCATTCCAACGAAAAGCACCGGGCGCTACCGAGTTTCGTTAATTTTTTTGAGGTCACGTGAACTTGGCTCGATATGACGAGGGTGAGTCATTAATTTCGGCGCGCGCGAGTTTCACGTGAATCGTGCGAAATCACTGGCATCGATAAATTAGCAACACCGAAGGGTCGAAGAAAGTAGAATAAAAAAAGCACCGAAAGAAAAAGATAAAAAAAATACGTACAGCACCCTTCGAAAACTTGGCAGTCAATTACGATGATTTACCGGTCGTGAATTTGCAAAGGAAGAAAAATAGTTGGTTGTGATTTTTAACGTCCTCCAGACTTTCTTATTCTCATTCGGTCGATTCGTCGAGACAGTAAACGTCGAATGAGGTTTATTTTCGCGTTGCTATTCATTTGAACGGTGCACGTGTGCGAAGCTAGATGGGAACGAAAGGTTTACCTACTTGAACTTTTCCCATTTCACCGAAGTCCCATTTCTTCCCTGTCCGTACATCGCGCACACGCGCGTGCTCGTGCGCGAGCTCTCGATTCGCGTAATAATGTTTGATAATGGCGAGTAAGGGCGATAGGGTTCGTCGGAACAACTCCATAAATGTAAATTGAGGCAATCGTAGATATACAAATGATATGAATTACATGCAACACGCGGTATAAACAAGAAATACGCGGGTGGTAGCCAATAGAGTTGGATGAATATTTGCGTTGCGTAATATTGTTAATGCAAACATCGTTATTGCTCGTAACGAGAGAAAACTACGGAATTCGTATCGATAACGAAGTACCTCCCAGCTCCCACTCATGCAACGAGTTATTCGATACTCGGCAACAAAGCATTAAATAATTCTACATTCTTTCAATATTTAAAAAAAATTCAACTCTCCAATACGCCCTATTTCTCGACCTTGTGCGATTTCCATTTGGGCGCATATTATTCGGTACATTGAAGCCCTCGTGTTAATTTCCATGAGAGTAAAATTTGAAATTTTGTAATTCTCATTGACCCCGTTTTAATCGAGATCCATACCTTATTGCTGTTGAATTCCGTTTTGTCGATTAGAAAAAATTATCTACGTCATTCAGTTTTGCTATCGAGTTCACTTTGATCACATAAATTCATTCGAGAGTCTGTGACACCTAACGAATTTTCACTTCAATGCGGTTCGTTCAACGACGAAAACTCGATACAATGTAGACAGTGAACGTCTCCAAGGTGGACGTTATCTCGGAGCAAATGTTCCGTGATATTAAAGAGGAAAAAATACCGAAACGTTTGGAAAGAATGTGAAAGAAACGCGGTTTTTTTTTGTACGGTGAAATAACGGAGTGGAAGTATCGAAGGTCGATCGACAATTTCCGAGTAATGGAACGGAATATTCGTGTTGGCCCTTAGTACCTCGTGGAAGTGTGTACATGTGTATATGTAACGTGTATTTATATACAAAGCGTATCTATATATAAAATATATATGATAATATAGAGCTGCACGTTAGCGGAGCGTTCGTGGTGTGTGTTGGAGGACACATGTGGCCCGACAGACACCTCTGTATGACGGATATGTCGGTCCGATATTCAATAAACGACAAGTCGCGGACTCGACGATATCGGGAAAGCTACGATAGAACGTAGCACGTGTCCACAGGTGGCATATGTGTTAACAGAACAGTTCGTATATGTGCCTTGCAAGTAGGGTAGAGTCACGTGCATCCCGACACATGGTCAGACACGTGATTGATCGCGAAAATTCCTTCTAAATGCGAAGGTCGCGTTTCTGCAAAGGGTCAAAAAAAATTTCGTACAAACGTTTCGTCGAAAAAAAACTTCGAGATTTTATTGCACGACATGTTCACAATTATTAATATAACGCACATACATCGTATATCGATTATTCATTTCTTTAACAACGTTTTTTATTTCGTAGTATCGAATATTTCTATTATTATGTAGAATGCAAATTCAGTCAAGTTTTAGTTCGATCGAAGCAATGCTGATAACAACGTTACGACATTTTTGTCTCAGCGTAAATAAGCCCCTGAAAATGACGATTTTGTGTCTCTCAGTCGTACCAGATTTTATAGTGAGTTTTCAAAATAGTTTTTACGTCGTCATTCGCGTATCAGTCGGTTGACGGACGTTTGGTATATCGATATATATTTTTTTTTCCATGGATAAATCGATGCATCGGACCGGTCACGTTGTCACACACGTTTTTCAGGTATACGAAGCTGAGACTGTGAACACAGCGGTCGGTCTGCGAGTGTCAGGGGAGAAAGTATGACGGTTTTCACTGCGACATATGTCTCGCAGCGAGGGACGAGCTTCGCGTCATGCCGAAGCGAGCTTACGATAGTGGACATCCACCGGTGTCGAAGCTATCGAGATGTATCGCTGCGCGTGAAAGCACGGAGTACGAACCTCACCGGATATTGCTTTTGGCTGATGGCCCGACGTGTCGCGAAACGTTCTGGCCAATTTCGTCAGTTTCGCGACGATCGAACGCTCAAATTGACAAACAGCTCTCGGCAGACGGTTCAGATTTTTCCTGATTTAATTTGCACGACTCCACATCGAAGATCCTCAAAAAAAAAAAAAACCCAAAAACAGCATCAACTTCATTGTACGATTGGCAGCGAAAGTCCTTATGAAACTGCAGGACGAAGATTTTGTAAACGCTCCGCGTGGAAATATGTACATCGCGTAAAAACAGGCGACACGCCGAGAGTCGCAATTCCCAAAAGAATTCACAGATTTTCGTAAAGCACGGAAAAAAAAACTGCGACAACAGGTAGTTAAAAAAAGGATAGAAAGAGAAAGAGAGACAGAAGAAAGAAAATTCGGCGAGGGGGCAACAACGGCAGACATCTTGAATATTCATGTTTTCGATTGTCGAATGAATGAATAGATGAAAAACCAAGTGAAATTGTTGTTATAATTATTTTTCGTGCTTCATCCCTTCCAAGCGTCGAAGAGGTTGATGAGGATCCTGAGGAAACTACAGAACCAGCGCAACACGTTTGAGGTCAGATGCGAGGTATTTGCAGGAGCTTTAGCGGTGGCGTACAATTTTCTCTTTTTCCGCGCTTCGAACTACAGCTCACTTTTCTCATTTAACCCGGCAGACTATTACCGTTCACAATCCTTTTTCTTCATTCCGAGGTGTTCCTCCCCATCCCGCGAGTCCGCACCCCTCGCAGTGCGCATCAGCCCTCCTCGCGCTGACCTCCCAAACGCATTTTCTTCCTCGCTCAGGAAGACGAAGTAACTTCGACTGATTAAATTTGCAAGTCTCGTACTCGTCTCGCGATTTTCTTGGTATCCGCGATATCGGAAAGCTCATCCACCCCATTTCCGTCGGTACCTGCAGGCGCTACAAATGGAAAATATGAACATTTATCGTGGAATATTCCGATGTGAATTACATCGACTTTTGTAAAATCGTTGAACGTCGAGACTTGCTAACAAGTTGAGTTTCCGCACCGTTATCTCGACGTTCGAAACGTGCCGGACGATGTATCGAAGACGCGCACCCGTTTCGACATTCTCCGGCTTTATTACCATTCATCGAGCGTTCGAGACGTCCCGAGAAACGTCGCAACGATAATTTATTGACGTTACGTCAATCGCTTTTCATAGAACGTTACTTCGACTGTGTTGCGCGTTTTCCGTCTGAGCTTTCGACGTATCGCGAGCTTTTCGCTCCGTAGAAGCTTCCGTAAGAACCACGTCGTGGGCTTGTGATATGAATGATGTAATAATTTATCTCTAAGGTCTCTTAGGTTCTTTTAGGCGTTGGGTTAGGTCTCTTGGGAAGGTGAGCTTGGCTTCTTTAGGTTTTTTGTGATAAATATACATATGATTTGCCGAATGGTTTCCGTGATATTCTGTATCAGTCTTCAGAATATCCAATTCTGGATAACATTTCATCGCTCTTCCTTATTCCGAGTTTGCGCAGCGTTCGCGCGGATATCTGAGATACGTTGACTCTGCGAACAGAGTGCAACTCGGAATCCGAAAGCTCTCGGACGGAATAGCTAAGTAGCTCCGAGCATCGGCCACAGCTTTCTCTTACGCGGGATTTCGTCTCGTGATCCTCTAGCCCGGTGACGATGAGCCGATGGCCTATCTCGCAAGCTCACCCCAACCCCGTCCGCATCTTCCGTCGCAATTTGCTTCTTAAACTACTGTTAATCGAGTTTGGCTAGACTCCGAAGTTTTAACTTGGTACCATTCTCCGTCTGCTGCATTCATTATCCGGAATTTTATCGTCAAACTTGTGTTACTAAGTAAGATGATGCAAAACATCCGAAAGCTCCGCCAACTTTCTCATTGTTTGTGTGTGTTTTTTTTTAAAAACACTCAGGGGATTGATAAGAATGTAACAAGTTGGTGTTGAAAGTAATTTTATTCAACTTATAACGAAGATGAAAATAGAATTTTCGACTAGAAAATTATGTTTTCCGTGGAAGAGTGGAATTTTTGCTTGCAACACGATTATTTGTGATTTTTTTTTGGTCAAGCTTTATTCTTGGACCGAATCAGGCAATCGTGCGGCAAATGTGGTTCGCTGCTAAGCTTCGTCTGTAATGCTGGGTCAGACTGTGGATCAAGAAAGGCCGTCCCGGGTCTTGTGCTTGTGCGACGAATCATTTTGATTCAAAGCACGGTCACAACAATGGTCTTTGTCGAACCAGTTTGCCCGACGGGACAGGCGAAAAGCTTCCCCGTAATACGAATAACGTTCCGTACCCTGTCATCTCTCAATTAATAGTTCAACGAAAATATAGGTACAGTTTGAAACAACGTTGGCAAACGAGGGTGTTACGCGGAGGAGTCAGAGGAAAACCACTCGGACGGGAGAATAACCGAGTACCGCTAATGCGGTCCCGCGGGGATGTCTGACCAACGCCCGACTTAACTACTGACCGCCGGACTACTCTCCAGCCGCTTCGGATTACGCGGCCTCGTGATGGTTGATTCGATTAAAAAATTTTGCTCAAACAAGATTTTAAGCTTTTGCCGAGTTTTCTACGAGTATCAAAGGATTATGGGGTATATTAAATTCACGATTGTGGGGATTGCTTCAAATTTACTTGTTCCAAAGTGTTTCCGATTATTGTTTCGTCAGCTGGTGTAGACATTCAGACAAGTTGGAGATTATCCATTTATTGTATCTGCTTTTATCTCACAATTGTTAGTATCACAACCTGGCGTCGCGTCTTCTACGTCTTATCAATCTGTAGTTCTCGGTCGGACTCTATCTTTCAAGTCGAGGCGATAAAAAATCAAATACTACTCGGTTGAAACTGTACTCGTGAAAATCTTCTTTGTCTTACCCGACACAATGAAACAGAGAGACACGTCAAACACTAAAACACGTAGTTCACCGACGATATAAGAAATTTACGTTGTGGACGTTGAATAAAAATCTCTGTGAATTTGATCTCACTGTGTGAGGTTCAAAGTTTTATGCAAAGTTTTACGTTGCTGTGGCAACCGCGTACGTATATATATGGATTTACTTATGGTATACGATGCGTGTATGAACTGCGGATGCACCGCGTGCGGTGCACGTAGATGGGAGATGTTGGCAGTGAATTACAAGTAGATTCGAGTGCGTTAGGAGAGGAAACGGGCGGGACCCACGTGTGGACGTTGCGGATAATTCGCGACACGTGATACCCGATAGTCACGCTTGTTCGACCATTTCTGTGGTGGTGGTGAGGATGGAAGGCGGGGGAGGATGCTGCCCGCTACATTATCGGACCTCGAGAGGTCAGCTGGAGAAAATTTACAGACGAGGTCAGCCACGAGGACGACCACCGCGAGCGTTAGATCGGCGGCAGGATAGCCGATTCGACCCAAGGTACTAATCCCAGTTATCCGTCGTTCCAAGGATCAAAATCCGCATTAAACATAATTTCTCACAATATCAGACGATGGTTCTAATTTTTAAAACGTGTGCGGAAAACAAGAAACAATTGTTGTTGATTTAAAAAAAATTGTTTTAGAAAGTTTGGTGTGAAAAAAAATGGCCGGCAGATTTTTATTGTTAGATTCTTACCTTGCAGAGTAGTACTCGAAGAAAGCAACGAGTATCTCCAACGATCTTGTCACTGCGGCCCACATAGTTCGATCCTTTATACAAACATCACTCAACTAATGAAATTTCATCGAACTTCGACTCTAACGACGACTACAACTTCACGACGATTCCGGGGTTCGGTTTGTCCGATCGAGGTGAGGGATAATGACGACACGGAGGGGTGGGAAAAGGAATCTTGAAAATAATGCATTCACTGGAGTGTCATAATGGAATATAAAGGCGCAAAGATTGCACGGGAAGACAATGCGCTTTGTTTTTAATACAGACTTATCATTGTTTCAACGCGCATTGTATTGAGCAAAAGTGGGAAATGGACTTTTGTTACAATGTCGTGTGGGTGTGATAAATCGATAATAAATTTAATATCATTCGCTTCGCTTCAGTTGTCGCTCTTACAAATATTCCACATAATATTTGGATAATTATGACCGTTGAATTATAATGTGCATAATCGTGTTGTTGTTTAGTTTTGAATATTTTAATCACCGCTCGATAAGCCAACTCATGCATAGCTTATGTAATTTCACTCAAGCACGGAAAGCCTTGCTTCAAGTTCTATATTCATCCCCTCGACAATATCTATCGAACGCCTCGCTCTCCTCCTACCGCGCCCCGTGCTGCATGCATATAAGCGTAGCATGATTCATCGCTACTAAAACGACTAAAGTATTTTCCATTCATGAACGTGATACGTGACGAACTATTTATTTTTCTGTATCCTTGATTCGTTTAATTTCTGCTTTCGTTGTTGTTTTTGTATTATCCAATGAATTCATTATTATTTTGCTGTACAGTCTCATATAACGTGTATTTTTATTCATAACTCAAAATCAATGATTTGGCAACCTTTAATTCATCATCAATGACGCGAAGATGATCTGAAAATTTCTTGATTCTCAGATCAATTGAGAAGTTGTGAGCTTTTAATTTTCTCTGTATTTGAGGATTTGACTTATGGTATTCCCACAACTCCCGAAGTGACGATGAAGACGTGGGTTGGCTGTCCGAAGGAATAACGAGATCCGGAAGCTTTTTGGGATAAGCGAACGGTCGTACAGTCGGAAAAGTTGTGTGGCTCCGAGTAAAGCGCCGTCGCCACAGACGGACAAAAGAACAAGTGCGAAGCGATGGAAATAGATGGAACAAAGGGACGAGCTCTGGGGAAAAAAGCCGAAAAAGTACAACAAGTGAATGAAGAAGAAGTTGGTGGATTTCCCAACTGGTTTCTCCGTGACTTTGCGGAAAGTAGCGGGTGCTGTTCCGCATGTCGAGAAGCAACGAGACTTTCCATGTTCCAATGTTGCAGCAAAAGCTGATGCAACACTTCGACTCGGATACACTACTTTCCCAGCAGCGGAAAGACTATACAATGCTTGTTCGAGCTTTTAAGCTCGTTCGACGGAATTGCATAACTTCGTGTACGGAAAACATAGCACAATTCCTAATCCGAATTGAACAATTTTCCGGGATTCTTTCCTTAATTTAGAGGTTAAAAAAGTCGAAAGAAAGGTACGTTGTATCTCGTGTTAGAGGTCAGGATACGTGAAGTAGGGAATTACGTGAAAAAATGGTAAGAAGTGAAACTCTTGTACCGAGGATTCTTGCGAGTAGGGCAAGATGTTTCTTGAATACGTAAATAAGTGTGTCATTTCCATCGGCTTCAGCTATCCTGTGTGTGTAGGTGTGTGTGTGCGCTGAAGCTCACGAACCCGAAAAGTCGTGTTGGGATCTTTGCCAGCCACAAAGAAGACGAGGAACGTGAGAAGGACACGCAACAGATAGCGGCGCACGTACACGAAGGAAAGTCGTGAGACTGCATAATTGACAGGGCATTGAAGGAAACACTCGACTGTGAAAGCTCCTTGAGACAATGCTGCAGAGATACATAGAGATAAATAGATACTGAAACAGCGAGTGCGAAGGAAAACGTAGAGTAAGACAGGCGGGATGGCAAGGGAGGCTGAAGGTTGATACCTGTAGAGCAGCGAAAGACTGGGGGGGTGGAACTTTGGGGGTGGTCTGTTGCGAAGCCCCTAGCTCGTGCTAGAAAAGAGAACCGGAAGAATGGAAATGGCGATGGAGACTCGAGCTTTCGCTACCGCTACGGCACACCGAGAAACAAAAGAAACGACTTGAAAGGATTTTCCATACGTTTTGCGTAGCAAAGTGCTTCGCTCTGTACTCCCCAACTGTCCCAAAGAAATTCCCCGCTTGAGGGATGTAAATGCAGTGCGCAGACAACTTTTGTTACTCACCGTTGGAATTAAAAATGAGATCATTCTAGAATTCTCGAAGAAAGATTTTATCTCGATTTTTGTCAAGCTTTTACGACGAAAAACAAGGAAAAAACAAGACGCGCCAGGTTTATGTCATTCCAAGAATGAGCTTGAGTTACGAATGGTCGTCTAATGGCTGACTCGAACTACTGAAAATTGCTCGTTCGTCAAAGTACCTTCATTGCTCTTCGTCTCATCGCTTTGATGTTTGACGCAATTATTTTAATTCGTCTTCGTGACGAGAAGAAAGAGGTGGATGAAGTTCGTTGCATTCTATTATCACAATTGCCACGTCCTTGAGGCGATGGAATACGAGTTGACACTCTCCTTGAGACCATCTTCGCAAACTTCGTTGCTCCAAGCTCGGGCTTTCGAAGAGTGGGGGAACGTCTCGAGGACGACGCACCTCAGCTGCACGAGATCCACGAGAGATGCCACGTATATAAAGATGCTGTACACACGGCATCTTTCGTGGACGATGATGAAGCAGCGGAAGCGACGAGAGCGGAAAATAGAAGATGAACGCACGCGGATGGTTTTGTAGACCAGTAGAGGGGTGAAAGGGGTTGTGTGGAATCCAGAGTATGGACGCGTGAGAGAAAGCTGCAAGATACCGCAAGAGGGGAGAGGCAGCGAGGAAGAAAGTGGAGGGTACAACCCTCTCGAGTCGGTAGGTCGCTATTCACATTGGAATTGCCTGGAATACACTGAAAGGGACGGTGAAGGGGTGCGAGCTGGCCGAGGTAAGAACGCAGGGAGAAAGGCCGGCGTACGAGAGAGAAAAAGAGAGGGAGAGAGAAAAAGAGGGAGGGAGAGAGAGAGAGAGAAGAAGCTGCGAGAAGCTTTGGTGGCTAGGTCGGTCGAGGGTTGAGTAGGGGTGGTTGGATCGATCCTAGCCGCTACCACGGCCAGCCAGCCCTGTCCGGGTCGGTACTCTACTCGTGAACTCCGCGAACTCCTAAGGCGATCGCAGCAGCAGAAGCAGCAGCAACGTACGATACGAACGTACCGAGGCTCACACTACCCCTGGGTGCATGTGTGCTCGAACGGCAGCTATATTAAAGAATGTCACTCTCGAGGACACGTCTCGCACGTCTCGTGGATGCAGCGTGGAAGAAGAGAGAGAGATTAGAACTTTACTTCAATTTCGTCAGACAGCCGAGGTCGTGAAGCTTTCGACCAGACGGGCAAACGTCATCGAGGAAGTTTTGGAAGGAAAATATTTTTGGTAATGAAGAAAATTTCTAATTAAAAAATGATACGTCTTTATTATCTTAATACTTTTTGATGTTTTGAAGGTGTTGGTAGCCGAAATGTTGATGAATGGAATTAATGATAAAAAATTCTGTGCAATTGAATTTACAGATTTGAAGCTAATTCACAGCTCCGTACACAGAGAGAAAGATGGATGTTTTTTTTTGACGATTTCTTTTGTTCTTTATCGTCGGCAATAATGGTCGAACAGTAACCCGTAGCATGCGAACGTGTCGTTACGGAATAACCGTCACGATATTTTTCTCGGCTAGGTGTGGGCTGAATAAATGTCTTAAGGGGTAGTGTCGTAACTGGTTGAGAATCTTGGCCACCTCACGTAGCTGATGGTTGGCGGTGGACGAAGCAGCCTTGGCACGGCTGAGAAAAAAGTGAAACCGGAGCAGCCGACTGGGTATACTGCTATTTCATTCGGTTCACAGTACGCCGATTCTTTCGTGCTTACTCTTATGGAACTTTTGAATCCCGAGAAAGGTCGCGTAAGGATTGTTCGGCGCATCAATGGGATTATTTTCAAGTATTATTGTATTCGTCATTTTTTTCTACCCGGCGTAGGCTATTGTGGTGAAACTATGTCGAGTGAGGAGTAAGTTTGCAGCGTGTGTAACACAATAGACGAATTTCTTGCACGAGTCCTCGAGTCGTGTATCCGGAATATAATCAACGAGGAAAACAAGAAAAATAATAAAAATGGAAAATTTCAATTGGTCCAATTATAAAAATTCATAATCGTTGCTATTATCAGATAATTAATATATTAGAAGGAAATAATCGCCCTCGGATTATAATAATGGTCTACGCGGATACATTTTCGATTATCCTTTTTTCAAAATAGCGATCGAAATTCAATAATATTGAATTGCAATTATATCGTATTATCCGAACGGTATACATCGTTGCGAAATAATCTCAATATTGAAATTCCACGCGAACCTCTTTTCCCTATTGTTTCCGGCTAGCAGTGAAACTAATTATAATCCTTTCATTAAATTCAACGTGAAAAAAGTTGCGAAAACGTAGGACGAGGCACTAACGAAAGGCGAAACGTTGATTATGCGGAAGGTCCGAGGGTCTATTCGTTCCCGTATAACACAATCAGCATCGTAATTCTATGTAATGAAATCCCGCTACTTGGTTAGAGGGCGCACGGCTCGCACCCTTCCAATTTCTGGCACGAGTTTCCGGAGATTCCTGCTTCCCAATTAAACGTGAAACCGCCGCAGCTACGGTGAGAAGCGGTAGTAATCTAGTGCGTCGAGGAAATTGCGAGTTCGGCTTGTCAATTATATCACCACCTATCGTCATCGAATTTTTAAAATAATAATAATTAAATTAATGAAAATAGTTTGAAGAAAATAGTATCAACAGCAATAACAGTGAGAATAAAATTAAAGCAACGGAATTCAATGCAGTTTTCCAACATTTGAAATCGATGCAAGCTTGACACAAGTCATTTGTTGACGAATGAAAAGCTTGCCATCTATCTACCTGTATGGAGCACACCCATAAGCCCGTGATTGCGAGGATGAAACGTACGAATCGCACGACCTGTCGCACTAGGAATTTTGCAATATACGTATGTACGTCACACGAGTTCTATCGTCACCTTCGTGGCCGAAGCCGAGCTTCGTTAAAAATGTTTTAAGATGATGAGATTCCATATTGTCCTTAAATAATGGTTGTCCCACCTACTTTCATGTATTTTGACCATTGGAATGGTTCCGATTGGATAAAGAATGTCGGGAATACGAGTATGGGGAGATAAGGATGAAAAAGCCACTGGCAGCAGCGAACGATCATTAACGCGAAGGGGTGATACCGGCACGGAGAGCAAGCGATAGGAGTAAAAGTACAGTCTGAGTAATAGGAAAAACAGTATTAAAAAACCTTACCGAGCGTTCTACGAGGCTAGGAGTAGTAGCTAGAGTTACTAGCCTCCGAGAGCAACAGGTTTTCTACTCTCCACGACTATCCTCCTTTCTTTCTCGCTCCCCAACTCTCTCTCTCTCTCTCCCTCCTCCGAGTTGCCCATTTTGAACGAATTGTCCTAGCATTCGGAATAAGCTTATCTTGGCAAAAGACCAAAACTTCGATTATTCTACCGTACGTTCGGTATTGAACGATCTCGAAATCATCATGTTTTCTTATTCTTACTGCTTTTTCTGTTATCTCGCGGGCAATTGACAATTCGTTCGCCGGAAGCCAATGACTGTACACTAGGCTGGGTTGATTTTTTTTTCTCAGGTAGTGAAAAATTTATAGATAGTACCCTCAAATACCCAGAAAAAAATGGGCGGCTTAATAACGTTTTTTCTTAAGGTCGCTCATCGCAAATTTCGTTTTTCCATTTGATTAACACAGGGAGACCTTGACGTTGTCATTCGACTAAGGATAACTCTGTGAGTCTTATAGCTACGTCGGTCCAGTAAGTCTCATTTTGAAGCTCTGTAAAACCAGCTTAAAACGGCTTAAAAAGTCCTGAATCCGATAAGCGACCTTAAGAAAAAGTGTCATGAAACCAATACCAACTGCCAATTTTTGTCTGGGTATTTGAGGGTACTATCTATAGATTTTCCACTACCCGTCGAAGAAAAAAGAAAAGAAATTAACACGCGAGTTGCGAAAAAATGCCATACCAATTTCACAAGGTATTCAATCGTATCAAATACAAATGGATTATTGCCGAGTAGCATACGATCCGATTCAAAGACCAATTTTGTTCATTGACGCGCGTCAATGTGCGCACAACTGCGTCACTACATAAACTTGCATTTCCGCTTTCGGTTTTACTGCGCGTTGTGATACATTTGGTGACGAATAAAAAGACGTTTCGACGGAAAGCAATATCGGCCCGGACGATAATAAATTTTCCCCGTAACGGAGGCGAAAATTATTTTAGAGAAAATTTACGATTCGTCGAGAATGGCAACGATTTGTCGATGGAATGTGCGGCGAACGACGCACAAATCGCGTGCACCACTAGCGGCGTGTTTCCGGAATGGCATAACGCATCAATTACCGTACATTTATGGTGTAATTGCGTGTACGGATGATGAATTACAACGTGTCTCGCTAATTGCTCGGAATACATTACGCGCCGTAGTTAAATCCTCAAAGTGGTTGAATATTGATGGATGAAAAATCGAAGGGAAAGACTTATTCGGAACAATTGGGCGAGCTCAGGTTGTATACCTATGACTTTACTTCTACCACTGAAATTAATTGGGCTCTTTTTTGACCCTCTAGGACACGATCTTGAAACTTTCATAATTTTTATGAATATTATTTGCGTCGCGTTATTTTCATTATTATTATAATTCAGTGTGGAAAGCAACATTTGAAAAAAATGATGATATAAAATTGAAAAGCAATAAACAAAATATCTTGTACTTCGTGATGAATTTAATGCTTCGTATTCCGAGATGAACATGGATTTCGAATGTCATTGGAAATTGTGTCAACGACGATTTATGAAACTCGCGAAGTTGAGCCGATGTGAAGCATATTTTTCGCATTGCGTAATTACTCAGCCAACGGGATGACAATTTTTGTCGTCGACATTTTGTACACCACACGATGCTTTGTACGATTGTACTGCATCGGGATTGCTGGCAGTGGCAGGAGCAGCAGCAGGAGCAGCCGTTCCTTTGAATAATCGATAACGAAGTTTCTGGAATGCCGGAATGAATTATCGAGTTCGAGAAGTGGGATGCTTTTGTGAACTAGGAGAAGGCGTTAGCCATGTGCTGCGGCGTAGCGACCATTTTTGAATGGATAGTTTGGTGATTAAAAATACGCGGGATAACGAGATGAAACAAAAAATGTGAATAAAACCAGACGCAGCTGCTTTTTTCGCAGTCTTGTGGCGCTCTTAAATCGGAACAAGGTCACAGCTGTTTTTTCGACTAAAAAATTATCAAAAGTAATTCGGAAAACACTTAGAGTAAACGTTTATTACTTCGGTTTTGGAGTCTGTAATAAATTTAGAAAAATTATTGTATGGGTTACGATAGAGGCATTGAAAAGCAATTTTTATTTTTTATATTCAGGCATTACGATCAGATTAGATCCCTGAAGTGCAATACGCATCAATTTCAACAGAAACATTCACAGCCTCACACAGAAACACAAGAAAAAGGAAAAGCTCAGGGGAAGAGACCACTGCGCTGAGACGTCGGTGACGCAGCGCCATCTTGACATTCTCTTCGTCTTCCGCCATCTTGTCTTTTCACCAGAGCTTTCCTGACCCCATTAGATCTCGTAACGAACGACCCTTAAATTTAACCGATACGAGGTTTGTCGATTTTCAACGGGCTTCGTTCGAGAAAGGGTCAAGACTGTAAGACAGATAGAAAAGTACAAGAGGCTTCTGGTTCTCTCCTCGGAAAAAGTGAGAGAAAGCGGATACCAAGCGTCTAACATTACTTCCGGTCAGCTGGTTAAAAAAAGGCGCTTCAGTGTCGTAAGATTTTTTTTTCAGACATGCACTAGTTACACGTTGACGTAGGTCGTAACTTTAATGGCGTTTGTTCTATCTGCAGTCGAAGAGCCATTAAAGATTGAGATTTTCACTACTCAAGCGAAGATTTATCGTCGAAGTATTTCACAAATTGCAATAAAAATATTGTATATTATATAAAATATTATTATTATAATAAAATTATTTTATTGTATGAAAAATTCTCTAGGGCTGCATATTACAATAATTTTCCCAAAGGCTTTCATTAGTCAATGTCAAAAGCTGCGATTACTGTATTCCGTTTCGTTACGTTTGAACAATTTATTGGATGTCGTTATATACATGACAGTAGATCGCTGAACGAGAAGATTGTAAGACGTTTAATTGCAGAATGAAAAAAAAAAAAATCGCTGGGAACTCGTTGAACGAGACTTATTTGTCGTTTATCAGAGCGGAAAAAGCTGTGATCCGATTGGTTGAGTCAA
>OZ020167.1:12677239-12807837 GCA_963971145.1 Sussaba pulchella | reverse complement strand
AGAGATTGTAAACTACGATAGAGCTGCTCAGGTAGGGCACGAGTGAACGATTAAAAACATTCGATAAAATTTTCGGAGGTCGTTCGTCCTTGTTGTCGCTAATTATCCGATACCTCATTTGTAAAAAAATTGTAAAAGCTTCCTAAGCAACGAATGAAATTAACCGCGCTCGTGGACATCGCGATAATATCAGATGTATTCTACACATAATATAATCTAATATTATTTTATACCTAATATAACTAGGGAGTTGAATGTTTTGTAATACTCGGTATTTTACGACATACGAAACGAACAAAATCAATGAGTCGAGTTGCGAGCATTGTACAGGCGTCAAGCCATTAGAATGTAAACTAGGTCGTGCTATCTGGCAACGCGTATCCGTGTGACACACGTGGAGTAATATATTCGTTTCTCTTGCTTTTATTATTTTTTTTTTGTTTGGTGTAAAATAAAAGCAGTCTGGACGGCAGTGGATGTGCGGTGATTACTGGAAAAAGTCTGATGGGTCTAATGGCGCCTCGCTGACAATCTGAAAAAGCTTTGATGCTCTGGCCACGTCTGGGTTAGAGAGACCACACGTTTTCTTTTCGTTTTTATTTTTTGCAACCTTTGAGAAAGTGTCTTCTCACTCGTGAGACACTTTTTCAACGAACGGAGTTCATAAAAGAAACGGAGGTGAAAAAAAGGACAAAAACCACGACGTGGTCGGGTGGAAAAAAATTGATCTAAAGACAACGTACTAGTGTATATGCGAGACGATATGAGACTTCTTCGTCCGGATTTTTGACTCAATTATTAGATTGATCGAGCTTTTAACGTGACATTTTTTGTTCCTCACTTGTTCAATTGATTCTCGATTAATCGATCGACGTTTCACAATAAAGATGGACAAAAGCACTTTTCAAACAATGTTCTTTTCTTTTTCAAAGCACGAAACGAAACATTTTATGTACAAAGCGAGCAGTTTTCGTAGCGAAAAGAAGAAAAAACAAATCCGACATCTCCCGATACGGGAGTCACGCACATAGATAGAGGACATTTAAACTAAATTGACGTGTATAGCTCGCGCGGGGGTTTTCGGTTGTTGCAGAAACAGTGAGAGTTAACCTATCGGCGCGGGCGAACGAGAAATATTCATGAGGTTTGAGTTCGATATTCCGACAAGAGCAGTGCAGCCGACGGGCGAGCGAGGGAGCAAATGAACTCGACGGTGGTTCCGACGTGCAAAGCCGAACCGATATTACTTGCCCGGGGCAAATGTGTGTGCTCCCGTGGCGATGCTGGGATTTTTTTTGTGCTGTCTTTTTTTCCTCCCCATATTCGCATTTTCGAACAACGCTGCTTCCTTACCCACCAATCGAAAAAGCACACTAAATTTTTATCGCGAGGGGTAGTCTGTAAAATGGAGGTACATCCAACAAAGAAAAAAAAAGAGCGAGAGGGCGGGTGTGGGGGATTATGAATTTTGTATTATAGCGAGAGATATCGATGGACCATACCCTGCTAGCTATGCATGGGGACCGGGGCCATGTGCGGTTGGGGGGGGGGGGGGGGGGGAGCTCTGGCAGCCTTGGCTCAGCAAGGTTTAACTTCCTACCATTCATTAATGAAAACATATTCGAATACACAAATAATAAGCCTGCCGCCCACAATTACGATACGAATAAATGGACATAAATTCAATTATTATACGAATAATAATAATAATAATAATAATAATGATGATGATAATAATAATAATAATAATAATAATAATAATAATAATAATAATAATAATAATAATAATAATAATTATTATTATTATTATTATTATTATTATTATTATTATTATTATTATTATTATTATAATTATTATTATTATTATTATTATTCAATAATAATATTATATATTATTATTTAATAATAATAATAAGAATAATAATAATAAGTCATTATCCACACGTGTTCACTCGCACGAGATGTTTTGGTAGAGTCTGCCCAACTTCGTGGCGCTTTCCGCTTTTTTTTCTTCGAAATCCCTGAACGAGACCGAAGGCCAGGGGTTGTAAAAAAACGATTTGACGTAAGACGGTCATTCGAAACCCTATCGCCGTTTCATCCCCGACAGAAGAGAAGTCGTTACGTGACATGGTTTGCAATAACTGTGCCTACAATGTGCGTGCATGTGTGCGTGTATGTGTGTGTGTGTGTGTATGTGTGTGTGTGTGTCAGTGTGGCTGTTACCCTCATCAGTCTGTAGCAGCTTTTGATAATGGCCGTTATGTGTATAGGGTCTGTAGGGCTCAGTGCTTTCCGCGCTGGACATGGACAACAGAGCTTTGGTGCTGGAGGGTGTGCGGGGATATTTTGCAGGTCCTTTGCAGGCTGACCTTACAAACAAGCGATCCTTTGCAAGGGCCCACAAGCCCTGAGGATTGTTACATATCGCTGGAATTGGTTTTTGACCTCGTGCGTAGACTGAGTCTGAGCAGGCCGAATAAGTTACAATTTTCTACGCGACGGGAAGTCACCGAGCGAGAGAGAAAGTGAGGAGAAGGGGGAGAAAGGGGGTTGCAGCATCGCAGTTGGGTTTCAGAGCCGGATCCCGGCGCAGCGATGAGACCCAAATCATAGGGGAAAACGTATATCATCATAAAACTGAATGTAATATTATTTCCTTCACTCAAAACTTTTCTAGCCAATCCGATGGGAATATTATTTCACGAATACATAATTGGGAAAAATCAATAAAGAACGTCCCAACGGGGCTGAGTTGATATTGTAAAGATTGGGTAACTTCCTATCGGACTCTTGCAGCGTTGGGTCGACTGGGCTACGCCACAATTAGCTAGCGTGCTCGCCCTTCCACTTGCTCGATGTAACCTGTTGATAGTGCCTCGCCTCGTATTGGCACTGTGCTCGTATGATTCACGTTATGCCGGACAATGCGTGTTCTACGAAAGCTCCGAAATACAAGAGGGCAAAAATGAGTGCCATTGAATTATCTACATGACATCAAAATTATTGAAGGGACACCAATATCATATTGTAATTTACTATAAATAATATCACCAGCATTGGTGAACGATATTATTATTATTATTATTATTATTATTATTTTAATTGCACTTATTGCTGCTGTTCCTTTTTGCAGCTTTATTTCCTATATTTCCGATAATCAAATTGAAATAAAAGATGGCTGCTGCAATCTCAGAAATTTGCCAAAAAACGGAAAAAAAGGCTTCCATGTTTCTGTCGAATGTGAATATACATGGCTACGGTTTGATATTCAGATAAATTTCCACAGCCACAGACAATTACGAGAAAAGGAAGGGAAAGAACCAGCGAGCCGAGAGTGGTTTTCAACGATAAGAACTTTTCCCACGTTTCGAATGCGACCGACAATTATCAATTGCCAACTCATTACTGTACCCAATAGAATTATCGTGCGAAGTAAGTCGTGCAGTCGTCGGTAACTCACGGGCATTCGACAATTACTGTAATAAACCCGTACTGAACGACAAAAGACACTCGACAATAGCAACCTCATAGAATCGATTTGCATTTCACTCCTCGCACTTTACTTCGATCATTCGATTCACCATGATTGTTAGTTGCGCTCGTGTTTCCAAAGCTCGGGATTCGATGCTATCAAATGTTTTGTTCACGATGACGGGGGGTACGAAGCTATTTACGGAATGCTGCTAAGCGAAAGCGATTAATATTATTGTCGACGATTCGATGGTGGGTTTTGAATCGCAATGGGCGACCCATTGACGTTGAAACCCGAACGGTTGACATCGACGGTCTCTCTTGACTGAATCACATTTCGCCAATCACGTGACATATAAACGCGCAAAACCACGACCTCTATGCTCGAACGGTCTCTCGATTTGCATGATTGATACATTTGCATGGAAAAATACTAGATTTGAAATCGCACAACGACGGAAGAGGCGTATTCTTGGGGTAGCACGAGCCGCAACAGATACAATATTTTTGTGGGTGAAATAAAAATATAACAAATGGAAATATCACGCGAAATTCGTTTCCGCAATAAAAAGTGAAAGTGAATGAATGAACAATATTGTGGGAGACCCAATTAAATTGGGACGTAAAAGAAATCTGCAAGTATTACGAATATTCCGAGGAAGAATGTATGATTGATTGAAATTTAGTAGAGAAGGAATTGATATTGCATTTATATTGTCTCAGTGACGATTTTTCATTCGAAACCTTCGCGTTTGTTGAATGTATGAGCGAATAGCGTAATTATTTTTTCTTTTTATCCCGTTAGATGGATCAAGATTGAATGTGGATGTTGGTGTGAATAAAATGTAATCCTCGTGTGAGCAGCGTACATCCATTCGCGGTATTGAACGGGACGAGAAAATTAATCTATTGTTCTGGAGTTTTTTGGTGTGCCCTGGCGAGGGCGATTTTTGGAGTTTCGATTTGATTGAAAATTCCTTGTCATGGTTTTCCAGTAAATTTTTTCGGTCCCACTATATCGATCGGAAAAAGTCTTTGCGGATGGACGAGGAAGATATTGATTTGATTAATACTGCACAGCCGATGATTTCCAAAATTGAGAAAGAAATTGACGGTATCAGAAAAATCAGAGCGGAATATCGTCGGTTGCGAGGAATATTGCGAACAAACAAAATTGTCTCGTTTCCTTAGACTCGCGAGAGAAACACTTCGACTGCGATTCGAGGATCATGTATTAAAATTTATTCACTTTATTACGTTTATTACAAAGTCTAACAAAACGCGATCGTGGATTGTGAGGAATCTCGGTAGATTCCTCATGCAAAAGAGTCGAAAAGAAAAAGAAATTGCAAGCTAAAATATGTCAAATAAATTCCGCCCAGCAAGAAAAAAATCTAAGTACAAAAAAATGGAGCATAGCGAGAAAATCTTTTCGAACGCATGTAGATGAAATGGACGCATTTTTAAAGACGTTTCAATAAGGAATTTTTCGAAGAACTGAATTTTTATCGAACGAACACACGTCAAACTTTTACCAAAGAATGACAAACTCTTCGGACTATTTGAAGAAAACGATAGTTCACGGAATTCGTGTAGTTACATTCCCGTAAATCCGCCCAACGTTATACGTAACAACGCGAAAGCTCGTTCGGGAAAAAACCAGCCGCGCGAACGCGGTTTTGTTGCCGGGAAAAGTCTTCCTCCTCAATCAAGGCAAAGCGGATTACTCGTGGGAACCAGCGTCGAACGAGGCTACCGCGAGAAAAAGAATAAACTTTTTCCGGAACGAACGAAGACTACGGTTCTCCGATTATTATCTCCGAAATTCATGGGTATTTGTTGAACCATGGAATTGCACAAGAGCAAAAATTCCGTCTCGTATTCTCATGACATTATGCTCGAACAAAAAGAATTGTAATTTATTTTAAACATTACGCAGGACTGACAAATTTCTCATGAGCTTTTGCAGTTGTCGAAACGACGATCACCAGTCGAGTTTTTCCAATTCCCTAATTTTTTTAATTCTTTTCAATGATCTCCACTTCATCGATGTTGCGACAACGACGACAAAGACGAGATTGGTAATACGGAAACTCGTGTAACATCCGCTCGATCGTAGCGACTTTACCCGATCGAGCAATCAGATTAGCAGCTTCTGTGCACTTCGTTCGAGCAGGAGCAAAAGCTCCAACCCTTGAAAGATCAAGTGTACCCGAGGCTTTCGACACAATTCAAAGTTCCATCGCGTTGATACGCTAACCCTCCTTAATTCGCAAAGCCCATCGTGAATATCACGCTAGACCCCGGCGGGCGAGCCTCTGGCATTTCGACAATTATTCTGCAAATTTATTAATTACTTGTCATGCTCGTATCAGATTGACGTATAAAAATAAATAATTAAAATTTTTTTAAAAATCCGTGAAGCCAATCAAACTTAATAGGTTTTCTCAGCTTTCCCGATATCACCATTGTAACTGGACGGTGAATTTTAATATAAATTTACTGAATAATTGAATCAATAATTGAAAATGAAATCAGCAGATATTTCATACGACTCTTCGGATATAAAATTTACAGACAATTTCTTCTTCGTCGGTGATTTTCGGTAATTCGGATTTCAATATCCAGTCAAGAATAACGTTATTAATTGATTACAAGCGCTATTTCTTCTCACAAGCTTCCCGACAGAGCTATCGATGGCCAACGAACTGATTAAGTAACAACGAGACGATTGGAAGTTTTTATCGTATTTTCACGAGCTCTTGTTATCCAAGTTGTTATGCGAACGCCAATCGCGTATATCGAAGCGTATGTGACATGCGACGCAAAGTCTGAGGGTGTTGAAGAAAGGAGGAAAAAAGAGAGGAGGAGAGAGAAATAAAAAGAGAGGTGGTCGTGCTTCAAAAGAGGATAAAAGGTTGGAGAAGAGCTTGGGTCGAGTCTCGTCAACCTATCACTCCTCGCAGTCGGTTTTCCCGCTCGTGCGCCTACACCTTATTTATAAACTTAACGTTACACGCTACGTTGCTCTTTTCTTTCCGGGTGATCCTCCACGTTCCCCACACCGATGTTCCAGCGACAGAAGCCACTCTCCAACCAGTCACCGGGCGGTCTTCCGAGCTTTCCAACCTCACCTGCGTACACCCTCGAATACACAACATACCTCCCCGTCTCAACATCACTCCCCTGTCCTCATAACCACGGCTAATGCCACAGGCCATTTTGAATTTTTCTCAACGTCCGGTAATGAAACATCGATATAACGATTATGCACGTCTCGGACCGAGATTATTATGTAACAGGGCGCGTTTGCGAAACATTTTTTCTCACGCAGAATCCTTGCTTCATTCAGTTTTATTCCCAGTTATGAATTTATTTTATATAAGATTTCATTGTTCTCGTCGAAATATTTATTTCCTTTCTTCAACGATTTTACGAAAAAGTTAATTAATTTTCGTTGGAAAAATTTGAGCCTTGCTGTCTGTAATTTTGATTCTTCATCCGACAAGTATTTGACATTTATTATTATGTTTATTTTTCTTCGAAAGACAAATTCATCACAAGTTTTACTCGAGGCGTATGTAGATGTTCTTGAACAAAGGAAATCAGGTTCTTGGAGGTAATCAGATTGGAATAACCGAATTAATGATTTTTAGGATTCCGTTCTGCAGTGCTGTGGGGAGCGAGAAAAGCCGGGGCAACACGCTACACCCTTTCCGGGTTTCTACGCTTCCGTATCCTTAATCGAGTTACCGCGCTCGCGGTCTCGGAGTCGTCTGAATGAAGAAGTACGTGAGCATTAAAGATTCAGAAAGAAGTCGTATCTGCTGCGACAAAGCTCGAGGCACGAATTTTCTCGTTGTTGCAACACCAGCGGTCTTGGCAGGGATAGAAGCAAACGTCGAGTCAGACGTAACGAACAAACGAGGCAGATCTCAATTAGCCAGTGGTGATGGGAAGCATGGATTTGGTGGTGCATCAAGGACGAAAAAAACGTGAAATGTCGAAGGATATTTCGGAGCTCGATCGAACAATAAATATTTTTCATAGAAATTTTTTTTTTAAAATAAACAAATGACACGAAAACGAATCGTCGTCTTACCGTCATGGCGGAAATTAATTCGTCACTAATTCACAGTTATTCTCGTGATCAACATTCTATGCTCAAGATCATCATATTATCTCGATCGATCGATAAAAAAAAGTATTCTTCAAACGTCCCGAATTCCATGATTTTTCATCGATAGAAGCGAAATTTACAAAAAAGAAAAAAAAAACTAGTTCTTCAACCACAATATAAATTAATTCATTACAGTCAAGTATTCATTCGTTTTCCATAGAAAAAGAAAATCACGGGAATTCGCGATGAATCGATCGTCGTTAGAGTGCGTCCGTTCGAATATTGGCACGGAGTACATATGCGCGGATTTAGATCGATATATCGATTTTTCGTTCGTGACTGTGAGTATAAATTTTTTTTTATCACAGAATAAATCGGCAAATTGTCATCACGAGTCGCAAATGTGTTTCCCGGACGGCCACATTGACGCACTGTAATGTACTAGCAGTGGATACGTCCTGTTGCGCGTCGTCCGTCGTTGCACCGAGCGTCGCGTGCATCGGTCTGACCGATACGGAGCCGCACCACTAACTGAGGTGGTTCAGACCGCGTACAGAGCGTATCCAGCCAGCCAGCCAGCCAGCTAACCAACCCCAGGGAGGGTGAACACCGTGTACTCCGAAAGACCTTTCCTCAACGTTGGCGCCATCTCCGGACGACACGGCATTACACTGTTTTCCGGTTTCACCGCGAAAAACCCCATAATAAACCGGTACACGAGGATTGAAACGCCACAGCGGTACGAGTTATTCACGTGGCCTGAGATCATACCGTCTGCTCTGCACATACCGATTCTACTGCATAAATCTCTGTGAAGCTTAAACGTTTCGCAGACGTTGCCATTGTTTGTCTGGGAAGCCGTGATACCGTTCGCTCTATTTTTGTGGCACTGGAAAAATAGAAGAAAATTCTCTAACGAACGAATCTCGAACGGAAATTATTCAAATTATTCAAATCAGACGCAAAGAAAATGATGGAATGTTCAATAAGCTGTTTTCTGATCAACCGTATTATTTCTTTCTCGTGCTGCATAAATAGTCATTTTATAGAAATGAAACTGTTGGCAGGAAAGTACTTTATTACTCGACGAATTTAATACGATTATTTTGCTACAGTCGTTGGACTTTAGATGTATATCTTGAGCAATATCTCTCCCCCCCCCCCCCCCCCCCCCCACCTCTTCCTCCGATATCTTCTCCTCTCTCTCTGGGGATACGGCGACGTACTGTCCAGGAGTGCAAACGGCACTTGGAGCGCTCTTCATACACTGCACCCCATGAGGGCTACCCTCTTCAACTCCTCGAGCTTTCATGACCCTCGATGGTCCGGAAGATAACGATTATCTCTTCACGGGTATCTCAGTCTCAGGCGTTGTTTCAGCAACCGTTACAATACAATCGCGAACGATATATTCTATAGCGTGCACTCTGAGCCAAGGATAGAGGATTGAGCGAAGCGTTTTGTGACAAGGTGCTTTGGCTGAGGATTCTCGGAGTGAGAAACCCGTGTTTTACACTTTGCGCGCTCGTGGTTGAGGAACCATTCGCGACACTCTCTCGCACAGGTGGTGGCTAGATCTTGATATGTCTTGAATATTAAAAAATCCCACGAGTTCAGTGTTCCTTTCTTTTCTTTGCACTGATACATATCGAATACTTGCTGCGAATGTCTTCTATTTCTTACAGTTTGAATTAAATAAATTGAATTCTATATATAATTAATTTAAATTAGATTCTACATCTTATGGTTTATATTTTTAACAAAATGATCACATTAATTCATCCCACAATTATTTCATTTCTTCAATATGTTTCTTCTTCACTATCACAATTTCGATTGATGAAACTCATATGAACGTAAATGTAAATAACGACGACAAAACAATTTTTATACAAGGCAAGATGGAAAATTCAATTTTTCGCGATTTTATCCGCCACACGCGTTTCTACTTTCCACGCACTTTCGATAACGAAGCCCGTCGTGATACGCGAAATCGCCCACAGAGAACGTGAAAAATATTGAAAGAACAAAATATCATATTTTCGTGACTTTTTCCATTCTACGTGTCTTTTCTCTCGCGCTTTTTATAATAGAATCTGTCACGTCGTTATAGAATTTCGTGAAGGTTGAGGGGCAGAACAGGCGCGCCAAAAATGTATTCGGTTGCACCGTCAAAAAAATTGTGACAGCACCGCTAGATGGCTACAACTAACATCTTGTTTCGCCTCGCCCCACCCCCACCCCCTACCGCGCAAGTCTCCTCACCCACCCACACCGGCACAAGCGCTTCACCACCTCGCTGGTGTGAAAAATTTCTGCGACCATCCATCTAAACTATTTACGTACAGTCTTTATATTTTCGACGACCAATTTACGACCCTCTTCAGGGACAATGGTACGGTCTCACCGTTTGTCTTTTCGTCGATAACTTAAAATTTCTTTTTTTTTGTAATTTATAACACGATGGAAAGAACAATGCAATGGCATGAGAATAATGGACGTTCATGTGGATGCACGTGTACATAGAGTACTACTGACGAGGATAGCGTGCTCTATCGTTCCTTTTGATCTTCGGCAATGCACTGTTCGTGGCCGAGTCAGCATCCGCTATTCACCTCGTACTCTCGTGCTCCTCTCTCCCTCTCTCTCTCTCTCTCTCTCTCTCTCTCTCTCTCTATCTCTCTCTCTCTGTCTTTCTCTCACACACGAGCTCTATTCTCAGTCTGATATACTCGGTTGCAGCAATCCCAGAAGATTTTGATGCTGAATTCGAACAGACGAACGGTCTTTGTGCATCTCGCAATGGCTCAATGACGGAGACTTCAAAGAATATTACTTGCATACTTGCGTGCTTTGCACTTTCTAAGCGGAATTCATCTTATCGCCGACGTCTATGCACGTGATACATGTCATTTGTTTTCTCATGTCATACACGTTGATCCATAATAATTTTGAGGCATCGTAGATATTCTCATTACGACCCCTAATGAAACTTCTATAACAATTAAATTCACGAGACCGGTTTCGGTATAAATAAGCTTCTATTTTTTCTGTTCTTTTCACAAAATTCACAAAATAAAAATTCCTGCCATAATGAAAAAAATGGAAATTAAAATTCTAACAAAAACAATCAAATTCAAACATAAAAAAATTTAAAGAATGTTTGAATAAATTTTAATACCATCGACGTGGATGCTTCCGAGCAATGTCCAATTTTTCTCCCTAATATTTCGAGGTTCAACGGATTTTCGGGTTATTTCACAGAAGCGCATTACACGCTCGGAGAAGTTCTAGGAAAATTAATATACTTTTCGAATTACGTATAGAAGCATCGTTCACACTACCGTACACGTTACAGGTGCCTGCTAGCGGGTGGTATAATGAATGAATAGAACTTGTCGAAACAAAGATGAGAAGAATAAAAAATTGCTGGTGATGAAGGTGAGGGTGATTCGCTGGTTCCTTCTCGCCCGGTGAGTTCCCGGCGTTAGCGTCCGGCGTTTGCGCCGACACTCTTGTACATAAATGTGTACGTGTACGTACGCATACTCTTCTCACCGCTTTTTAATTTCGAAATGCTGCCTTCGCTTTCGCGTCCACCGAGAGATATTTGGGTCACGGTTAGTCGGGAATTCTCGCACCCTCCGTCTCTCACCCTTCCATCGAGATCCCCGTCGGCGCTTCTCCACCCCCACCCCTTCGACGATTCGATTCTCCTCCTCCGTACGTATTTGTTTCCGGACTGTTTATGCAATTTTTTTTCGTTTTCGTTCGATACCGTTATTTACCGTCCGTCCTCGTTGATGCTTCTACGGCAAAACGAAGAAAAAATTACTACCCTCACCGTAGCCGCGAAAACTACCCCGTAAGGCTGTCGAGTCAATTCTCGACGCGCATGAATCAAACTCCATGTTTGTTTACATAGCCAATTTATATGTTTTTGTAATGTCGAGATCGATATTGTTCGAATGGACGTCGACATTTTTCGAATGGGGGTTGTATACGCGTTAAGGGAAGTTTTGTAAAAAAATTCGGAAACGATTCCGACACGAGTTAATTCGATGAAACGTCGATTTTTCGGGCAAACGGGATGGATTTCGGCGGGCGTGAAAAATAATCGGAACGATGATGTCATTGTTCGGTACATGCGGGCGACTGATGGATTTTTCGATGCATGCCGGATGAGAAATCTTTTGAATTGCCCGTACGTCCACGTTCGAGACAAAGAGCGAAGCTATTTGGCAACAGCAAATTGAATTATTCTTTGTATCGCCAGGCACGGAATGAAGCTTTTATGTTGGGAAATATTTATCGGCTGATCGAGGATTCTGCAGCTTCGTATTTCAGCTGGTTATCGAGGGTTTGCGATGTCACTGGACCAATCGCGAATAACGGAGCCCATACTTGTCGTTACTTTTGACGTGAGAATTATAATTTGGATATTTTAATCAAAATGTGCGGAATTATCTGACTCGGCTTGTGTCGGAATGATTATTTATCGGAAAAAAATAATCAATGTAAGCCTGAGTAAGAAAAATCTTGGTAAATGGAGAAAGTTTGTCTCTACGCATCGGTGCATCGTAACTGCAAGCACGAGTCGGCGTTGCTAGGATTAAAGTTTTCCAATTAGTTTCCACGAGCTAACCGCGCGATCCGTCCGCCAAAAACGTTATCGAGGTTTTGCGAAAAAAACCCCCAAGAATCATGATGGAAACAAAAAAAAACGACCACGAACGAATCTCCGTCCATTGCGAAAAGCTCGCAGAAAATCGCTCGTCGCGATTAAAGTTTGCGCTACGAAATTGTTAAATTCCATCGTCGTGGAAAAAAAATTGAAACACGCTCAGGTGCGATTCTTCAGCCGTGTCGATAAAACCGAATTTCTCTGATCTACCGAAGATCGAAGAAATTTATTGAGTGGGAGGATTTTTCGGCTGGCAAGTCAGTCGACTCTACCTTAGATACGAGATGAGATACCGACGGTAGGCAGCGAGCCTCTACTTTTTAAATGTACTTTGTCGAGCTAGTTTCATTGCCGACAGTCGAACATTGGTCGGTAAGACGGAGTGAAAATCATCGATACCGACCGTAGTCGGTATGTCGGACAATTTTTTCCAGGCCTACATACATCCGCAACCTCGCACTCATGCAAATCTTTACGAAATTCAAGGACACAACTGGCAACCATCGAAAAATCTATAATAATATATGATAAAGTATCATAAACATTCTATTATATATTATTAAATATAGTAATATATAATTAATATAATTAATTATATTAATATACAGTTATTATAGATAATATATATTAATATAATCATTATAATATGAATTAATAATATATAATTACCACGGCCAAAGCAAAACAACGAAAAAAATATAATTAATATTGTTAATATATATTAATATATATTATTAAATATAATAATATATAATTATGCAAGAATCATTTGGAATACTAACACTTCTATTATACCTATACTTAAAAAAGAATTATGAATATTATAAATAATAATCTATAATATCCCCAGAGAAAAAATTTCCAGGACAATATATTGAATCGGAAAAAAATCAGCCGCCAAGGACCACCTCGAACTTTTCATACCAATATATCACATGGAAATCAGAAATTGAACATAAAAAGTAACCATAAAAAAATCGCAAACCCAGCAACCGCTCGTAAGTCAAAAGATCGAGCAAAAAATATGCGCTCTGAATATCGTACTACGTATTCAGAGTTTCCACAACGGACTATAAGAAATATGTTTCGCAGCTTGTGCAAACAATAGCTCATCTAATACACACAATAATAATGGTTTATTCCGTCTCAACTATTATTCGTCTCGAGTGAGCTCAGAAATAACTCCGTATCTCGTTACCATCATAGATTGTTCCAATTACGGGAATTCCAGAGGGGTAAACTTACCGTACCATACGATTCGCAACAAGAGCCAGGGAAGTCAAGTCAGAAACGTTCGAAAATATGACTATCCTCGAACCATTGAAACTAATATTCATTATACGAATTATTCCGGTAACTTCAGTTTTCCACGGAGATATGGAATAACTCGATTATGGGTTAGGGAAGCAAGACTCGTAGCGCATACCATTATACGACGGAATATTGTATCGTAGCCGGTAATTGAAATTTGATTTGTTGAAGAGCGACTCAGCGCCGGCAAAATTCTCCACTAGTTTATATGTCACATCCGTTCGATCCATGTATGGATATACCACCGAGCGTCTTTGCCGTCAGGATCCTCGAGCGGGCTTTCGTCTACGGCGACGTCGACATCGCCGTCGTCGTTTATCGTAGCAATTAAGTTAACCATCGCGTATTCGGATAATTCTACAGTTCGAAGCTCGAAGTGAAAAGCGCGCGTGGCGTTGCCGAAGCAAATGTGGAAACCGCCTCGAAGCCCTTTGGGAGAGTGGAACGGTGGGGGAAAAAAATCGATATCTCGAAGACTAAGCGAGATATCGAATATTTTGGTCCTCATTTTTAGGCCTATTTTGGGTCGTTCTACGAGAAATGTTTATCAGATCGGGGAGCTCGATTTATCGTAATCTCCATCCCTCTACGTCGTTGAAGCGCGTGATGCAATGATTGAGATTTTACGAGGTTCGTTCTGGTGCATCGTGGAAGATCGGTAATCCGGGATGTGTACAGTTGCGTCGACGTAATGAAAAGCGTTTTCGTCTTGCTGCGTATTATTTGGATCCGCAACGCACTCGACTAATATTATCATATTTATATTTTCGAAAGAGTCGAACTCTGCCGTTGAAGATGAATCCTCAGATATATTGACTTCTTCTTCTTTTTAACTCCCGGCTGAAAACGGGAGTTATATATAAATGGGATAAAACAATATGGACATAAAATTCGAGAAATAAACGTCCACGCGCAGTCGGAAACGTTTTTGCATGGGCGATGTGAATATTAAGTTGGAACCTGTTCGAGCGTGTTTCTTTCTGAAAGGATCGCATGTGGAAGAGAGTGAGAGAGACAGACAGAGGTAGTGAGCGCGGAGCGCGCGCCTGGTTGGGGTATGCGATATATGAGAAACACTCTTCCCCTTGGGGGCTTTTGGTTTCTTATTTGTTTCTTGTATTTTGGTTTCTTTTCTAATTTATTTCTATCACGAAATCACAAATACAATTGTGTATTCAAATTTAAAAATTCCAACAATCAAGTATTTGAAGAACCTTCGAATTTTTCAGAAACCAATATTAAGCGTTTGCAGCTTTTCAAACAGACGAACGAACGATTGACGTAGATCGAGACGATAAACATAATGGCTACGTTAATGAGGAACGATAGCAAGCGGTCTGTACCGCTATCGCAGATGTACCGAAAACCGAGGTGGAAAGAGCGAGAGAGATGGCTCGAATTTTTGAAACCTTATATTCGCTAGCTCGACAGGTGGTGCACAGTTGTGGGTCGAGTCTTCGAGTATCGAATGACATTAATTTTTTTCATTTTTTTCTCTCTCCATGCCACGTGGACGTCGATTCTTCCACACCATTCGCATTCTCGCCTATCATATTTATTGATATTAGCCTATGAGAATTTTAACGAGCGACGTTTTTTCGTGATGCTAATTTTGATCGTTGGATCATTGACGATGGCGACTAATTTTAAGGCATTGCTGATGGGAAATCAATGTACATCATTATTTTGTAAATGATTGTCCATACTTTGTTACACGAAGAAACGAACATTCCCGGATCCTGAATTCATTATAATTGTTTGAGAAGAAACCAAAGAAGTGAATGCTTCCGTCGCTAATCTAATTCAGTCCAGCGTGACGAAAGTAGTAAATCCTTGACGAATGACCTTGCGATGGGTTCATAAAATGGAGAAAAAGTTGTATATAGATATATATATATATATATATTTATATATATGTATATATAACGATGTGACGCGGGAATGCGATCCACCCCTCGACTTTGGAATCTTGCCGTAGATTATATCGAGTTCTGCTTCCCCTATACCGACTACAAAGGAAAAACCTTTCTTATTTTTATGTCAATACTCCGTTAGCCATTGAGGTAATAATTTTCTTTTGTGAGATATTCCCGTCGCTCTTACGACCGATCAACAATAACGTCCTTAGTTGCAGGTCTTTGAACACGTCAGTTTCAACAACGATGTAAAGGCTGGAAATAAAAATATAAAGATTTTTTTCAAATGTTAGGATTTTTTTGTGGAGATGTTTGAATTCTATACCAAAAAAGTAGAACTTCCTGGGCGAGTAATTGACACAGAATTTCAGAAAAAACACTTTTGTGCCGCTCAGGATTATTCTAAGAATTTTATTACGATAAGAATAATTAATTCTATTGCCATGAAGTTCCATATTCGAATAAAAACGCTTATTTCAAAAACGAAATGACGAACTTGGTATATTATTCAACGAGTAACAAGGTCGATTGATCATTACTTATTCACCGTTATTGCTCTCTGTACACGCACCGGTTGTGTAATTTCAATTATAACGAATACGATTCACAACGACTTTACAACAGCGCGGATGTAGGTGACCATAGGTGGGGGGGGGGCAGGGGGGGGGCGAAGCAATGGCGCCGTCCACGACACAAACATCGTGTCTGGGCTTAATTAACAAAGTTAGTTCGATGGAAAAAAACAAAATTATCTATTTATTCACGTTTGTACGGCGAAACACATGAACGTGAGGTTATTGTATTGGTTTACGATGATATACATAATGCAAGAGGTAGAATGGAAAACGTATCGAACGACAAAGAATGACTCGCGAGCAGAGTAAACGAGGAACGTTCTCGCACGTTAGAAGACCTCGTTCGCGTGTCAACGAGTCATCCACTCAACTGATTAGTGTACCGCGTACGATATTCGGCTGTTCAATGAGTAGAATTGCCGATTAAAATAGATCATCGGTGAAAAACCACCGTACTTAAAGGGTCATTCCATTGTCATTACTGAGCTCGTGGCGTTGACGCACGACATTGTATCGTTCATAATGTATTAGAAGGACTTAATTGAAGTGTATAGTCGTCATATTAGTCGACATCTATTCTATTCCTCGCACGAGAATGAAAATATCATTAGGGTAAAAAATAGAAGCATTGTGATATCCCGATGATATAACTGCGACAATATATATGGATTTTACTGTTTATTATAATTTTTCATTCTGGTAATAGTTATAATTACTATTACCAGAATTATTTTTTATTTTATATTATTGCTCGTTTATGCAGATAAGAATGAAAAAAACGAGGATAAAACCGAAGTTGACGACTGCGAGAAAATTTTGGCGAAGGCTGATGCAGATCTAGATGAAATCGCGTCGATTGCATCGAATGAATTGGGATAGACGACCAAGTGAGATATTGCGCCAAATAAATTTTTTTTGTTTTCGGGATGTTAAAGATTGAAGTGAAACTCGATAGATCTAGCATTTTGTCGTCATGCGGAAAATTGAAAGTACGTTGATGATAAAAAAATATGTTTGGCCCAAGGTTCAAAAATTGTAATACGAAGAATTTCGAGCAACGAAGCTGTTGAATAATAGCTCATTATTAGGTTCGTAGCAACGCGTTCGAAACGTATTTGATCGTCCGTTTATCGAATCGTCTTGTGTACGGCACATCAATTATGGTAATCAGACAAGCATCGCACGGCTTGATTGTGAATTATAATACCGAAAATGGTGTGCCGACCTGAAAATTCGATGCTAATTAAGTAGCATGTTGGCGACGCTGTTTTTTTTTTCATTTCCAAAGAAGTCCATTTATTGGTCGATTTCTCTAGTTGAAGAAACCAAAGGTCAAATTATTGATTGAGAAATTTACGTTTTCTTATCGATCCACCGATACAATTTCGATTTTAATTATGCACAATAAATTAAAATGATCAAATTACCGTATTAACATTTCGTCACTCCTCTACTGAATTGAATTGGCAATGACGAATTTTTCGCATTGCGTTTGAATCAGTCATGGTTCATTAGTTACACTAGATTTGTTCCATTACAACACTTTGTGATTCGGTTCGTGAAAAATATTTTGATTATCTGCAGATGTTGCCAAACGTAAGACGCAATAAAAATATTTTTTTAATTCAACTTTTTCGGTCGGTTGTCAAATTTATGAAATGATTCATTAGATCACTATCGGTACAAAAGCATCAAGTTTGAGAGTAGAATAAGGCAAAACCGTCTGCGGCAGCTGCGTAAACTCGCTATCTATGATTTATGCCACGTGCAAGATTATTTCAATGTCGAATCGATACCTTGATAGAACTTTCGAAGAAGCGTTATCTATCTGTCGAAATTAAAAAGCAAACCGGGCTTCCACTTCGGTGAGCATAGATAAAGGGTTCCAGGATTTGCCTGCCTACCTATAAAATATCTGAAAGACGCTCATGCGATCATCAGTCGACGTTCCAACGTTCACGCATCGTACAGGTAAGTGCCATCCAGACTTATTCTCTGATCAAATCAGTGTTTGCATCTACATGAGGCAGAATCGGAGAGGTGTTTTGTACGGGGTTTACCTACGCTCCATATTTTTTTGCTCGATAGGCAGCGGAAAGATTAACTCTCTGTATCACTTCAAGTACGAAGAAAAGAAAAAAATTGTCATGACTTTGCTGACCGCAGACGCATCAACAGAATAATTCCAATAGAGGAAATATAACAAAAAACGATATTTTTCTATTTCGACTCATCAAGCCGTGAACATTCCATGGATTTATAATGCAATGAAAAAAATATATATATAATAATAATATTCGTCTTTGATGATGCATCAATTCGTAAAGAATGAATTATAAAGAATTAATAAAGAAATTCTATGTCCAGTAGTTCGCGGCGAAAGAATTGTTCAATTTTAACGTCATGAAACTTTGTTAATTACACTACACGAAAACTGATGAACCTAAACGATGTATTACGAGATGCGTGTTTTTTTTCTAGATTGCCGCTACTGCATACAAGACACGACACCGGTATTCCTTGAATTCACTTGTTAAATTCAGATCTGGACCGGAATCATTATGAAAATAACACTACTTATTATTTTGGGATTGATTGCCCTAACCGCAGCTCGTGTGGCGGTAAGTTGGAAAAATTAACAATAATTTGGACTAGAAAATATATTTTCACGGCCTTGCTAATAGAAAAAATGTTCTTGCTGAATAAAAATTACCTTTAGGATTCGCCAAAAAACACCTGTAATAAGAAGTTCCCGAAGGAGTATTGCGCGAGCAAAAAAAACTGCGGGGTAAGCCTTTCGACTACTTCAATGTCTTATCGATCACTGCAATGCGCCATCAGTTATTAACTCATTATTGTTTTTTTTTTGCGAACAGAACCAGAAACTCATTTTCTGCAAAGATTATCGCGATGAAGGGGCTTGCAGGAACAATAAGGCATTCTTTTGCGTAGAGGAAGGTAGTTTATGGAGTTGCCAGGTGAGTTCGATGCTGAAAACAATAATAGTGAGAGGAAACTGTGATTGCGCTGATTGAAACGCATTAATCCTGTAACGTTTTGTCTTTGTTCATCGAAAAAAGGACTGCCCGAAAGATGATGTCAAAGCAATGTTGATTACGCCAAAACCTTTCCAGAGACCTCTATCTCGACACAGTATTCAGAAATGAGTATTATTGCGTCAAAAGTGCATCGACACGTCCTACCGGACAATCCCCGAGACGCTACTGCACAATCAGTTACAGAAGAATTTTAATGCCCAATCACGATTGAGATCTTACTTCTGTATTAAATGAATCTCAGACTTCATGAATAAACGTTTTTTGGCGGTTATGAGAGTTATTATTCACTATAACGGTTTGCAACGGGTCGATCTGGACCTCTCGCGATAATAAAGAACGCGATCATATCTGCGTAACGGTGATGCTCGCCCGCGCGTGAACCGTCGTGCGGTGGACCTCATTGTCCAGTACGGCAAGCCCGATTGACTGACCCCACGCACTGGACATAAGTATGTGTGTTTCTATTAAGAGATACGTTGCGCAATGTGATCTCGCCTATAGGTGATGCGAGGGGCCGGTGCGATACTTGAGTGTCACACAGACGTTGAAAAGCTGTCTTGGAGGCTGCTACTGTGGCACCTGTCTAAATAAAGTTATACCACGGCGACGTGCAAAACATTTTACGGTAATTCAGTAGCATGTTGGAGACGCTGTTGTTCTTTTCATTCCCAAAAAAGTCCATTTATTCTTCGTTGTCTCTAGTTATAGAAACCAAAGGTTAAATTGTTAACAGAAACATGCAATCCGCCAATGCAATGAAGATTTTACACGTAATATTGGTTTCCGAAATCTATAATTCTGTCATGGAGTATTTCGGGGTTATCTACATACGTCAGTGAAAATGGCGATAGATACACGCTAAGTACACTCGTCAACAACTGCTTCTCAGCTGTCGATAATTATTCAGGGCTCCATAAAATAGTCCATTTGGGAATACCATTGCGCAATTTCGCGCACGCGTTGTCATAATCACTGGCTCTCCGAGGTCATCAATACAAGCACAAGGATTAAACGATAAACTACGATTATTAATGTTTTAAATCCGATACTAGATGCTTTGTGAATCGCGAAAATACCTTAATCAACATCCACGACATTTTCCAGAATAATCATCGTATAATTACCGTAATACGTGGTCCGCCCATTGGCGTGAAAAATAAAATTGAAAAAAAAAAAAATTATCAAAGAGCTTCGGATGCATTTGCTTGGTACATGGAGTCGTAAAAGCTCTTGATCCACAGCATAGACCGAAAGCCAACTCGTCAGCTGGGTCACAAGTCTGCATTTACCCACACCCTAATACGTCCGGGCTTCGTTCACCTCCGATAAACGTCGACGAGGCTTCGATACTGCGACTCCACTGTGCGGAGTGTTTGATCGATGTCGATGCGGGGTTTGAAGAGGAACAAGTCACACCACGTGGTTACCCTCGAAGCCACCTAAATCCAACATCGACTTTATCGTTCTCCCGGGATACGTGTCACTTCTCAGACAGATATATCTTCTTCTCACGCGCCGTATTCGCAGTACCTGAGTCCATCAAGATACCCGCCGGTGCTTCGATCGACGTTTTTGTCAGAAAAATATATTTTCTTTATTATCAGTCGTTGAATTTATTATTTTTATTTCCCAAACCCACGATAATTTTTTTTTCTCAATGCAGATCGTGCTATACACCGTCGTGATTTATCTGACACTCGAGCGACGAATAAGATTTACGTAGTAAGGATATGTATACGTGTGAAAAAAGGGACGTCGATTTAGGTTTAGAAAAGAAGAAGTAACAAAGACGATCTTCCTCGACCTCTACAACGCAGTTCTCCTCGACTTATCGCTGACCAGCCGCTAACGCCGAAGAGCCTGAAAAATAATTTCCCTCCGTATCAACAAAAATTCAACAGCTTCGTCGGACAATAAAATAATAAAACTTACAATACAACGTATTTCCTCCGCTTCGTGAAGTATTCGCACATGGAAATGTCTTTCAATGTTTGCCTGATAACGGAATGTACGTAATCGTTAAGATGTGACATTTCTGGGTACGGAAAACGTCCGCCGTGGCATGCAGCTTTCGCAAAAAACGGCGCCCTCGTGTTGTTTCCGTGGGTTTATCACATTCGATTGCATGGCTCGAAGAATGAAAGCGATACCGAAAAATAACGATCGACTTACGTTCCTCGTGGCAATGGCCACGAGGGTTCGAGGTCGCCATTAACATCGGGGATACTTCATTACCGTCCATTATTACCGAGAGTCACTTCCGCGATACCCGGCTTCGTTTCCCAGACATGGGAAAATAACCACTTTTATCCGCCACCCCTCATACGGGTAGCCTCAGAGATCTCTTCCGCAGGCTATCCAAACGATGTTCCCAAATACCCGTCGCTGCCTCTCGCCTCTGTAATCTCTGTTTCTTAATGGGGCAAAAGTCGCACTGATAATACAACGTAATCCGCGCACAAAACACGTAATCGTTTGTTTTTATTCCGCTTTTCACTTTGTCCTGGACATTCAGCGAGTGGTGAATAATGAAAAAAGCAAGAATGAGGGAACGTTATGGGATACTTGAGCGGTAGTGCCAGATGCTTTGAGGATATGTCGCATTTACAGTGTAATATCTCGGTTTATCGCACGAAATACTGTATGCAACGCGTTGGAGGGGGGGGGGGCGGGGGGACCACGCCAGTACAGACCGAGAAAAGTTCAATCTGGAATGGAAAATCCGGTGAGTGAGACTGTAGCGAGTTCGTGACAGGAAAAGGTTATATGTGAGACTTTGATAGAAAAAACGCAGACGCTAATAACATTGAACAACGGCGCCAAGTCCTATTCATCTTGGCTTTGAAGAAAAATTATTTTTAACGCCGATGTCGATGTCGATCTTTCGATAGTTTGCAGAAAAACGTGAATAAAGAATTGTATCAAAAAGAACGGGTGTAAATTTATGTTACATAGATAATTGATAAAGTCTAGAATCGAGTATTGGTTAAAAACAATGATAAAAGTGAGAAAGATTGTATTGTTAATATCGAAATTCCGATGGCAGAAGTGCACAGAGTTGATTCGGAGAGGCTTTGGTCCCCGACTCGTACGTTTATAACCCAGAATCTCAAGCATTGTGGGAGTTTGCGGAGCAATAGCGGAGATACCAGGCTGGCTGTAGAGAGGCAAGCGAGAACGAAGCAATGGGGGCGGGGAAGGAGGGAAGGGAGAAAGACGGAAGATAGAAACGAGTGAATGCAAGTTCCGACCCTTGCTCCGGGGGTGTAAAAAGACGTTGAGCCGGGGGCTGAGAACCCCGAGGTCGAGGATACGAGGCAGACCGAAGTCGTTGACCCGCGCCCCGGGGTGCAATTTTTATAATTCGATAGTCCGGAGTTATGCGTGACGAGAGAGTCTCGACGCAGACGAGACCGTAGATAAAGAAGAAGAAGAGGACGAAAGCTCGAGCGTCAAGAAAAATCTGTAATCTATTCTCGGAGATCGTTGCCCTGTGAGATATGTTTTTGTTTTTTTATTATTTATCTTGTTGTGTCATGAAAGTATCGAGGACCAGCCCAAGTAAAAAAATTATGTAGAGTCTGTATATAAACTATGTATGGGATTGGGCATATATAGTCTATCAATGGACTATACATAGACTATGCATATATAGTTTACCCAAGTAAAAAAATTATGTGTACTCCATATATAAGCTATATATAGAATTGGGCATGTATAAATTATATAGAGTCATATGTCTAATTTAAAAAAAATCAGAAATAAATATAATGATGTCAATAATAATAATAATAATAATAATAATAGATAATTCTTTTTAATATAATATGATGATATATTCGAAAATCATACATATAATCTGAGTATGGAATTAGATATACAGGCTATATATCGTTTATAAATGGACTATATGTTCAATCCTATACATAGTTTATGTATAGACTATATATAATTTTTTTACTTTGGAAGAAATAGCAAATACTTGTTTGGATTGGGATCTCGTGGTCTGCGACTACATATTTATGTATATATTACATGAGGAAATGTAATATCGCAGGGGCGGAACACGGAGTCGTATTAGGACGGCGAATACACGACGTATTTTATTGCAAACGGGTCTTGTGCAATATCTCGCGCAATGGTACCACGGGAATATGATATTCTTGTGAGGGTTTTGTGTAACCAAAAGCAGTTGGTCTTTTCTCTTAGCTACCCTCCGACCTCCACCCCCGCCCCCATCCTCGCTTATGGCTCTTCAACCGCCGAAGCAGAGACTAAGCTACGAGCAATTCGACCGTTGGAGTGTATAAAATGTTATAACCTTCTCGGGTCTTTCGGACACACTACTCGCGGAAAGATATGTTGCAGGTCTCCGAGAAAGATGTTTAAAAAACGTGGAAACGAGAAAGAGGGCTCGTGTTTAATCCGTTGAACGATATATTCGTTCCTTCCAGCGGCGGAAAGTAGACGAGAAGTAATTTCAACGAAGAAAATGATCCGCTTCCGGATTCACGCCTATTGCAATTGAAGTCGTAAAACGATGATAGCTTTTCATCGTGAAACGCGTTAACGTATTTTTTTCCATCATCCTCTTACTTTATCCACGTCTATTGAAAAATATCGTTGGATCAACGGATCCGAGAGTTTTCGGAATTCTATATTTTTCGTACGTCTTCGAGACATGGAATGTTTATGGGAGTAACTATGTAATATCGCCTGTGTTTGATTTGCCAAAATTCAAAATACGGCGCAGTAGCTCATGTTTGTTTTTCCACCAATGAGATAACACGTTAAGCAGTCAAACAAATTGGAATTGGGTCATCCGATCGGATGATTCGATCGATCGATCGAATGGCACGTGCAAGAAAAAATCGCACTAAATGGCGATCGTTAACCCGGCAATTGACGGTCAATATTTTGATTCATAAAATGTTTTGAAAGAAATTATCGGGTCGTAACGATTAATTTGAAACTATTTCGGTCGAGAAGGCGTCTCATCGTTCGCCGCAGTTGAACTCACTGAGGAATGAAATTAATTCCACATGTGCGGTAAGCCGAGTGTACACGGATTAGATGCCCATATACAGTTATATCAACAGTTCGGAATAATAATGCTGGACTGGCAAATGCACGAGAAAACATTGCTTATCCTCTCGTGTTGTTTCATTGTATCTTCCTCTTCACCGAAGCACAAAGCACGTGCGTCTCGCTGAATCGAAAAGAGAGCGGGAGGACGCGCACAGTCCGACGGATAACAGAATATGTGAATACATATGTACATTAGGGTGGCTCGAGGAAAAAAATTCTTTCCGATTTCAAATGGTAATCATTCACTACGAAGTGTCTTGCATTTGTAGAATTCCACCCAAAGATGAACCCGATCGGACCATTTTTAGGGTTCGCCCACGATTTTTGAAGTTTTCCCGTTTGATTAACATGGAAAGAACATAAAGTTTCCATTTAAGGCGATGGGCTACATCGGTGAGTGCGAGAGCAAAATTCTGAACCGCAGTATAACCATATCGTGTTTTATTCGACAGAACAATTGGGGCCCGAAACAATTGATTACAGTTTTCTATTACCGACCGAGCAGGAGCCCTTCCTCTTAAAAAATCATGAATGTTTACCATTTGAAATCGGAAAAATGTTTTTTTTTCTTCGAGCCACCCTAATATATACATGTACAGGGTGTCCCGAAATTACCACCGCGAACAACAACCATAGGTACCTGAGGTCACTTTGAGTCGAAAAAAATTAGGGGATGTTTTTCTCCGTTTCGCTTCGTTTGGGAGTTATCACAGTTTCCATAATTCTAGCTCCTGTTTTGGTAATTCGCTGTATTTTTGCGACACTATAAAGTATTCAAAGAAATTATCAGGTCAGAGCCGATCGAAAGGAACGGGAACAAAAATCATAAAGTGACCGCAGCTATTGATGGTTTTCGTTGGTGGCGGTGACTTCGAGACACCCTGTATGAATGTATTGTCTGTTGGATGAGAACGTCGTAGGCTCGGCAAGCTCTCCCGTCGTCCCGAGACATCGGATAAAAGTAAGTGCCTCGAGTCGCTCGTGTAAGAACGTCCTAAACAATTCTTCGGTCGAACGGGATGCCGTAAAGGTCGTACTCGGCTCCCCGAATACACGTCTTGTTGAATCCAACAAAGTACATATGTAGCACAAGATTGTAGGTTATTTCTCCACATATATTTTTTCCGCGATGTACATACCATTGAATTGGAATACCAAAAAGGCCCTTGGACTCGTTCGTGTCCCGGCGAAAGAGATAAAAATAAAATCCCCACTCAACCTTTCGAAATATATCGGTTCTGGGGAAAAGATTTGCCCGACGCGATTCAATTTCGACAATTTTATCCGAGAAAAGCTTCGAAATCGAAAGCGCTAACGCCCGCGATCGTGATTACTCGGCAATGGCACGGGGAAAGCATGATTCAATGAATTACCGGTGAACCATGTTTATGGGATTTTCGGTGCAATACAAAATTCGTGTATTCAGAGAATTGAGTCCGTTCGATCGTAAGCTCTTCATTACCGTCGTAATTGAATATTCAATCGAAATTCTTGTCAATCGAACGTCGCATTTGCAATCATTTGTATCCAATTAGAAATAATTCGTTGCAACACCATCAATCTACACGAATGAGTTCGTTAATTTTATTCATTTATTATTTCTTCTATCTGTGTTTTTTTGTCGGCGCTTATTTTCAATTCCATTCAAAATAACGGATATTTATTTTCAAAGTCACGGAAGCGGAATTGAATAATTTGTAGTAAGGATCTGAGGTGCCATTTGGAGCCCGCGGAAGTATGCACCGTTCTTGAAATACCAGGCTCGAGGGAAGCACTGTTTTTTTCTACCATTTGCCGACTTTTTTCTTTCATATTTTTCATTTTTTTTTTTTTTTTTTTTCATTAGGCGGGTGTGGTTGATGGATGTTGGACGAAACGGAGGTACGCGAATGCGTACACATATTATACACAACGGGGATTCCTACCGCATAGGCTGGTGATCGATATCGGTGTAATGGTCGCTGAGTGAGCGATATACAAAACCGCGGAACTCATGTGCATAGCCTTCAGCTGGAAAACGCGACTGGAGAACCGCAAAAAAAAAAACTAGAAAAAAATAAAAAGCAATAAATAAATACTCCGAAAACAATTATATCCGTCAGCTCGCGTCGCGCTTCTAGTTACCGTCTGGACAGAGGAATTTTACATTACGAGTACATTGTATTTTTGTTTTTCCTTCCATTTATTCTTCACACCAGCTTGCGGACGGTCGAACGATGAATAATTGGCAAGTGAATGGAACGAAGGTGATATTAACACGAAGCGCGAGACCGCAAATGAAAGATTACGGTCCGGGAAACGTCGAAAGACGGATTGCAATATAGTTTTTTTGGGATGTCATTCACCGAAGAAATGCCGAGTCTTTGCGAGCTTGCGACGCGGAATTTTACGTTAGTCGAAGAAAATTTAATACTGCAACGACGCTGGGACTTTACTTTCTGTCAAGAATTTCATTTATGTGAATTTTTCGCCCAATGACGTTCTTTTATTATTATTATTATTATTAGTACATTTTTAAAAATTCTCCTTTCATGTGAAATTTAATAAAGATGTATATAAAAATTTCATTTCCCGACACTTTATATTTGTCAAAGGCACATTTTTGAAAGCACCTAGTCTGGAACCAGGTTCTTGCGCAATTGATTTCACAAGAAAAATTCTTGCAGTCCTGCAGTTTGTTTCTTCGCATCAATTTTGCCCGCTCCGACGCCATCTTGGCTCATCACGAGCCCAGTCGTGTTTCATTATCATTCATCAACGATGGACTTGAGAAATTGTGTTTGCCGAATTCCGGCTCCGAATCAAAAGCCAGGCTGTGGCGGTGAAAGCTCGGCGTGCAGTAGATTGAGCTAGATCGCAACGAGGTTTCAAGTTTCAGTTGCAATTGGCTCGATAACACGGTCGCGATTCCAACTTGGGAAGAGACAGAGAGATGGTCTTGGGATGCAATTACACGAGACGCGTCGTGTAGGTGACAAGAAGACATTAATCAAATGCACGTCGTGTGGGGGAGAGAGATACGCTCGGTCGCCAGATTAGTCAACGGCTCGGAGATTCTACACCCCCGTGTGTCTTTTCTTCCGTAATGGAGGTGACCCTCGCTCGACCTTACACAATGAATTTTTTTCTGATTCCGATTCATCACAAATTTATCTGAACTCAAAAGCACCTGAGCCCTATGATTACCGACTTCCCTAGCTGGTATACTAATTTCTACCTCAAATACAGTGCGTGAGCATTCTTTTCAGGTACATCGGTGGACTCCCCTAGCACTATACATATTTTAATACCTCGAGTTAATTAATAAGAATTATTTATTACGTGATATAATTACGAACAAATAAAACTTTGGTATATTTATGATAGAAAATATTATAATATTTTATTACACGTAATTAAAAAACGATTTTTTTTTTGTATTGAAGCTACATAGTCAGAAATGATTATTCAGAACATTTGAATTATTATTATTTTTGTCACGTCTTCGATTGTAATTCACGGGTCGGAGAATTCATTCCCCGCACGGGACTCACTGAGCTTCGTCTTCTCGGGAGAATTGCGGGTTGATTCCCAAACGAGGATAATCATTCCCCGGGGAATAACGAGGATGCACGCCTGCATATACATCCTGGTCCGGGCGCCGATGAAAATTCTACGTCGTTACAAGACGCTGACAAATAAGGCTGCCTTACTAGCAACGATAATTGGCAATTAGAGCAACATACGTCTATTCGTAAAATATAAACGACCCACGGATAAATATTCAATTCGAAAAAAATTGTAATCTACATAATCATAAAATTAATTTCCAAATAATTAATGAGCTTTCGGCTTGCTTCATTGGATATTAAATTTTCGAACTCGATAAACCGGTTTTCACGCTGTTTTCTGCTCTGTTCAATTTACAGGTCAGTGATTGCCGGTAAAATGCGAAGCATGTAGTTACTCTTAAATTATTTCACGGATTTTTCGAAGCTCGGATTTTTTTTGTTTAAGGTTTTTTTGCTTCCTATCTTCCACCTTCCACAGACCGGAAAACCCGGTCGTGCATGTATTCTTAATTTGCACATCGATTTGCATTATTCCAATTCCTTGTTTCGCACGGGAAAAGCCTTTTTTCGGTGAGAAATTTGTACGACGCGGAGGGACAACGCTCGACCGTGTGGCTACGGCGAGTGCCTTTCGTTGCCGGTTGGTCCTGCCGCGCTCTAATTGCTATAACTCTTGGCAGCCGTCCCGGGAACAGATAGCACAGCGCGGGGGGATCCGTGGAGCACCATTTTATAAATCACTCGAGGGTAAGTAGCGATAAATATTAACTTACGTGTCTGTTTCATCTGTGCGGACGCAGCACTTGCACGGCTCTCATTCTTGCTCTCGGTACAACGTAAAGAACATTAAACAAGGACTTTGTAATTTCGTTTTAAACAATTTATCAGAATGAGAATCTACGAGATTCTGGTAAAGAATGTCCGCATGGTCGAATTGTTTGTGTGTGTTTGGCGGCAAACCCGAGAGAATTTGTACGGAAGAAAATTAATCGTTGGGCAATTTTTCGAAATTTCGACAAAATTTTCCGTTTAAAATTCCGTTAGAATTTTCTTGGCTAAACATTTTTAAGAATATGTGTCCTCGACAGATCGCGCACATGTGGATAATACAGATGTACCAGATGTACGAACGAGAAAATGTTGGCTCAATGCCACGTACACGCCGGGGACATTTTTTTTTCTTCATTCCTTCACTTCCGTTTCTACTCCACGGAGTTTTTTATTCTCTTTTTCATATTTTTTTTTTTCTACTTTTTTGGAATGATTATTTTCACGATACGTGGAAGGCCCTGGTGAAATGTAGGCTGCGACCTGTCATCGATAAAAGCCGAGAGGAGCTTTCTCCGCGGAGTTATATTTTCAGTGGATAAAGAATGAAGGACGACTGTGATGCGGACGATTCTGCGTGTCGGAGAATGTCGACTTATACACGTTGTACGAAGTACATAAGATCTTTAGGTTCATTGAAAGCGTATGGAACCATTTTTTGAATCTTACTTCATTATTTAGATTGTTTTATATTTCTTTATTGAAAGGATGGTCATCAGGACGAAGAAACAAAACAAAAAATTCGTTGATTTGCAGCTCAAGACGATTAGAAAATACAATAAACAATAACCAAATGAATACAAAATTAGTGCAAATACGGTTAAACATTAATAATTTCCAGCAGTCGTAAAATAATAAATGCTGTGAAGATGTTTTTTTTTCGAATATCCATGAGACGTAATTTCGATTATTGCGAGGTCGTGCAAGAATGAAATCAATAAAGTGTTACTTGCGGTGATCGGAGAATCCATTGAACGACGGTGAAGCGTGAATAATGGGGAAAGAACGCTTATATGATTGCCGGAGAGCTATGGAAAAACGGTGGAAAGAGGAAACGAGAAAACGAGAGGCGTAAGACGAGAGACGCAAATCGAATTCGTATACGCGATTTCCATTGGAAAGCGACGGTATCCGATATCGATGGATGGTAGAACCGGAAGTAACGATATTTATAGGCAAGTGAACTCTCGTGGTCTAGACGGGGTCTGGAGAAACCTCGCATCAGCGTCACGCTACGACGATTGTGAAAAGGGACACACCAATTTCTGTTCGTATATACGACATCGAACACGAATATTTTTAATCTTCCGCTTCGACAAACCCATTCGACCCATCCTTCTACTCTGAATCGGGTTTTCCGTCTGCACCGGAAAATACGCGAAAAAAAAAAAAATTGATATACCGCCCGTGGCTTGGTCACAACCTTATGCTCGCCCTCCCACAACTATCGCGTTTTCTTTCACTTTCGAATTTTACGACGAATTTCCTGAAACTGGTTGCATTGCGGGCGAATAGCAGAGACAGTCAACGAAAATGAAATTATTAACGTTGGATATCATTCGATTTTCTTTTTATATTGTTTGGACTCTTTGTTGTGTCAACATACTGAAGTTTGATCAGAATACGTCTGATTTCGTTTGATATTAGGTAATTTTAGGATTTAAACAGTGCCACGGAAATTATTCGCGACGTCATGGAATTAGCCAGACCACGATTCAAGATTAACCCGATGATCTTACACCGTTCAGAGTAAATGAAAAAACTAAGAAAGGATATCTGAGATGCCTGAAACGTGAAAAGTTGTAAGTATCGAGTACGCGATGAAATATCTATAGTGGAGAAGATTGAACGGATCATGAGCTGGATTTTCGACAAAATGTGATCATCAACTCAAAGAAACTTATTGTAAATTACAAGCACGATCGAGCCGGAAGAAGTTTTATTGGGGTAATCCAGAAAAAGCTAAAAAGAAGAAGAAAAACCGGCGAAACTTTTCGCGAATGAAAATAGAGGGTCACATTTAAAAATTCCGAGCTACTACAGGTGCATCGGTCTCAAGCAATGCCAAACCGTTCGAATAACTTTTTTTTTTCTTATTTTTTTTTTTTCGACGCTGTACTTTCTTCTTCGAAGTTTTATTCCTTCCGCGTTTTTCTCTTTTCAGTAGTTATTTTTTTTTCTTTTTGTCTCGTTTCACGAACCCATGGAGAAGACACGCGCGCGCGGGGTCGTCGTGGATAAACCGCGCACAAAAGCATTACTCGAATATCCAGGAGCACGGCCGAGGCGGAGCATTAGTTTGAGAGCACTTCCGGAAAGTCCCGGGAAGGAGAGATCCACTCTCCACCAATCTCTCCGGCACGAAACTGTGTTCCCACGACCACTTTCGGATATTCCGCCATTTATAAATGGCTCACCTCTCGTACATCCTCGTAAAACATTCTTCGTTCGTGCGAATACGAATTATTGTAACGGAATAAATTAGATCCGATTTTGCGTTGCGTTTGAGAAGTTCGAAAGCGTACTTGGTGCCAGCTCGAACCGATTTTATCGCGGCTGGCTTGGTTAAATTGGGTTTCAAAGTTTTGTTTTTTTTTTTTCGAATAAATCAGTTGCAGAATTTATTTTAATGGAACCGCATGCGATAGAACCGTATTTATAATGATACGATTTGAAAAATTGCGTCAGCAAACAAAATGTTGAGATAAAAGTCAATGGAAAGCATCTTGGAAAAGGTTTTATATGGGATATTGATAATATCGAGCAGAAAATCAATTTTCAATTCATTCCTCATACGGGAATCTCATTTCTTTTTCGATTTTGATTTTATTTTGCGATATTGTGATATTGCATAATTTTTCAAGCTGACTGATTATTTTGTCAATATTGTAAATAATTATTCAATATAAAATAAGATAATAGACATTTTCAAATGGTGCAAATTTGGTTGATGGAAATTTGTACGGCCTCCTTCGAGAAAGATTAAGGGGAGCGAGTATATTCAATTATACGATTTATATTCTCTCAACAATTGTTGTAGTATGAAAATAAAATTTATATCCATTATATAAATATTTGATGACTACGATCATCCAAATAGTATAAAAACTATATGAATATGAACAATATTTATATTTAATAAGAGCTATTTTTATTTCAAGTGTCCTCGGTCGACGTCGAGCAATAATAAAGAAGATAAGCGAGAATGGAAAAAATGATCGCCAAGGGAATTCAAGAGTTCGGACGTCTCCGTTGCTCGACGTGCCGCGAATTTCGATTCGCGACTGTTGTAATGCCTGAGAAATACGACGGGGTCAGCTAACAAGAGGCGGAGGGCCCAAAGGGGCAAAGAAAAGGATCGAGAAACCGGAAGCGAAACGAAATCCTGACGTCCGCAAGAAATTGATTAAGCGAAGTAACTCGGAGCTACGGTAAATGCAAAATAAATATACCGATAATATACGAAAATGTGACTTATGTGAGATTTTATAACATCGAAATGTTGAAAATATTTGCAAGAATAATGATTTTATTCAATTGTCCAGTCGTTACAAATTTTGTGGAATGATTCCGGCAAAATCATGAAATGAAACTAACACGAAAATTAGTTCCGATTTTAATAATCCAGAAAAAACAAATATGATTTTTCCAAAATTCAAATATCAATTCTATTATATTTAGGTTATTTAGGTTATCCAGTTTGCAGTTTCTTCTAAAACAATTACTAAAATGTCACAATATGAAATGTAAAACGATGTACATACATATAATTCTATTATTTTTCTGTATTTGCAGCTAAGTAAGTGAAAAATTAAATTATTGTCGTAATCTGCCACAGCTTCTCCTTGATATCGCCACACGATTTTGTACGCAGAAACACATGTTATGTACATATTGATCAGCACTCATAATTGTGACAATCATTGGGGACTTTAATAAAAAAAAACCCATCGCCCTAATAATTATTTCCCAACTTTTTATCATAAATCTCAATGGTTTTTTTACTCACAGGCTTTGCGACAAAAATCGTGACAGAGCGAGTTTGCCGATACGATTGTTCTTGATGCCGTCAAGCATAGCCGATGCCGCGACTTCCATCGTTGATCGGTGTTGGATTGCTCAACGTTCCTGTATCTAGTTTTTCCGTTCTCTCGTCGGTCTTCCGGCCGAATCTCACGTGCGCGATCTCTTATATATCCCTCGACGAGATAATCGAGTTGACGAACTTGCTCGCACCAAAGTTTCCTCACTGTGTCACTACGTGCCCCGCCGAAATCCTTCGAAAACTTTTCAATCGATTACCGAACGTTATTGCGATCGTCCGACGAATCGCAACAAAAAAAAACACCCTCCGATTCTTCGAAAAACCCCACCCGCGCGTTTCCGTCTTTCCACAAAATCTTATCTCGATTCGACGTACTTTTTAAGAAGAATACCGGAATTTTTTGTTTCCGCGATACTTTTCTTTTTCTTTTCCTTATTTCTTTTTCTTCGTTTTTACGGCTTACACTCTCGTCCACGACGACGAGAACCTTGCCGGTCAGGACATCATTCGTCCATGGTGACACCTTTTTTTTCCTCGATCTCCGGTGACAATGAGACGTTTTTTATTATTGTCATTCGTTCGAGTACGAAGGTAACGACTGGCACTTCCGAAGACCACGGAAGAGGTTGCACGCGTTCTACCAGTTTTTTACGATTACGGGCCACCCCCGCTGCTCTTTTATTCCTTCGTCACCCTTCGAGCTAACCACGTTTCACTTCTTACCCCTCAAAGTCACGAGCTCTTGCGCTACAGGATTTAACTTTTTTTCTTCGTCTCTGTGCAGCTGAACAAACGAGCGACAATTCTTTAACTCTCACAGTTCAGTCGTACTAGTTTCTGTATTTATTTTACCCTGAGGCGAGGTTCGTACGTTCAAATCGTTCAAGGGTCCGCGTTTCAAAGTCTTTCGCTGATTTTCCACGAGTCGTTGTCAATCTCGACGTGAAGTTATCGAAGATTCGTTCGAACTTCGATTCGCAGACGTCGAAATATTTTTTTTATTTTTCTTTTCTCTTTGTTTCGAATGCGCTTCGTTCTCGATTCGATACAATAAACGACGAACCACTCGATATTCTTCCGCACGAATTCGTCCCAAATTCTGTATATGAAAGATGAAACTTTTTCCGTTTCCGGATATGAGAGTATCCCGACAGATGGATCTTCTACGTGAGAGTTTTTCGAGCGGAGATGAGGTTTTTTTTCCCCCTCGCTCTCAAGACAGTGAGCTTTCGATATCCACGCTATTCCCGTTATTTCGCACTATCGATCCGACGTTATTGAGTCCGGAGCCGTTAAAAACTCGGGAATGAGATGGCAAATAGTTGGACGAACGAGGAAGCTGCACAGCTGCGGGCGATTCCTTCATCCGCAAGTTCCTTCGAGACGCACTTTTTTATCCGGCAACCCGGGCGTCGCGTAGTTTCTAGTTCCAATCTTCAAAACAAACTTTTCATCGTTTCAACGATCAAGGGAATTTATATTCACGAGAATCGGACGACGCTGATGAGTATTTTCAGAGTTTTCCACCGTTTTCGGTTCAATACTAATCTTTTAACTATTGTTCACAGATTCTCGTAATTTTTGGCTTTTTTTAAATTTTATTTTTTAATTCAAACATGCGGCGCACGATTTAGTTATCAAACTTTTATTCTCGAACGTCGAGATATATTTAATCTATCTCTTTTTACGACGAATTGTATTTTTTTTCGATGCTCGTGTCGGATAACGTAGGGGGTGGCTCGTGTGTGTACGGTGGGCTTCTCACAAAAGATTCTATTTACTCCTTTTATTTCTAGTTCATCTTGTCACTCAAGATTCTTGTTAGCTTTTTTTATTCAGTCACAATTAGGCCTTTTGGAAACTTGCAACGTTTTGTAGTTTCAACGAATAAATTCAAATTAAAAAATGTCAACGTTCAACAACAATTTTTCATATACGTTAACAACGACGAATTTACAAGCTTTGTTTTCATACGTGATCCTCTCGCGTTGTCTGTGGAACATTCGGATTCGGTTAATCCGGGCACTAACGATAAGACACTTGATTACGTTGACGATACATATATGTTTTTGTTGTTATCTATTTTTATTTTTTTTATTTGTTAAGCGTAGAATCGAATCGATTTTTTATATTAAAACCGCTAGTAACGAACGATTGGTTATTTTCTAAGGATCATCAGGACTTTGCTCTCGTTCTCTCTCTCTCTTCTTCTTGTTTTCTGTCTCTCTCTGTCTATCGCTATCCTTCGGTATATCGATTATTCACAGCACTCCCACATCGTCCTTCCTCGTTTCCTCGCCCTCCCGCTGAATTATTCCCCCAATGACTTATCACCCCAAATGGATCTGATATTGAAACCTTCGTTGCGCGATGACCCGGCTTGAGTTACATTTTCAAACTCGTGCAGTATCATCCGGTTCGACGCGAGAGACGAAGGACCTTCGTGGGCACATTGCTCGTCATGGATAAAGATAGCTCGCCCGAAATTTCCAAGAAGAACGAGTAGAATCAGAGAAAGAAGAGCCGTGAGAAGATACGGACGAAGAAGAAATAGAAGACCGCGAAGGAACTTCGTCCTCAGTCATTCGGTCCTCAATAATTTTATCCAATGTTATTCCCTCCGTTTGTCTTTTTCCTTTCCACCCATCGTTTCGCAATCTTGCCACGTTTTTTTCTGTCTCCTCGTCTCGTTGCCGTTTTGTTTATTCAATCATTTGTCAAGTCGTTTTATTAATTTCTCCGACCACGCGAAATTCGTGAGATCGAATGAGAGAAGATCGTCGTGTCACGACGATTCGAAGGCTCGTACAGATTTGCGTGCGGTTGTGGATGTGACGAAGGTTTTTGTTTTGTTATTGACAAGATGAATCGCACGTCGGATAAGCAGCAGCAGCAGCGGCAGCACCAGCAGCAGCGGCAGCAGTAGCAGAGCCCTTTGGCAAACGCGGACTATCCCGCTGTGGTCGACGGTGTGACCTACTCGCGCCGCGCTCAGCTGCTTCAACCCCCAGAGCCATTCCCGCTGCCGACCCCCACCATCGGGGTAACGCGCGCGCTTTCTCACTATCGTGAATCCTGAAAACCCCTCCATTCGCCATGCTACCACCACCACAAACGCCAACGTTGCCGCCGATGCCGCCGTCATCATCCAGCCCCCAACGTCGGCTGGCCACTTCCTCGCGCACGCCTCTCGTCTCGCCATCCTCAACACCCTTCTCTCATTCTCTTCCCCATTCTCTTCTCCGGCATACCCATCGTCGTTCATCCTCCGTCCCTTATTTTTCTCTCCCATTCGCTCGCGAAACTGTCTCCATCTCCATTCTCAAACGTCCCCGATTTCGGATCACGTGCATCATCCCTCGGCGAATCGGTGGGTGATCAATGTGTTTTTTTTTTTTTTTTTTTTCATCGTCAAACGGGGGTGCAGTTGTGGGGGAGTTTTTTTTTGTCAAGCATTGATCAGTTCATGGGGTGGTTCGTCTATCCGGCTATGAAGACGTTCGTTATAACGAGGGAAATTGTTTTTCGTGCAATGCGATTCACAGTTTCAAAACCGTACACCCTTAACATATTCCTATGACCCTCGAGATTAGGAATTATTTGTATGGAGAACACGTATGGAGGACTCAAGCGTGGACGTTTTTCTCGGTATTCCAGTTTTCCGCAGATAAAGGCAATGCAGCTACTTAGAGTCATTGTCATACGTATTGAAGGTTATTCGACCGTGAATTACAACATTTTACGTGATCCAAGAAAGTCAGCTTGCGCCGCAGTTAGAGCTTTCAAAGATTTGTCATATAAGTGCTCAAACGTGTGCAAAACTTCAGCTCTGCGGTTGAACCACACGGTCGACGTCTTGCCACTCACGAGTCACACCGTTTTCCCGTTATTTAAGGACACCCACGATCATCCCCATCCCTCCGGCCCAATCTAAACGTATGTATATGTATACACATGAATTGGCGTCTATCGGCCAGTCCAAGCGTTCCCGATTCGCAATCACGTGGAAATCCTTGCTTTCCCAGCATTACTTCACTTTTGTCGTCCATCCTCTTACCCCACCCTCGTCTCCCCATCCCCATCTCATCGTTATTCCGAATCGTCTATCGGTTTCTTGCACTCTCCGGTGGCCGGAGCTCTTCGAAGTTACGATTTTCAATGGTTTCCAGAAGCGTGTGACGTTTTCTTGTATCCTATTATCGTGCTCGCGGAACAGTTGCAAAAGAGGTTCAGACTGGATGGGGAAATGGGAGTGGGACGTTGCGGGGGGGTTGGAACGTTGCCAAGCACGAAGATTTGTCAGACGGACGAATTGTAAAGCAAATGGTATACTTGTTGAACAATATCGCATTCGGAGATGTGAGCGAGCGGGTCTTAGACAAAGCTGGCGATGATTGTGGCGTTGGGATTGGTGGTTCGCGATTTTGGTTGAAAGGCGGGAGGAATGACGGACCCAACAAGAACGGAAAGAGTGGACGTGACGGATAAAGATCTTTCTGAGATGTGGAGGGTACGTGCGCGCCCGTTGATAACCCGACAAAGGGAGTCGTTTCCATTGGATAGTTTCCCCAACGAGATCGAAGAAAGGGACGTGAATTCGCTACAAGTATATCAAGACCGCGACGGGCTCGGCTGCCCAGTGGGGATGGAAACGGACTTCCGGCCGGGCAGATTGTATCGCTTTGCTCTGTTTTTTTTTCTTATTTCGCTGTTCTCGCGAGGTCCGTCGGATCTCGATCACGGCGAACAGGAAAGAATTACATTTTCCCCGGATAATGGGAGAATTCGACGGTCCGTCAGAACTCCAATCGTCGAACTTTATGGAATGAAAGGATCAACCCAAAATCGCGCATTGTTTCTCTGAACAGAATCGTTTTATTTTATTTTTTGATGAAAATTTGGGAGTATAATTCGTAGCGTCGATTTTTCTATTGTTCCAAGCTTTCATTCGAAGCGTGACAGAGATTTATGGATTCATTACGATTTTTTAAATCAATTTTCCATAGCGATGACGATAGACAATCGATTATTAAAACAAGAAAAATGTTCAGCTACTTTTATTTCCCGCTCGTCAAACAAGCTTTCGAACAAGAAGCATTGAAATCCGTATTCTCTAAACATTTGCCATTCCTATCGCATATTTTTGACTAGCTTCAGTGACCTCCAGAAAGTTTTACGTCGGGAAAATTTCGTGAGCCAGTGAAGGAAAAGAGAGCCATAAACTGCGGATGGTTGAAGAAAATTTATATTCCGAATGATTAACGTGTCGTTGGAACGTCGGTGGGTACACGCACGAATTGTCCGAGAGCTTAGAATTATGTTCTACTTGTGTGAGAATATTTGCCGGGAAAGGCATAGTTCTGAAACGACACGATATATCACTTCGCTCGGGCATTAAATACGAGGTGTGTATGTGAAACGAGTCACTGGACAGATGCACGGACACAGGCAAATTCACATAAACCCATGCAGACGCAAACACGTAGTTGCATGCAATCGCGCACACGCATAAAGCAGAGTCGTTATGTACTTGAAGTGTCAAGCTGCCAGCCGCCAGACCGGCATCAACGGCGACTATGGAGACCAACGAGCAACAGCATATCACATTATGGTTTACACTCTCGAACATTCGTCCATGGACGTGCTACGGTCAATCCGTTTTTCGATCGAGAATATAACAAACGCCGCGGCTAACGGAGACCGCTTCACGGCAGCGGGTCCATGGTTAAATTTGTAAATTGGCACGATGGCTAATAAGCCGTGAAATCAAGGTGCACTTTGAAATTGCGTGGATCGGTATCTATGTGTATACGAGATTCGTGGCAACGTGCGGGACGAGACCGCGCCACACACCGGTCGGACAGAATCGAATATCGAGGAACCACGTATACGAGGGATCGTAACTACGACCATTCGCCTCGCTGGACCGTTCCATCGGAACCAACGAGATTTCTCTACTTTTGTTCATTTTTTTTTAGGCTGCTTCGTCGGTGCTTGCTTCGAATAAAAATCGTATTAAATAGCGAAACGAAACGTTGATATCTCTGTTGGACTTTAATTGGATTATTTGCATTTTTTTAAAAATTAAATAACATTTTGTTAAAGATTTTTTTTCAAATTAAATTCTGTCTCTATTACTGTATAAGAGGTACAATTCGTGGGATGAGGACGATATAATGGTTTATCGTAACAAAAACCATTTGCCTCACTGGTGCATTCCTTCGGAACTAACGAGATTTTTTTCTTCTTCTTTTTTTAAAGCTGCTTCGTCGGTTGTTGCGTCGGATGGAGATCGCACCGAATAACGAAACTCTCTGGCTTTCTTCTATATTTAATCCTCATATACCAACTTAATTGCAAACATTTTTTTCTTGCAATATACAAAATATTTCGTAGTTAGTGATAAATCAAAACTTCCACATCCTTCAATGCTTAGATCGTATTTCCATCGTTCCATGCCACGCGCAATGTGTAGGACCGGGTCGATAAAATGTAACTGCCAATAGCCGTTCCGTTTCAAACTGACACGGATGTCCCTACGTTTCAATCAAAAACACGAATTGGAATTATTCATGCGCGAATTATTTCTTCCATCGTCGAAACGAAAAAAAAAAAAAAAAAATTATCCCAGCAGCGCGAACACCCACGTTCGGGTATTCACGGAACAACGCGGCTGACTCCGGGTTCGATTGTTTCGAACCGGATGCTGGATGGGTCAGCCGCGAAATTGCTGTAAAGTCGAAAACGGGCTGACGTGACGCGTGGACGCGTAGGGTTTGGAGTACGCTAACGGGAGAGTTTCGAGTACATGAAAGGTCGCGAATCGTCGTGCCACGAGGCTGGATGTCTGTGTGACACTGGGCCAATTCGTCGGCTGACTGAGCGCGTTTGTACTACTGGCTCGACGACGGAAACGTCGGTGGAACCGGCTGTGCCACGCTTGAAGCTCGGCAAGCCCGCAACTTCTGGGGACCTCGAAGCATCAGCATAAAGGTTTTGTCGATGACTAAAAGCCTCCACGAGGGGCAAGGGAGGGGAGGGGGAGTGATTGAGGTTTGTTCGACGGTTGGAATTGAGCCCTCTTTCGAGACCGACTGATTGAAACTCGGCTCACTGTTAAATCTGTACATTTGTACTCGGTGGCAGTGGTAATAACGACGAGAAGGCTTTCGATACGCAAACCTCTTATAAAGCCAAGTGAAATGCGCGTGGAACGAAACTAGGATGTTGAAGAAAAAAAAATGAAAAAAAGAAAAAAAAAACAAAAACATAAATAGGTCGATGTAAAAATGCCGGTGAAGGCTGAACACAAACCGGAAAGTCTTCGAGCATGGAAATATGGCCGAGAGCATAGCTGGGGTGTTAGCTGAAAGGAATGAACTTTAACCGTGGCGGTTCTATGAATTTTCATATAAAGGATCGAACGGGTAGACACGGAAGAAGGACGAAAGGTAACTCTGGTAATTGAAAATGATGTTCTGGGTTTGAGAAGGTGATGCGGCAGTAGCGAGTAGGGGTAAGTGTTTGATAGAAAAAATTGTTGGTAAAATACGGAGGCTGTTTTGTTATTTATGGGAATAAATTGATGCTTTTTTTGTTTTTGTTTGGCTGTGGAATATGAATAATTCATTGAGAAACGTTGGCTTCGTCATTTCCATGGGTTTGGATGGGCTGTTGCCGGAGGTCACGTGAAACTGTAAAGAGCCCGGAGGGATGACGGCGCCCGTGAGACGCCGAACTGGCGTCGAGTTAATCGACCACTGTCAATTAATGAGCCGTTAAGTGTACAATTACCGAAGACTGAATGGAAAATGTATCTAAACGTTGCGCTGTTTAATTCACCGTACGCGTAACACAATGCATCTGGGGATTCCATCGACAATTAGGTGATAACAATTCCTGATTATGCGCGAATTAATATCACTGATGTTTCAAACATTATGCAAAGAGCACGATTCGATAGAAACATCATCAACCCAATCATTATCTATCACAGTAAAATCAACTCATAAAATTATTATTTCCATACACCGAATAGCATTCGACGATTTCTTTTCACGCCAATGAGAAAAATAAATCTACCTGGATCGTACGAACGAATAATAAAATTATACGATGATTGGAAATAAATTCAATTTTCAGCTTTTCAGCGAAGCGTTGAAATGGCGAGTAATTAGAAAATATCGGACCTCCGAGCGTCGGTTCGTGGCTCAAGTTTCGGCACAATTATCGCAGGGTTGAAGGCCGGTGTACGCGTTCATGAATAAAACATTTTCGTAACTCCTCGAATTAGAAGAAAAAAAAAGTTCGTGAAGTATTTCACCGTTGGCTGACCGAAAAAAAAAAAATTATTCGGACTGGCGTGTGGATAGCCGGGTTGGAATATAATACCTACCGGCAGCAATTTATCACGATTAACGATGAGTAAAGCCGGAAAAGCGACGACGCGTGAATGAGCGAAGGGGATATGGAGGGAGAAAAAGAGCTTGGGACGTCCGGTGGGATTGCTAAAGACGAGATGGAAGGGGGAAGGAGGGGGGGGGGGCGATGAGACGATGGAAGAAATGGAAAAAGAAGGGTTTCGGTGAAAAAGCTGAAATGAGGAAAAAGAAAAAAAAACAGAGACCAGCGCTTCATCAATAGTGGATAATCCGACGTCACGTCGGACAAGACTCGCGAGAGCATTGCTACCAGTTTCCCATCGTTCTTCCATCTCGAATGGTTTCGTTCTCCACGCGGCCGAATCCAAGCTCTCGCTTCATCGTACAGCCGATTTTATATGTATATACATACAGCGACGGAATGCAAAGAGTTGAAAAAAATAAATGAAGGTATAAAAGAGGGTTGGAGAATAGTGAAGCGTTTTAATCTGCCGTCGGCGACTTTCCGAGTACTTCGCGAAACATTTTATCGTTATCCGGAAGAAAATGTCGCGGCAGCGCGATGGTCCAGCGAAATATGGACACTGGCGGATGTATAGAAGAAAAAAAAACGTTGACGAATGAGAATAATAATAAAATTATTTCTTATTTTCTGCACCGCGTAAAGTTTAAGATTTTTTTTTTCTCGTTGGCGGAAAGAGACGTTAAGACGAGACTACTACGAAGCGATAGCGCGCGATGAGTCGCGCGTCCGTTTACGACATGTTCAACCCGTTGTTAGTGCGCGCGGATGATGAAGAATTTTTAATCAGAATTTTTTTTCTTCTTTCTTGCGACGTGGATCGTTAAAAAGAGATGGAAAACGACGTGTGGCGGAGATAAGAGCGCCAATGACGGTCGCGGAAGCAGCAACGAAGAGACGAGACGATACACGTATAGTCGTTTTATGTATGCGACCCCGAGTCGGTAATAATTTTCCACAGAGATGCCGTAACGACAAAACGTTTTTAAAACATCCTGAATGGAATTTCGTGTTATTCCATTGAGCCAAAACCTTGACTTCGTTGACCAAAATAAATCTCGAATTTTCATGTCTTCCGTGTGTTTCAATTTATTACCAGAAAAAAATAAATAAATAAATAAAAAGATACGTCCAGCTAGCGGAGTTTCAATAAAAAGCCACAATCTTCGATAAGGTAAATTGAAACTCCAGACTTATTCGAACGACTGTGTATCACCGGAATAAAATGGAGTAGTGCGGGAAAAACAATTCATCGGCGCGAAAACAATCGCCGATGAAATTCGAACGAAGCTTTTGGATCCCGGAGATCAGAATTTCGCACACCGAGAAATCGTGTTTCGAATTGTTCCCGGCTGTGAGTGTGTGCGTTCCAGTTGGAAGAGTCCGGTGTCGAGTAAACTTGGCCCTGGTCGAGCTCACCCAGCGTTGGATCGGGTCGAGTCCGGGGATGATTTCGGACGAGACGACGGACTCTACGTGGACGCGTTCCTTCGGGAGAAGCATATCTTTGAAGCCGGTCGCTCGACCCCCTGATATATATATTCCTTCATAACCGTTGTCCACCCCCCCCCCCCCCCCCCCCCCCGCCCTCGCCGCCAAGTTATCCGAGCTGTTCGATAGCACGAATGTCCAGAGAATCTCGGAAAACTTTATACCGTACTGTGTGTCCTATCGGCGTTAGATCGGTCCAACAATCTATATCTCACTCGGTGTACGCCATTCTCGCCCCCACAGGCTACAGATAGAAGTTGGACGATTTGTATGGCCCGGCGGTAGAACCACGCTACGCTCGATTCATTTTATACTTTACCGGTCCGAGGATATCACGGCGAACGCCCATTCGAAATCGACGTTTCGGACTTCCTATCGTTATCAACTTTTTGTTATTTTTTTTATTTCGTTTTTTTTTTTGCGTTTCCGGTATGTTTTTTTTTTTTTTTTTTTTTTTTTTTTTAGGTCCACGTCACCCTCGAGGGAATTATTTATGCGACGATTTAATGCATCGAAAGCTTGGCTACGGATGGGTTTTGTGCAGTCATTCCTATCGGAAAACTTTTTGTGCAATCTGGTGTAAATTGATATTTTTCGTTGTGAAGTTGATAAAAGATGAATGAAATGACTAGGAAGGTGGGGCCTACGCGGGGGTTGGAGAATTTCTTTCAGCGATGAATCACGAAAATTGATGAGTAAACGGAATTTCGGTTTTCAGGAGTTTACTGGAGAAAATAGCTTATTATCGAGGCAATTGATTTCAACCGTCGGGTTATAAAAAAAAAAGTTCATGATAGAATCCACACCCTCAACGCTATCATAAATTCAATTTATTCGCTATTGACTATAAAAATATTCGCTTTTATGACCCTTCGAATAGAAAAAAAATAATAGTATTATTCCTATCAATGTCAATCTGAAGTAATATTTTTTTAAGCAGAAGCTGCGATGGAAATGGATCCGCACACGCAAATTTCTTTTGCTATCCTCATTTCTCTCAACCGATGTCAAAGAAAATTCGCGAATGATCGAACTGTAAGTAAATTATTTGAAGAACATTTATTTTGACCATGAAAAAGCAAATTGCAAGGCTGCAAACCCATGCGAGATAACGGAGTGCAATGCACGTGGGCCGTTGCTCGAGTTTATCGTGTTGCAAGCGCAGTCGACGCGGTCTCCATTGAGCTCGTATAAATATTATCTTATACGCGAGTAGCGACGAGAGTTTCTTGGGTGACGTTGGCGTTGGTGCATGGAACTTGCTTATCTCTCTCTCTCTCTCTCTCTCTCTCTCTCTCTCTCTCTCTCTCTCTCTCTCTCTCTCTCTCTCTCTCTCTCTCTTCCCTCCCTCATTCGTCCTTCTTCTCCCTTGGCTCTCTCATCTTCCTCGCGAGAACACGTGAACCATCGGGTCCCAGCCCAGTTTCTCAAAAGCTTCGGTCCATTCTCATGCAAAGAAATTTCTATTCATGATGCTATCTGCCACACCTACAACTTTATCTATTTCTCTCACTCTCGACTTCTCCGTCTCGCCTCTTGCATACATACACGCATTTGTATCGTACAAATGTTATGTCGCTCTATTTTCGATCGTTGTTGCTTTCGTACGTGTGCCATATCAGCTTTGTTTGCTCGGCGTTACGACCACCGTAGTTACAATGAATCGAGCAAGGCCTGAACGTGACGAGAACAACCGGTCACGTAGATGTTCCTCGCCGCGACGCGGCCATTGTCATCCACGGGGACAGACGAGGGGGTTCTCGGAATTCTTTGCCAAGGCGTGATTACGATGCTCCGTTGGATCTGCGGAAACATAAAAAAAAAGAAAATCCCGAAGAGACGCGACCGTGACAATAACGAAGAAAGAGAAGAAAAATGGATTCGAGATGGAAAATCATAATTTTGCCACCACCTTGCTCTGTCCGAGTTACAATTTACTCCTAGCAAGATGAAAAAAAAAACGGGTAATTATTTACTTTCACGGCTTTTCCGAATTTCGACCGGATTTCCGAATTTCTTTTTCGAGGATGTTTGTTCGGTCCTGTAGATGAAGAATCAGGTGGTGGAGGTCGAAAAATGTTATGGGAAATATTTTTTTTAAACGTTTTTTCGAAAAAAAAATTTTTTTTTTTTTCGGTGATCGGGAGTTGCTGTCCCAGTATCTTGTATCATGTATGTGTGTAAGTGCATGATCGGGCTCATGTGTAGATGACCGTCGATGCGTGTGCGTCGGTTGTTCGTAATTGTCTGGAGATAAATTTCTTAACGACGTATATCGACTATAACGATTGCGTTGCGTAATGAAAACAAACATCTTTAGCAATGAAAAATGTCAACGGTGCTTTGTTCCTGCCTTCCGTACTACGCAAGAATCTCCGTCCGCAAGAATTTCACGGTTTCGGTAGTTCGTAACGTAAACGTAAATACAGATAATGTAGAAAGATAGAGCAGTAGTTCGGAGTTAAATTCTCGGAGTTACTGTGAAAATGTTATTTCGTTTTGGACGTGTGACAAACGAAACTCGTTTGCAACATGGATATACTCGACTTGCAAACCCGAAGTACGGCCGTAACGAGGTTCGATGAAAGTGACCCGCGAAAAATATTGTCGCACCACGAGGGTGTCATACATCGTGTATGTTTCCCAATATACGTCGGACAGCCCCGCGAAAGGGGTGGAAACGCGTGATACAAATTGAACGAATTTGGATGGTGTTGTACACACCGGGACGAAAACTCTCTGACAGCAATGAGTGTGCAATGTGTGGCGAGCCTACACGAACGAATGCAAATTTGTTTTTTCTATTGCCGTTTCGTTTCGTTCCTGACTCGGTTAATACTCCACACTTCCCCCCCCCCCCTCCCCCGCGGCTCGACCCGTCGATATCTATGAGCCACAGTCTGTAACTATGCTCGTTAGATTGAAAATTGCGATAGTTTCGAGAAGGCGGAATTTTACAATCCCAGTGCGACTCTGTTATCGTCGTTACTTCTAATTCACGTTCACGAGACGGGCGACTGTATTGCTGGGCACGAAAAATTGTCGAGTAATGAAACTTCAAGCCGTTATTTTCCGTTCATTTTATTCTTTGCATGGCACAAAGCCGGATGAGGCGTTTAGGTGGCTCAATTTTGACTTACTTGTGGAGAAAGTTTCTCGTATTGCATTTATGTATGCATGAAAAATCAATTTGAAGTTCGGATAATTTTTTTATTGTGAAGAAAATGTAGGTTTTGATAAGCGTTGCCATCCGTTCATTACATTTTGGATCGTGCAAGAGTCACGATTGATCGTGTCGCTTAAAAACCAACGCGGTGAGAAAAGATAAATCACGTAAGCGATTTTTTTTTTCTTATCCGTTCTTCGGTGGTCCGAAATATGTTTTTCTTTTCATCGTTGGGACATTTTTGTTATTATGGTTGTGACAATGGTGAATGATGACAGCCCGGAACAATGCTTATCTATCAAAACTCCGAGATGAGGGTCTCGGAAGTCGAACGCAGCTCCGAATCAGCTGACGATACAACAAAAGTCAAAGGGGTGAGTCACCCTCGCGGCTCGTCTCGATTTTCTCGAGCAAGTTTGATTTTCCCTGTCAGTCAACGTTGAACGATAACGAGGCGATCGAGAGAAGCCGAAGAGCTACTAATGCGCTTCCGTGGCTGGTGAACCCTTCGTCGAGTTGGCAAAACTGTCGGAAACAGTTTTGGGCGTAACACCGAGTAAAGTACGACGTGGTATCGACTGTTGGTACTCAAAGTACGATGATTGTTCAATTTGTGCGAGCAACAAACAGTAGAAGCAGTGAATCATTCGAAAAACAGTAACTCGGAACAAGAAAAATTAGAAGTTGTGAAGTCTCGGATTTTTCTATCCATCAAAACGAATCTGTGACGTCTCTCAACAGCTCGAACTTGGATTTCGTTCCAAGTGCGATTTTTAATTGCGTACAAAAAGTGACGGAGAAAAAAAAATTGTGAATAAAGAAGAATGTCTTCATTTTACTGAATTTTTTTGAGGATTTTTGAAGATAAATTAATGAATATATAATTCATAATTGTATTCTGAGTGGTTAATAAATAAATAAATATATATATCAATAATTCCCTAACGAGGAATATTGTTTCGGATTAAGTGAAAAATGTAGGAAAAAAAATTGTTCAAGCTTCATTAGATAGAATAGCTGACACACGATGAACCAACGAATCTTTTGAAACAACTCCCTTTTGAATGGTCACAACATATCCATTCACGGTCGCGTACAAAACGAAAGTGAATTAAGCGGATGATTTTCACATTTTGTTGTTGTTTTTCTTGGTTGAAAAAATAGTCCCAAATCTCTGGTCGACGATAAGCGAGATTTACCAGACTGTAAATGATACACAATGTACAGTATATAAACAAGAACCGACGATTAATCACTCTGTGTCAGTGGCTTAGTTATTTAAACTCCGAAACCCTAACTCTTACATCAAACTCACTCTCGGTAACGAACGTCTCTCGCTGGTTTGCTTCGGTCCGTCTTTTATCCGACACGAGGAACGCGTTCATTGATTAAATGGCGGAATGTTAACACGCGAGAGATCCCCCCACGGTCTTCCACGTGCGTATATATATGAGAAAGTATTAATTATCGGAAGAATGGAGATTGGCGAGTAACGATCGAGATGCGCGAGCACGAGTTCGACGAGTAGAATCCCCAGCACCGCCACCGGCAGACGTGGATGAAGTGAATAACGATGAAAAATTTTCCATTATCCCTAACTCGTTATTGACGTTGGTCTGAGTGAGTGTGTGTGTGTGTGTGTGTGTGTGTGTGTGTGTGGGTGTCGATCGAGAGTTTGACTTTCGGTAATTTTCATTATCATCCGTCGCCTCACCGCAACGATTTCGCACCTCTCCGACGGTACTCGATCGATGATGGACAACCCCATCGATCTGGGACACGTTATTGCAAATACGTCGAATCCGGCTCCCACGTGGGAGCTCCGTCGAAAATTCTTCCCACGTTATTGCTGGTTCAACGCGTCATCAGGCTTCTATCATCATTATCGGTTGTGTGCATGGCACATGGTAACATTTTTTTTTTGCGTATTCAATTAATTGTTACAGAGAAATTCTTTTTTCAGTAACATTTATTCCATGACGTTGCTATTTTACCTTCTTTTTTCATAGTTTTCTGTATTATTGATTTTTATCAATTACTGGCTTTAATTTATTAACGAGCAATTATCATCGATTATGTTTATATCATACTTGAATCAGTGAAATTAATTGTAGACAGCCATTGTTGGAAACCAGTATTTTTCATTTATTTATTTTTTAATTTTTTTAACCAAATATAAAATCTAATTTCACTCATCCCTGCCCACATTACCCAGTTCCAGGAATTAACGCGACTCAGCCACGCAATAAGTACCACGAAGGGCAACGTCGGACGACTGCATACACGAGACTGAGCTACTAGACTTTACACTGAACACACAATGACGATGATGTGCCACAGGTTATTCTGGACGTTACCATTGCTCTTGGCACGAGCGCACCAGTAAAAGCAAAAACGTAATTAGAACGTAAACGTTCTTCCGGTGGCGTAGCGAAAGGCTATACGCAGCGTTGGCTTCTATACGGCTTGGGCCGCAAGTACGGTACACACCGTAGAGCAATGTCGACAACGTGCATGACCGACCCGGCAGACCTCCATTTTATAACCGCAACTGGGGCAAGCTAACCCCCCCGTGGATCGGCACGAGGCAAAGTCGAGGCGCAGAAACGGGAGATCCCGGGTAATACGGGAAAAAGAATTGACCGCTGGTCGCTGAATCCAACGCGGACCGATGAGAATCAGACCAAACGAAGACGTCGACGAAAGTTCAACCGTAGAACGAAGTAAATTGAAAGATAATAATTGTAACGACGCATTGAATGAAAACAATAATAATATGCGAATGATAATTTAATGTTATATCATAAGTTAATTATTTTTGAGCAATAATAAGTGGTGGAATGCAAATAAACAATTATTGTGATGTGCAAATTTCCTGCTTGTTGAATAATTATTTAATAATATTCGAGGATCGAAGTATTATTTTATAATTATCATAATTTTACTAACACCTCCTGAATTGCAATTCTATAATTATTTTTAATTAAATTTGACAGTAGGATGTTAGAGAAAACGTTCCATCGTAGTACATTAGTATTTTTTGCAATATTATTACAATTATGAAGATTCACCCGACACCACAAATAATTAACACAAATAATTCACCATCCAAATGTCTCTGTAAACACCACCATGTATGTATCGATCACGCATACCCGAAGACAATTTTTTTCAAGGGTTTAATAACATTGTAAAATTACCTTACGACCTTTTAACTCCATATCAGCACTCGGAGGTTAATGTGGGGGCTTACGATTTCAACACGCGATGACTATAATCTTTACCAAAGCCCTATAGAGCAAACAGCAGATTCAATACAATTCAACATCGCTTCTCCTGACGAGAAACACATGCTACAAGGCTCAAAAGCTCGTAGAGCCTTTGAACAATGGTAATCACGTAAGGGGTTGCGAGAACACGTGGTAGCTAGGATGCACATCGATGAATTCCTTATGGGAATGCAAACGCAGGAGTAAACGCGTTTTGGGAATAGATAGGTTCGGTACGTAAACTCTCCTCTACTGCGCGGAATTTCCAAGCAAGATGCATGGATATTTCATGTACGTATGTGGAGAGTGCGGGAGAGAGGTAGCGAGGTGATGGGGGGGATTGGTGGGGGAGGAAGGGTGTACCACTCGAGGGATAGGATCGATTGAGAGTGCTACTGTGGCACCCGACGAACGCAGTTGCATCGTCGTAGTCGTCGTCGTCAATTCCAACCGTTCCGAACCGTAGAATTTCGGGCTCGGCCATTATATAATTCTATCGACAGCTATCCCTCACCTGCTAGCATATACTACACATTCCACCGTTATATACCGTCACGCACACATGCGTGTTATCCACGCGCATATATCGATGTCCCGGCTAACAGAAATTAGCATCTGCTATCAATTCTCACTTTTGTCCCTGACGGTGCCCTAATTGGTACTAGATCCACCCCTAAATCGTCACCCCGATCGATCGATACATCAATCTGCCGTACAGCTGTGCAACGGTCACGTGACAATCGAATCGACGCCACGCCGTTCAACGGCTCATTCTCATTTTATTATCGCCACGATTGTTTCAATCGCAACGGATGAATATTCGGGGGTGCACGGAAAATTTGTGAAAAAATATAGACAAATAATAAAAATAGGTAATGGTGGGAGCAGAAGTGGAATGACAGCGGCGGAAACGTGAAGAGTACGAAGCGGAAAGGAAAAAAATGCAGATACAATGCAATCGCGAAGGTCGGGAGATGGGGTGGAGTCGAATTGGCTGGCTCGCCGCCGCGCGCTGATTCCACGGCTCGCGACGCTTTTTTTCCGTAGCTTCACTCGCGCGTCAAAAGCTCCCGGTGCAGTTTGGCGGGTCACTGAACACGCCGGATCGCTAGCCTCGCTTCGTCAGCTATCGTTAATTGCTCCGGACTAACATATTATATTCTGCTACCATCCTCGCGATCAGGTTTTTTTCTTCAGCTTTTTTGGTTTTTTGCGAGTGATTCTTGCAGTGATTCTTTAATTATGACCGGAGACCGAAATTGATGAGAACGGAGGGGAGGGGAAAACGTGATTCGTAATGAAATTCGTAATTTTGCTTCGGGCAGCTAGAAATAGTCGTCAAGAAGTCGCGGGTATCGGGAATAATATTCCAAAGCTCTTAGCCATCGGCGTGTTTGCCGTTTCCGATTGGAACCCGAGCAGACTATGAACGAGCGTTATTCCATCTCGACTTAGCGGATCGAGAAATCCACGTCTATATTATGTACCACCCGAATACCATGGCCTACTCGGGTACATAGTTCGAGTACACATATAATCAGTCTAATATCGTACGTGCCGGTTGGCTACCTCGTAGTTTCAGTTTCGTACTTCGCCCTGTTACGTTGGAGATAACGAAACTCAACTATTTCAACGGAATACATAATTTTGCTGGCTCGGAAAAAGCACGTTTAAAATAATTAAATATCATATACCATAGATATCATTCCACTTAGTTCTTTTCTATTCTTTGGAAAATGCAAGACATTGCATTTGCAAGCTCAGCAAATTTCTTTGGATTTTTTTTTTCATTTCTTTCCCATCGAGTTCTTAATATCGCCTGCGAGGACGAGGAATCGTTGAGTATACATTCTCGTAAGCATTGAATCCGTTCTCGAATACGGCACATCTGCTCGCATTGTTACGCTGCTATCCTACGGTTTATCGTAGCAGCGGAAAGTCAACTGGTTGCATGCGAATTCACGATCCAAGGATACGTGTGACACAGCGTCATGGTTTTTCCAATACGAAATCGGACAACGAGAAGAGCTTGTACGTGCTGCAAGCAGCAGCATCAGCTGCAACTGTTTCTTCGGCTTTTAGCAGCTGCGAAGTAACGAAACAAATCAGGAAACACGATATCGTTGAAGCGGTGCGGACGTACATATACTAGGGTGGCTTGAAAAACGATTTTTTGAATGGAAACTTTACGATCTTCCCATGTTTATTAAATGGAAATACTTGCAAAATCTTGCGCGACCCCTAAAAATCGTCCGATCGGGTTCATCTTTGAGGTGAATTCTCCGGATACTTTGCAGTGAATGGATTTTGATTGTAATCAGAAAAAAACTTTTTTTTTCAAGCCACCCTAATATATACATATAAATCGAGAAGAAGTGCCGAATCCTCATCTCTCTCATTTTATCCCCAATTTATTCTAATGAATGAATTATTTATCATTGATTATAGATTGTTGACTTTGGAATATTGATTGTTGATTTATTTGGACACCCTGTATAATCGTTAGAGATATATTTATGTCAATCGATGTATTCAAGCATTCGAGCGACCTGGAAAAATTCTGTTCTTATTCCACCCTTTTGCCTCAGGATTCTCCTAAACGGTCACCAAAATTTACTATTTCGATGTACTATAAATCGCAGCTGTTTACAATTTCAACTGCGCGCTGGAAAGTCACACACGTATGTACCAAGCGTGAAACAAAAAGGAAGAAAACCACTCGCCACTCGCACTGTGCATACTTAAATCTTCGTAAGTAGTTAAGGCAAGTTCTGGTCAGCCTCGACGACGAGGAGTACATCGCCGTTTGCGAAACTCCAGCGGTTCACTCGTTCTTTCTCGTTTCTTCTCTTTTTTCTTTGCACAACAATTGAACGCCACTCGTGAGTATAATCATCCCTCGAGATCTCCTTGTTTTGACTTTTCCAGCTTCTCGTCTCGTTTCATATTGAGAACGCGCAGCAAGCTCGAGCTCTCGCATATGCGGATGTGGATGCACATTCGTCGAGTGCTCCACTGAAGAGAACTTGGAGAGATTCGGACGGTGGTTTGAAGACTTATATACGCGATTTCACCGATTTTCGAAGGTACTTTTCTAGACGCGGTTGAAAAATAATGACACATATATTGATAACATTTTTTTACATGTTCGCTTATGTAAGAACTTAAGTGGAGAAACAAAAAGTTTTCGTTGGGCCGACAATTGTGGAATATTCAAGACTATTGCGTCAAGCTGGTGGAAAATCGCATGAGCCGTGAAAAAAAAAACTCAAACTGCGAAACATACGTCGACGGGGAGAGCGATTGGGTCGGTCGTGTGTTCGCCAAGTTCCACGTGCCAAAGCAAAGTGAATGTGTTCGGCAAGTACCGCGAATAACAATATGTATACCACGACCGTATTACAGAAGCGTTTGTGCAACGATCTTTCGGCAACGCCCACGTGAATATACATGACTGTTTGTTTCAATGTTGTACGCTTGTTTTCGTTCGAGAAGTCGCGCGCGCGCGGCTTTCAGCATCCACAAGTTTGTTCCGCGCTTGGCTTCGGCTTACAGTGATCCAACTCCGGGACCCAACTTGAGCCACGATACTTCCCGCGGTTGGACAACGGTCAAAGGCTGAATTCCGTGGGTCGCACATTGTTCTTCGGCTTATCACAGACTGTTTATTTTTTTTTTTCAACGAAACTGACTTTTGTCCATGGAAAACACGAGAAGTTTGCTTTTTTTTATTTATTTAGTATTGTTTTGAATTTGTGATGGGAGTATTATTTCGTAATTCTTTTTCTTAGTATTTTGCATCTCTTTGGGGTTGAAAATTGCACTTATACATTGACATTTGGTGGGGAAAAATCGTTGTTGGAGACTTCGACTGTCCGACGCCGCAACGTTGTGCAATTTTCAGGAACGTCCGACCAATCGGAAGTGCGCAGAATATTATTTGCCAGCCTTTCCGTCACTGTGGGCATTGATTATTATTTTTTTCGAAAATCGTGAACTAATTTTTACGCAATATTTACGATCGCGTGTCAATTAATCTTGAGAGTCGTCAATAAAATCCGTTGACAGGAAATCGTGCGCGCTCGAATTCGCAGCGTTTCGACGCGTAAACGTGGTATACATCGGATGATTTAGAATGATGCAGGAGAAGAGAGGTCATCTTTCAAGCTCTCGGGAAAAAGGCTCGCGAGGGACAGGGTATCGCTATACGCTTGCACGTGTAGTATATTATATTACGAGAAAAGGTCGGGATAAGGAAAGGAAAAAATTCTATTCGACAGATGCTTTCGCGTGTGCGAGTGGAAATAAAAAGGGTACAAGAACGCTCGATAACGTTCCGGAGAGCAATTTTTTTTGTTCCCATTTTTTTCCTCCATTCCCAACGTCGACAGTGAGCAATATTACATTGTATTATTGAGTAACCGGTTCAATTTTGTACAACGGGGGATGCGAAAAGCGTGAATAACGCGCATCGAACGCAGAAAGTCACGTAAATATTTGAGAAACTGGAAAAACGATTTTTTTTTCATTTTTTTTTGTTTGATTTTTTTTTTTTTAGATCGAGTTTTTCACGGAGCTCGGAACAAACCAATCTTGTTTGTCAGTCGCGTATTGATGCCGAACCGGTGGTGGTCTTATTTTTCAGAAATGAGAGTAAACAGAGTGTGTGGGCGTGTGATGGAAAATGCGGGGCAGGAGGAGAGACGGGGATGCAGCTGAGGCGAGAGTCATATTGACGCGACATGCGGAAATGCAGTTGCCATTTCGTTGATAAGCACTTTATGGGGTTTCAACGAAGGGGGGCTAGACAAAAGAGAGACATAGAGAGAGGGGAAGGAGGAGGAGAGAGTTAAAAGCGAACGAGAAAGTTTTATGCTAACGTCACGACGAAACTGTGGGGGTGTTGGTCGTCTAGTTTCGTCGAGGCTCTTGTCTTTTCGAAGGCGCATAAAATTTTTATCGTCATGCAAAATGTTTCCGGAAAATCGATTCATCACGCTGTGGAAAATACGAGGCAATCCTCAAGCTCATTTACCGATGCACTTGACATTTTGCTTCACTCGTACTACAACAGAGCTGAATATTAAATTTATCGCTCATTTTATCGTCCAATTAAAAATCATCATTCGCGAAATACGATGCTTCGTCGCGCGAGGATTAATTATTCCTTAGTTTTCTATACATATATGTCGTCACATTAATTTTGCAGAATTAAATAGTCGTCCGTGCAGCTGCTAAATGACTGATTCTCGACGCCGTTTAGAAAATTTATCACCGCAGCCGGTGCATTTAAACACAGCCCTGTTGGCTATAACCGTAAATATATTTACGGCCTCACATTCGTTATTGAAAACTATGGGAATATTGATGCCGCGAAATTTCTGACGAATTTCTGTCTATATTTTCTCGTACGGTTTTATTTCAGTTTTTGTCGTCGATTTTTGCACGTAACGTTACGAGAACTAGTTCGAATAACGGAAAAATGCGATGATCGAATATTCACAAAGTTTATGATCGATTTTGTCATTTCATGTTTACTAATAACTCAATCCTTGCTTCATCGTCGAACTATGAAAATTTATTCATTTTATTCACTTTGAATAAGTTTTTCAGATGCTTCTATAATCTGAAAATAATCCTGACAGTTTTTGAAGGTCTCTCGCTAGGAAAAATCAATACTTTTAACTGTTCTCTTTCAAATAAAATGCATAAATCAATTTCCGAACATTTTTAATCGATACATACAGAACTAATTTTAAATCTCATGAATTACATGTTCCCGTTGAATTAAAGAAAAACCGAGCGGTGAATTTAACACGAAAACGGTCTCAAGGACACGAAAAACCGCAGCTCACATTTGAGTTTCCTTCGAACGCAAACCATCAAAAAAGAAACAACAACGAAAAACCGCCTGCAATCAGCGAATCCTTGGACGTGATTGGAACGGTTGGAAAATTGTTCGAGATTTATTTTTAAACCGCGTATCAGAGTTGCGACTCGTATTTCATCGAAGCCCGGAGGAGTGCACGGAGAAGCGGAGGACCTTTTACACGGTCCGGCACTCAGCGACGTCCTCGGATCCTGCTTTCTATTTGCTTCCGTATAAATTTTTCTCCCATGCTTTTCGCTCTTCGATCATCGTTCTCGTGGTAACCCGATTCCTGGAAGGGCATTATCTCCGTCGTGTCAGCGATGGTACTAATGTAACTGAGACTCTGCAATGCCTTGTTTGCACATCAATCGACGCGCCATCGCCGAACAACTCGAATCAACGACGAAAAACAAAACACACCGAAAAACAAGAAATAATAATCCAACGATTATTGCCACGAAGAAAACTAATATTTCTCACGGATAATTCGCTCATTTTTTAAAACTCCCGAACAACCCGAGAACTCTCACGTAAGTTTTTGCCGTAAAAGTACGCCGTTAATAAAGAAAAAGGATTATGAAAAAAAAATATTTAAAAAATACAAAAGCGGATGATAGAAACTCTCGGGAATTAAAGAGAAAAAAAACCTTCGCATTCGTCCTAGCATCCTCGTCGACGCTTGGATTTTTCCAGGTTGAACATTTATTTTTCTTTGCACTTTTGCGGTTTAACCCCGTGGTCTGATACGTATGGCAAAGTTCAGACTCGGGTTTGCCGACGCAAGTCCGGTGAAACGCGGGAGAAAACGAAGCGGCGCGATGGAGAAGACACGGGTGAAAAAAAAAAAAAAAAACGAGGATCGCAACAAAAGCTCGAGGGTCAAAGTTGTGGCGGTGCAACGGCGACGAGACAGGGCTTTCTTTCTTTTCCGTACAATCCTATATCCATGTTCCTTTGTCTCTCCACCGTTGGGTTGTAAACAGTCGATAGTCGCCTGCAGGCTTGCAAGCTGCAGCCGAGGGCTCCGAAGAAAAAAAGAGTAATGCTTGTGCATTGGGTAATAAAAATTGTAAATTACATTTCGTGAATGGGTTTCGACAATTTGGCGTTGGGTCAAGATGAAAAATAACAATAGATACCACTTAATTAAAAAAAAATGATGAGAAATTATTTTTTCCATTAAATAATGGCGAGTGCTACAAAACATTGTTGTCAGTGAATTTTTGTCGAGTGTTTCTTAGAATAATGTACGTACTTGGCGGTTTAAGCTATTTTCAAATCGATCGACGCTCGTCGTTAATCACAAGCGGGAGAGAAATATGTACGGAAAATTGTTACAGCTTTGCAACTTTCAAACATCGCGCTGGAAGGATCAATCGCGAAGCCATATTAATCGATGAAGTTAAACGTTTCGAAAGTTTCGTCGAAGTCTTTCGACGAGTCTCCGGCCGATTATTCGGTCCTCGGGGCGATGATTCCACTCTAATCCTCATCGATAACCCATTATATTTGCAACAACGTTGTAACCACTCGATAGCAGCTGTGCGGGCGTAGCTGTGAAATCGATGGGCAAAATAAAATTTAAAAAAAAAAAAAAAAAACGTTCATGGCGATGGCGTACTCGACGTTACAATGTGAAATATCGTAGCTGTTAAATCCGAGTCGACCGAGCTCGTGAGTTCTCGCTCGAAGAACCGATTAAAGACTCCGAACGATTAGATAACGGTGCCTCAAGACTCGAGGCAATTACCGGCACAGCATCCAATCTTCAGATTTTTTTTCCTTTTCCTTGCAAAGTTTTTATTTTTATTATTTTCCTTAACCCAACGAGCAGCTGCCACAAGCTGTTTGTCGCTTACCGGAAGATCGATTAATTACGCTTCGCCAGCGACGTTCCATTTTATTGATTTCCAATTAAAAGGAGCGCCTTGCACTTTAACACCCTGACACTCGCGGAGGTACAACGAAGAATCGACGAGACAAGCGTAGAACAGAATTTCCGCGTGCACGTGCTTCATTTCTATCGGCATAGCTGCAACCTTCCAAGCTGCCGACCGACACTCGACGCTTTATTAAATCACTCCAAGAGCACGCGAAGCGCGAGACTCGGAGCTTCCAACGCCACCGCGACTCTTCACAATCTTCTTCAAACCCTCCCCCCCCCCCCGCCACCCACCACGAGCCTCCCCCAACCCTCTCGATAACCCGGATGGACAACGTAACAAGTGGCATCTGTTGCATTTGTTGGTTTAAGTGCGCCTCGAAACACTTGACTCCGCTGGCTCACGTCCAATTGGCACTTTGTCAAGATATAAACGGGATTCGAAACGCGCAGCATCCGTTTTCATCGGTTCTCGAGGCCCGCAAACTCATCCACCGCGAGAAGTTCACCCCCGGCTGCTTGGGGGATTGTTATCGCTGGTTGAAACCTTCCGTTGAAACTGAATTTCGTTCATCGTCCGAGACAACAACGAAAATCCCACCGCGAAAGCTCCGACGCGAGAGTTTTACGAAAAACGAATTACTCTGCATTAAGTAAAACAGAGCAGCCTCAAATTTACCCTTATTCCGCGTCTTTCGAGCCGGTAAACACAATGATGAAATAAATGAAGATCCGAGAAACGAATTTACTAACGGGACAAAGTGGCCGACCGACACTCGGGGACGAAACAAAAACGAGTAAAGATAAAAGATACAAGCACGAGAACGTCTGGGAATACAGGGAGTCCTAATTTTCGGCAAACAACCGGGACAAGTGGTCGTTACTGTAATCTCCGAGATGCGCGAGAGGCTGTAGGGCGTAGAGAAAAAACGTAAAAAGACGAGAAAAAAAACTAGCACGCAAAGTGTAACCACTAGAAACGCGTTTTCTTCGTCAGGCCTTCTTAACCCTGAGAGTTACTCAACTCGTAAGTACGAAAGTACGGAGCGACTGCCGTGAAAAAGAGTTTTTCGCGTGTTTATAAAGCGCGCGTTCCAACAGTTTCCAAGAGCTTACCCGGGATGTCGCACTCCGGTTGCTAATTGGATCCGAGTCGAAAAGCTCTTGTTTCTCGTTGACACGCGACACCGTCGATGAATCGCGAGAATGAGAAAATCATTATCGAAACGAAGCTCGTGCGTTTCCGCGAAAGCTCTTGGAAATTCGTCGAAATCGTTCTGTCTGCGCGGTTGATCTTCCTCGGAGGATTTTCCGTAGATTCGATGCCGGGCTGTCCGGGAAAATTTCGAATGTGGGGGAGAAAGTTCGCATTCGAACGGATATCGCGGTTGGAACGCCGAGGGGGGGGGGGGGGGGGGTTGAAACAAAAGTTAGCCGGACATTGGGGTAACCCCGGAGGATAGCCGCGAGCCAAGGGGTAATTCAGTGTGTCGCTTGTATATGTATAGTTTTGGATCTAGAAACAGGGCGACCAACCGTACGGTAGCTATACACAACACACACACGCACGGACACACATGTAAAAGTGCGAGTCCTTATCGGTTCGTAAAGCTGCCACGATTCCCCCCAACGAGTTACAGAGGAGTACTCGGTGTTGGAGGCGGACGGGGATCAAATAACTTTAACGAACTCCGCTAATGGAGACCGCCGCGGGTTGACCAGAACCGCGAAGCGACCTGTCCCATTTTGTACATTTCTCGCTTCTCCGCGAGAACCGAATTATTTTCCAGAATACAAAGCAACGCGGTGGCTGGAATAATGTCGCTATCGATTTTGATCTGTGGGATTTATCGTCGATGATTGAGATCTGAAATGTTTTGGCTGTTGATTGTATCGTAACTTTGTTCATCGATCGAGAAAAGGAATCGGAATATAAATTTTGATCTCAATGGCAAAATTGATTTCTCCGTGCGGAGAAATCAGAGGACTTTAGATATTTTTCTTTCCTTTTAGTATGATGGCGATCTTTTTATTTGTCCGCTTTGGTGGTAAGAATTTAATTTGACGTTATGTTATTAATACTGTTTATCATTTTTATTTCGGTTATTTCTATCGGTTATAATTTTTTCGATGTTTATTATTGATTATGATTCCATTATTGTTATTATCGTCATTACTATTCTCGTGGCAGGAAGGGCTTCATGACATAAAAATAAATCGGTGTGACGATAACAGCCATCGTTCAAGAATCCAGGACTTTTTACAGCCCGAGATCGTTTCATCGCTCTTATCGTCGAAACTAGAACTACGGCTAAGAGATTTCACAGGGGCCCCCATGGTCAGCGCAATTTTCCGCATGAGGTACCGGAAGGGAAAGGAAAGGGGACGAAAGCAGTCGATACAAGGTTTAGGTAGATTCAAGCCGGGCGGCCAAGCTGTGCCGTAACTACAAGAGTAGTTGCAGCACACGTAGGCTAATGTATTCGTGTAAGCGGGATTGAAAATCGATAATGCACTCTAGTCGCCCGGTTGGCGCGCCATGCTAAAGTATATTGCCACCCCTGTTGCAACGCCCCCCCCCCCCCCCCCCAGCCCCGTTCCTAATAATATAATACACGAGAAGCAATAATCATGTCCCCATTCCCGCTTCGACCGGTGGATCAACCACCAGCCAGAACCACAGAATCTCACGGGAGTAATAAGAAGACGCAATGAAACAAACAAATAAAAATAATGTTATTCAATTAGATACGAATAATCCCTCGTCTATATTTAAATTTTATATTTATTTCTCGATAAAAAGTCCCACCTTGTTGCTTTACCGTGAATCTATTTCTCGAAATTCTTTTTACGAAAGAATAATCGCCACCGAAGTACACCACTGGAAGATCGTTATCGCGTTGCGGACAACTTGAAAAAAGTTAAGAAAATCTTTGCCGACGAAAAACACGATTTGACCTTTCGCGAAGAATTCATCCCGAGATCATGAAGTTTCGGTCTACACGGTTATATCTAAAACGATCTTTTTTTTGTCGTTGGAACCTTTGAAATGGCACCGGGAGGGACGAAGGGTTTGGGAGGTGGTTTAACGAACGCGAAAGCTTCATAATTGTGGTAATAATCCGTGCGATTGCGCGAAACAGCACACGAGCCCGGTCGGAGGTTATTTCTCGTCTCGGAGAGTGGAGGGAGGAGGATGCACGTACGATGTACTAATTCGCGATTGTCCAGGTTAAGCCTGGCACGGCAAATCTCCGGAATGAACTTATATAGTCGCGGCAGTTGGGAAACCTCGATTGTCTACTTTGCTCGCGGGGAGGATCGCCGGAATGAACTCGCGGGTATTCGCGCACGTTGACTGCAAATTTAATTAGTGTCTCGTGTCCGTGCGGTAAAGTGATTTCATCGGAGATCACGTGTAACCGGTTACGATGGTCCTGCGGAATTTCGACGCGATGGAATTTACCCTATATATTCTCGTCGTGACCGTCGACGTCGCGGCGTTCGTCCTTGTGTCGTGAATTCGCGATGCTAGGTACGTCATACCTTGACTCAAAATAATGTCAAACATAGGTTTCGAAATGCGACACGGCGTTGGAATGCTTATTGTTTGGGGTTTTGAGATAATTTCGTTATTTATTTATCCTTCTGAGATTGTTATTGGAGTGATAATTTTGTTTTTCATATTTAATATCTTTGCCAAAAATTCGAATCTCGGATGAAAGTCGGGGATGAAATAATGGCCTGGTGGGTTTTCAATTCAAACCACTGGGATTTTATTCGAAAGATATATAATGGAAAAAAAATTGAATAATGGGTTTTTTCATTGACTTGTTAGTCAAATCACATTGCTCCGAATTCAGAAAGGAAATTTTTTCATTTAACCTTCATAATTTTTCTATTCAATTACGGCAACCCCAATTGATTAAAAATAGTTTCGCACCACAATTAAATTACCAACTGTTGAATGTTACAGAGATAATGGATCCATCGGTTATTATAAAGACCCTTTAGTGTTATTGAACCGTTGTTGAATAATGCAAATTAAAAAAATCATGAAACACTGCTTCTAAAAGCATCCACACCGAAACTGTAAACCAAACGTTACGACACACGTGCGATCAATTCACGTCCATTAAATCACTCGGATAATCTGGAGCTCGAATCGACGGGGCGACCGAAGAGTCGTTTCCGTCGTTTATATCTCTCTCTCCCGCGAATGGTCGGCCCGGTAGTCCGCCGCGCCCGTTCGTACGTAATGGAAAAGTACCATATCAGAGAACGCGACCTCACCGAAGTACGGAATAACCCGCGATACCTCGAAAAGCTCAGCTTTTTACGGTTCTGGCATTCGATATTTTTGTTTTTATCGCGGTCGACAAAGCGTGAAATATATCGAACTACGCGCGAACGGAAAAACGACAAAGAGGGCGTGAATTTTTCACGTATCTTCGAGACACCGACGGCCCAAAAAAATTCTCTTCGATCGTAGTCCTGGCGAAAAATAAAAAATACATAAGCTTCCGAGAAAAAACTTGTTTTCCGTGACTTTATTTACGACCGTACTGGCACGCGAGATTCCACGACCGTGGAGAATTGTATTTGCATAACGGATGTGTGTTTCTATTAGACACATATATATACAAAGAAATAGGAGCGATGACAATGGAGACAAAGCTTACGAAAGATTTTCCCGTTCCTCGGGGATTGCTTCGTACTATTCTAGTCTGATGGTTTTCAGTCTCGTGTATCCGACGCCCTGATAACGTTAGCAAGAAATTTATCCGTAAGAGACAAAGTCAAAGAGGAATGGAGAAAGAGAGGATCGGAGACGGATCTTCGGCAAAGCGCTTCTCACCGATTTTGCAGACTCATCAGGCGAGGCGAAAGCTGCGTTTGCGTAAGCCACGAAGTCGAGGGTTTCGCGCGAGCGAGACGTTCGTGACGACGGCTTAAAATCCCCAGAGGCGCCCGAAGACTCAAATTGAGCCGTAATAGGAGCCCGCTGGGCGGTTCTGCCATCATCGGTGGCGCCAGTTAAGTATCACTTTCCAGCGTAGAAAATCTCATCAATCTGTTATGCACGGACCGGGGAAAGGCGGTAGGCAGCGGAAAAAGGGTAGTGGAAGCTGCGGGGTTGATAGGAAACGGGCGGGCGGTGCTGTAATAATTGATCCGCGGTCCCGACGATCGCCCAGTCGAGCGCGAGGGGGAGGGGACGAGCCACGAAAAAAAAGGTACGACCCAAACCTTGACCCATATCGGGGATATGGATCGACCTATATGCTGCGAATTTGGGGCGACGGCGACGGTCGGGTTGGCACCCTTTGAATTTGCCAATTCTTTCCTCGGCCTTACCGACGTCGGCTCTCATTTAACCGGACGAAGAAGAAAAAAAATTGCGATTGAAATATTTTTAGCTATCCGAATGACTTACGATTGCGAGATAGAATTTTTTTTAACTCTTCTTCGATCTTCACAAATTGCCTTCGTTGAAACAGTCGTGATGAGGAAATGCTCGATATTTTTTCTTGAATCGAATTATTTTTTATTTTTTGATCGTTTTTTTGTATTATCAAGATGGACAATTTTGAGAATATTGGTTTGAGATGCTTCGAAGAATATAACCAACAATGGAGTCGCGTCGTGCTTGAGGAGTTACATTTTGCCGTAAGTCGAGGAGCTTTGTTAGGTTTGCGCAAGTACGGGAAACTAGATCTCTTTTTAATGGCTACTTTGGTACTCGCGCTGTTCCAATTTTTACAATTTTCAACTCGAACTGTATTTTACTTAACCGTCCATGCTTCATTCACTTGGAATACAATTACACGGCTAGTTGTGAATTCTGAGGGTGTAAATATGTTTGTGCGTTGCTGTTATTGAGCGGAGTTTGTAACTGAGCGCGAGAACGCCTTCACGACTAATCACACAGGCTGCACAAGTATATGTATATATAGATGTATATGCACATATATGTATGGATATATTGTATAGACGACGAGTAGAGGGAAGCCCACATAAACATGCCAGACGTAGGTGGACCGATATATCAGCGGTATCGGCATACGCGAAGCGTTTGAGCTGCTCCACAGCGAGAGCAGCAGCCACGGAAGAGACACCCTCAGAGTCCGCTACTACCAGCATCCACGTATACCCTGCATCATCGGGTAACACCCCATATCGGTCGTGATTTACATCTTCTATTTCCTCGACACACTGTCTACATACAGGAATAGCATCCTGGGCGCCTCGTTTCTGACGCTACTCAACTTTGAAGAGCCAACAACTACCGCACAATCGTAAATTCTGTTTTTTTTTTTCAAATGCAAAGGTAACCAGAAAGAGTTGGCGATCCGTAAAATTTAGTGGTTAGTCTACGAAGCTGCTACGTTTGTTTTAGAAAGTCATATGCACGGCCTAGATTCAAACTTTCAGTCGTTAATATATTTTTCAATTCATTTGTGCAATAATAAAATAATATTAGAGGTTGAATAATATTATTTAAACAGCGTGCTTTTTTAAATTTATGTGAATAATATATTTTTGTTTTGTTTTTCTTGCGACCCTTTGAATGCGGGATGATCTTTGCATTTAATTTTCATTCAGAATTAATATGAAAGGAACGTTGAAAGCAAATGAACGAATATAATACAGACAACGAGAACCATCCAAGATCCAGATTAATTTGAATAAATGAGTATCGCGGATGCTATCGCAAAGCAGGAGGAATGTAAATTGCGAAGGAACAAAACAAATAGCATTGTAGCCGTTAGTCGAGGCTCGGACTTGGCAGACGAGGTCAATACTGGCTTATTCTTATGTATTCCTCGGTGTTGCGCTGCTACCGAGTAATTTCGTTTCATTAAGACGATGTGAAACACGTTTCAAAGTGCGTCTTTCGTGCTCTCGAAGCTACGTTCTGATCCTATTTTCCCGGCAAACGTAGGTAGCTGTACCGCATCGTCTTAAGGGGCTGGCGTTAAGCTCCTTGACTCCCGGAAAAAAGCCATTGATGCAGGATTTCATTGCCTTTTTTTCCTCACTTTTCGAACGAGAACGGCTTATGAAAAAATATATCTATATATAATATTTACAGCCTAGTCGCCCCGAGAGGTGGAGTAGTTTATCTTCATTGGATAGTGCGTAATGCGGGAATGGTACGAGCGACGGCAAAGCCGAGTAAATCAAGACCCAAGTGGATAAAATAGCCGAGGTGAGTCGATTTCGTACTTTCTCGTGCGTTCAAATCGTCCGAAAAATAACCGATAGAGACATCCATCAGGATTTGTTCGACGGGAAACCAGCGAAATAATCCAAAAGCTCGATTCGTTCGATGCCTCGCAAGTTATTTATTATGATCTTCTGCTTGTACCGTTTATTAATGAAAACCGATACAATTTCGTCTTATAAAATATCATCAACACAATGATAAAACCTATGTTAACAAAAAAAGGAATTAAAAAAAAGAGATTGAGCGCACGGAAAGTAGCAACATTCGAACAATTGAAACAGAGTGAGTCGGTTTACCACGGAAGTTTGGCTATCCCGAAGTACCACCGAGAAACTTTATTTTCCCACTGATGTACCGGATGGACCCTTTTCAACGTGCACTATTTCGAAAATCCGTTGAAAAAGTTCGACCAACGGGCATCCGTCAAGTTAGCGAGTAACGTTGCGAGCACGCTGCCGAGCGAAAAATAAGAGAAGAGTCGGGCGAGAGCTATTTCAAGGTGTGACCTAAACTTTGGGGACGATAAGTAACCACTTTGCCGACTGATCTCGGTCCTTCGTCTTCTTAGTCAACCCGAATTGCGGTATTGATTTCTTTCCCGCGTGTTTGTTTGTCTTCAACCGAAAAAAGCTAAGAAAAAAAAATCCCTGAAAGTTGCACCCTTTGGGTAACAATAGAGAATTCGATAATTTCTTTATCCACCTCTCGTCATTTTTTATAGAGAAAGGTGAAATAATTCCAAAACTATTATTTTTTCATATTTTTTCTTACCTGCGAGAAACGACATTTTCTATAGTCAAAATAATTATACTTTTCAAAAGTAACCCGTAGAAAGTTTTTTTTCCTCAAAGTACATAACTGTAAAACCCTGTTGGAATTTCTCATTTTGATGACAATTTTCATTAAGATATGATTTCTTGAATGAAAATTGAGCTTTTCCCGATTTTGTTGTAGTCAATTTGTCATAAAAAATTAAATTTATTATAAATCGCTAATAAAACTATTGACATAATAAATAGAATCTGAGATAAGTATTACAGAATTTTTTAGCGTAATTTTCTGCGTCAAAACATCACCGTGCCATTAATGGTCCAGATTACCGCCGGTGTCCGTGAATTGAGGATTACCGACGGAGGGTTAAATATATTTATGACACGCTGCGCGTAAGAGTACGGTTTTACGCTCGATTCGTTCGCGTCAAACCGCATTTACGCACCTTGTGACATAAAAATTCGTACGATACTCGTACGAAAAACGTTTTCCGGACTCGTGCGATTGCAACACTCGCCTTCGGCTCGTTCTGCAAACTCACAAAAAATTTTCGTACTGGTGTCATAATGTACTATTTTCTTTAAGCTCAGATAATAATTTCTCATTACGCAAAATGCTGATTAAGGAAACGACGGGTTAATACGAACGTCAATCAATTCGGAATACAGATTTTAAGGTCAAAAAGCCATTGTGGCGAATACACATTGAATCGAGGCGTTAAACGACTGTACGTGCTTGCCCGTTGCGCTTGCTCACGATTTTAACAAGAACCGGAGCTTTCATCGTGCCTGGCAGCGGGGTTCGGGAAAAGCGCAGCGATAGGTGAAAACCCGTGGCCGCCCTCAGGAACAACCGCAACGACCCTACCGGAATATCCGTGCCGTGCCGCGCGCCAGTTTGGCCCTCGCGAACAATAACTACTTGATTGCATCGCACACCGGGGGTTATAATTAACCTGCCGCGACGCTCGGTTTATTCCGGTGTACCGCGTTCAAGCTGGAGGCTTACTGGCTGAGCAATTAATTACCGGGCCACGACGTCGTCGACGACGATTCGCAGGATGCGAAGGGGCTGCACGGCGGTTAGCCGGTTCTCGGTTGCATCCGTTCGACGTTAACCTTCATGTGAACTCCGCCGCGGCGCTTGGCTCATCGATGCAACGTAATACCCATCTCATTACGCAACACAACGAACGACGTGGTCAGATATTATAATCGAATTAACAGCGTATGTAAACAACGTGTGGTTGTTCACGAAATTTTAATCAACCCATCTGCTTGCGCTCGCTAAAATGTACATAAAATTTCAATTTTATACGACTCAACATCATTAAAATCCAATGGATCCAGCACGAAGTAATAAAATCGTACAAAAGAAAAACGAGGAAAAAATTGTTCGAAGCTTTCGGACTTTTTATCTCCGGTATTTCGGTGTGCATGAATTTTATGAGATCCAGAGTCGACTGAATAATTAATATTCTCAAGAAACTTGAGAGCGATAATTGGACGGAACGAAAAATGAAGAGAGAAAGTGACGGAAAAATCATTTTCGTCTCATTATAATAATTGTCCATTGTTTAAACGAGAAATGGACCAAAGTCTTCTCGAAGACCTTCGAGTGCATTGTTCGGAAAGTAATGAGTCGCGCCGCTCTCGCGCCCCCCCCCGCCATTGCCAACCCTTTTCCCTCGCAACGCGAAAGCTCGCTGCTACTTTAACAATAATCCAACCTCCTCCATTGTTTCTCCCACACTGTACGCAATCTTTCAGCTCTGCGTGGCCTTTGTCTGAGTGCAACATCCTGGCGGTCCCTCGTGCCCTTATCCCCCTACCACTCACCAGGACTGGCCGATCACGTACGGTCTAACTCCGACATTTCTTTTTTTTTCCTTCCTGTATTCACTCACGGACGGTGACGTTGCACTTTTCACGTCTTTTCGCGAATTTACGGTCTCTGGGCAAGGGCGAAAAGCCGTTGTTATTTTTTCCCGAACCCTCTAATAATTTCAGTAACAAAAAAGATGCCAGGAAGAAGAGGAAAAAAGTTGGTACAAATGTTTGAAGAAAAAAAAATGTCGTCGATGTGGTTTCCGTGGGGGGGAAGTTAATCATTTGAAAAGAGCGATCGAAGGGGTGGGCCTCCGGCTCGATGAATCTCGTCGAGGGTTCTGGGCCGGTTCACAACGATCGCGCAAAATTCAGCGAACGCGGCGTATTTCACAGCCGATGATAAAATGACGGAAAGCTTTTTCAACGAACCGTTCTGGCGAAGACGGATAAAATGGGCTCGGAAAACGGCAACCCGGAAGCTCGATAGAATTTTACGACGCCACACGTTTGAAATATTTCTATCGAAAATGCGATTGTTCGAACGCGGAATACACGAAAATAATTAACGAATAAATAAATAACGGTGGCTTTAGAAAATAGTTGCTGCTTATGCAATTCTACGACTCGATTAAATTTATATTGGCGTGCATTTTTTTCTTAATATTTATCGTTTAATTTAGGTTATTTGCCTATTCAATATACAGACGAAAAAAATGTAGGTTTTTTTTAAAACAATGTATTTGTATTGTTTCATTTGACTCTGGTATAAATAAACTGACTTCATAATGCACGAAGCGTGGCACGTGACGTGCATCAGCGATACCGTAACAATGTTTGCGGAGGACGAAGAGGTTTTTTTTTTTTTTATTTCCTGTGTCAAAGTGACAGTTCGAACGAGTTCGAGTTAGTCTCGAAAGCTCCCACGTACCACGAAATCCCTGAATCCATGCCTCGGTGAAACAGAAACGCGTAACACTCCGTCAAACTTTCCGAACGATAGACTATACGGGAACGAAGAAAGATCCGGCGCGTAATGCATGAGGAAAAAAATAAATAAAATCCGATGGTCGATGGCGCGGTTATTATATATCGCCCTGATGTCTGGCGCATTTGTATGCGGAGGGCGTAAAAATCGAATTCGTCGTACGTGTAAAGCTTTCATGCGAGAGAGTCGCGGATGAACGACTGTGCGGACCCTAAGTTGTTTAGATACAATTCGAGCGGCTTCGTTCGAGCCTGGATAACACGTTATCGTGTTATTCAAGTGTGGAATCGTCTCATTACATCTTTGGGAATATGTTGTGATAGATGTGGAAAAAGGAATTTGAATTATGGAATTTATCGACCGATAACGACAATGGAAACCATTTGTCAGCAAGGGCAGTAAGGTTGTACGACCATTTTTATTAAACCCCATTTTTCATTCACGAAAAATCGTTAAATATTGGTTTTTGAGTCAAATTTACGTCTGATTTGATTTTTATATAATTTCGAGTGAAAAGAATCTTCTTAAATTATTGTCAAGGATGAAGAGTTGACTTTTATGTCCCTTAAAATTATTGTATTTTATGGCGCCATTATTATTATTTTCTTAATAAAAAATTCGTTAATTTTTTTTTTCACAAATTTCATTCAAATATAATTTTTATTTAATTTCGAGGGAGCAAAATTTCTTAAATTCATTTTACGGCTCGAGGGGGAATCCCTCCCCGTCATTCGTATCCTTCAAATTATAGCGACCACCGGTGTTGCGTACAAATTAAGAATTTACGAGGGACGATCGGAGCGTTTGACACGAAATCCGTCAGAGCCCGGCGTTAACAGAATTTAATCTTCGGAGTCGGATTTCGATTTTGCTGCACGGAGCCGCGCCGGGGGCGCGAAACCCCCGAGGTTTCGAGTTCACGCGCGAGATGACTATCCGCCTGGGCTCATTTTCCGATGCGCGTGACAACGTGACGGTATTCAAACGCTCCGAACAAAGTGAAAAAAAAAATTTGGAAAAAAAAGCAAAAACTAGAGAAAATGAGTGGAAGGGATGGAACTTAAAATCTTCCCCTCACGATAACCGCACGCGAAGCTACGTTCGTCGTTTTTATTCTCCGGAGAAAATCGCGTTGCGTCTCCGAGCAATTTTCTTATTATGCAGATAGAATAGAAATTCTTTCACGCGCGTTCGCGCTCGGCTCGTAATCTCTGCGTGACGCAATTGACCCTCCAACCTCGTCCGACTCTTCTTCTTCGCTCCGCGCTATCTCATTTTCTTCACCGATATCCGAACCACCCTTACCAACGTCTCTCCCGTATTTTCGTATTTTTTTTATAATTTCACGACAAAAAGTAAGGAAAAAAAAACCGAAGAGATGCGAAGAAAACTAACGACGAGGCAATTTCTCAACCGGCTTAATCCCAGACTTTTCTGTGCAGTACAAATAACATTGTAAAGAAGATTGGATGGAAATAAATGCACTAGAGAGAATACCGTCTTCGTTTGAGAAAAAGCTTCGTTCCTCGACTCGTTAGGACAAATCGTTGTAAATAGGTAAAAATATTTCATTCGCTATCTGCTCGACTATACATTATAATTGAATGTTTAATTATAATTGAAGATTGAACTTGACATTTTGCATTTAACCAAATTATTTTTTAACATAAATTTGTAGCAGATGCGGACTAACTAAAATATTTCTTACTACACGAACAAAAACAAAAATCCATATGTCAATAACACCAATCGTTCGTGGACGATATACAATATATTTTTTCTCTCGTCTTCCCTATAAAATTTCCTAGCCGTGCACTATTGTCGATGAAACAACGCGTTTGCCTTTCGACTTTCGCGACGGAGCTCAAAGACGTCGAACGGGGCGAGAGAATGGACGATGAAAGAGAATCGTCGATCATAGGGGAAATCTCTCATCCACTTCTCGAGGGTTCTCGACGAGCCTCCGTAGTGCAGAATCGAGTACCGTGCATCTCCGTCGTTCGGTCCAGCATCTCGAATTCTCCGAAAGCCGTATCCGTGAGAACGTTGAATTCTCAAATCGATCCGCGCTCACCGTTGTGTCACTCCCTTTGGACCATATCCTCTGTCCGTTGTCGTCGGATCTACGATCCAACGAGAAACCCCTCTCTGTTCGAGACGCCCGCGCGTGAGGGGAGGCCGGGGGGGTTCGGGATTTGTGTCGGTACACGTGGAAAAGCTCCGGTGGCCGAGTAGCTACGAGTCTGCGTGGATTCACTGATGTGTGCGCCGGAGCTTACAGGCTTGCCCGGAGGGAGGCGACGAGGGGGACGTAGATTTACTATAGGATCCATACCCGAACGAGAGACGAATTCGTCGAGCCGAGATAGAAAAGTGTACAACGTTGTAGTAGCAGCAATAGCAGCAGCACTAACGGGAGACGCTCGTTTTTCCCATTCGGTGACTGAATGCGCCAGTCATTTGTCCGTGAGACCCGGAAAAAGTGGGCGAAGGGGTTTGGCGAAGGTTCGTTTGATTTTTTGTTTTCTTCTGTTCTTTTGTAGTTGGGTGGAGAGGGAGAGCGGACGTTCGGGGTAAGAGAGATGAGAGCAGGTTGGAGGAGGGTGAGAAATAGAGAGGAAACGCGAGAAGGGGCGGGGGGGGGGGCGGAACTAGCTGCTTGACACTGTGCATCCAGCCGTTCAAACGCACCCCATTGTTTCACCCGTACAACCGAACCCAACGAGCCGAAACGCAGCAATGCATCTCCATCTGGAAATTAGTATCTGGAATTTCTCGTCATCCCGCGTCGGTGATTCTTGCTCGCTCGACGTGATCGCTTAACCTTGGTTAAGGAGGACTCGTGAATTCCACTTGAAGCGATGACTCGTCGGGAAGCTATGGATATGAATACGAAGAATGGGATAATTTCTATGGGGCGATGCTATTCGGGTTGTTTCCGATGAAACGATTTATTTTGAGTTTGGCATTGAACTACGGATCTACGGATTTTATTGTTAATCTGCATTCGACGAAAAATTGCAATTGATGGAATATTTATTTTGTATCGGTTTCATATTTTATTCTAAAGGTTTGATTATTCGAATGGGTGATTATGAAAAAATCCGGTTTGCGATTATTGTCCTGATAATGAGGCGCGTGGGAGGTCGTGCATCGATGGCGGCTTGACAAATTGATATCGATGAAAGACTGACTAAATTGGCGGATAATGAAGCAAGAGAATCGTTGGGCAAAGAAAGGAACAGATTCCAATCCATATTGATTGAAAAAATCTTAGCAGCTGTTTCGTTCGGGCACCCGATATTTCAGCAAACGCATGCTTTAGCGCAAGATTGATTGCTCCTGTTACTTCCGCGAAACGTTACGCTCGGACTTCTGTTTGCCTCATCCCTCACTCGGCCAGTCTGTCCGCCAGTCACTTTTTTCGGGCCGAGAGCAACCGCGAGTCTCGGCTTCGCAGCCGCCGGGCCCCGAGGCGCATTACTGATTCATCGTATTCGGGGATAGAGTCCAAGTGAGCTTCGAAAAAAGCCAGTGAAAATTAAAAAAAAAACCGGACCTCGACCGGTTTCGAGGGGGAAAGCGAAGGATTCATGTCCGATCGAATCGAATGACTTTGGGGCAATTGAAAAAGCGGGAGATTGCGTGGTTTAAGGTTATTGCTTCAAAAAACGGAAAAAAAGAATACGCTTTCTTTAAAGTCAAAATACACTTCATAACGACACTCTAAATAATTTTTCATTTGAATAATAATATCACGCGGCAACTCCCGGAAATGAATTAGCTTCTGTTGCGACTGGGGAATTTCACTATGGAAAAGAATAAGGATTAGGAAAAAGGATTTAGTGTTAATTTAGAGTATTATAATTATCATAATAATTTATAAGTAAAAATAATTAGTAAAATATATAAGTTATAATAATAAAATTATTTATAAAATTATTATTATTATTATTATTATTATTATTATTATTATTATTATTATTATTATTATTATTATTATTATTATTATTATCATTATTATTATTATTATTTTATTATATTTTATTATATTATCATTTAATACCTACTTCCTATATTGTTAGACTTTATGCATATTATGATACTGATAATAATTATGACGACAATAATCGTCGTGAGGAGAACTATGAGCCGAGAGCAAGAATAATATCCGGATGTTGAACATCATCAGGTAGCGACACGGCGAATGAAATTATTTAACGTAAACACGAACAGAAGCTTGGTTCTTCGAGCGCAACGGAAGAGGCGCCGCTGGCGGTGCATAGCACGGGTCAGTATTGACCAGGTACGAAAGCGGATGAGATATAATATGTACCGAACGCTCTCAGCTTCGCGAAACACGCGGAGAGTGAAACCAAGCACGTCGAACATATAGGGTCGAACGAAAAGAAAACGCCATGGTGGTTCGTCGAAGGGTGAGAAATTTACTGGAACAAGAAATGGAAACACTGATGCGAAAATCGGCGAGGAGCAATGATACATGAAGAATAATGAACGTAATTTATTTTCCACTCTAGCGGAAAATACGGTTATATTCAGACAATTGAGTTTGGAATGGATTAATGCAATTCGGTGGACATATTGCTCCGAGAATTATTGCTAACAGGGATTGCAGTTAAACAGAGCTTTCACATTATTCCAAAACTTATTAGGAACTTAGAAATTATGTTTCCGTGGCAAAATATGTTCAAGGTAATTTGTTACACTTTTTTATTATTTCTCAGAATTGTTTGAAACAATGAGCAAGATTTGAATAAGATAAGTAAGATTTGGATTTATCGAGAGCGAGGATGCTAAGGATAAAGCGTGCGATAGCCTATTGTCGGTTGTGCAGTGATGCAGCCAAGCGATGGCGTTTTGGTGGTAAAGTTCCAGTGGTAAAGTAAATTTGCGTCAGACAACGTGCCGGCAGTAGTACAGCCGAGACCGTGCACCCTCCGCCAGTGGAGCAGCGCGCTTTAGTCAGACGAGCAACTAGCAACGTCGATCATGCAGCAATCTTCTTATCGTTTGCGATATTATCGACGTGAGCTTGCGATGTATGCGCCAGTCGACAAAATCGTCGGTTATCGACGCACGAAAGCACAGGAGAGCGTGGGACACATAGGAAGCTACGACTTCTGAATGCGGACATCGAGAAGCTGCGATTATGATATCGTACGAGTTCTTATCGTCTATTTTTTTTACTTTGGAGTTTTTTTTTCGAGATGCAGCAGCAATATTGCATATACTGGGCACATCAAAAGCGTAAGCTCTCACGTTGAGAAAGCGACAAAATATAATCCTGCTTACCTCGGATTTTCTCATACGCGCCGTGACGTAGATTTATATCGAATACTCGCGCACGTAGAACAATTAACGTTTAATTCTCCGATCGATTGGTGTATTAATTAACTCTATTCTTGGCGCATTCGCCCGTTTTTATAATTCATAGGAGCATGGATGACAAAGACAACGAAACGTTGCGATATCGATTATTTGGGTTTCTCCCGTGAGGGGAGGGGGCGTAACGAAGCGCGAAAAATAATCGATTTCAATGCGCATCGCACTCGTCGGATTGATGGAATTGCGGAAAAAAATTGTCGCGACCTTGACGCTTATCGAATTAAAAAATAAAACTGAAATAAAATATAAAATAAAATTGAATAATCGCTCCACGCAAAATTCGAATGAATTCGACGGTTATTCGAGAAATAAATGATATTGTACTCGGTGCAAAGCAATCAGTGATATTGAATTTCCAGAGATTCCAAGCACGACGGAGCTTTCAAAATCAAAATACACGATCGATCCAACAAGCTCCATTGTTGGAGAAAACACTCGCGCGGTGTGAAACAGAAGATTGGAGTGGGCCCGGACGAAAATAAATTGTTGTGATGAACGGTGCGAAGAGTAAGTGATTTTTACGACTCACCCTAGGGCCTTTGTGCTGATGAGCGGGGTCTTGAGATTGAGGAAACCGTTCTTCTTCACCGTCTGTTGGGGTTGAGTGCAGCTCGTGCCCTCGCCGTTATCGTTCTGTTCCTCCAGATCGCCGTCCCTCTGCTTGGACCTCCTGGCCCGAAGATATAGATACGCCGCCAGTCCGAGGCCGACCAAGACACTTACAACGCCAAAAGTTCCGAATACAGCAGTTAATATTACGTCTCGTCGCTCCATTCCCACCTGCAATCAATAACGCAACAATTTACCCGAAAACTTTTTGCGCTGTTAATCAATTTTACTCGAAACATGGTGTAGATATAATATAATCATTGAGCTTATGTCTATCTCCAGTCTTTTTTTTTCTTTTTTAATGAGATATCAACGCATGAAAAAAATTTTAATAACTCATTTTTTTGATGATATATCAGTGCATCGATCAGGATTGGGTATTACAAGCTTTTTAAAAAGGCAGTACGAACAAAATAACCTTTTTTTCGTGGAAATTATATTTTTTTGTACCGATTATCAATTCTTTTATTAATCTTACGAAGTATAATTTCATGTTCTAACGATACGAAATTTGAATTATAACAGAATAATTTCTAGAAACGTTTAACGGCGCAAATAACGTAAACGCGTTGAACAATAAACGTTTTTTTCGTTCTTATGACGTTGCAATGGAATAAAGTTATGGATAAATTCATCTGTAAATTCGTCGGTAAAAAGAAAACATGGAAGCCATTATCGTGGTTGACAGGAAATGTCGGGATTTCAGGGTACATGACGCGGGACACGATGGCTTAACGCGATCATGGTAATAACGTTGCATCCCTCATTACCAAGACAAGCCCTACAGTTTGGTTGGAATGAACGTAATCATCGTCGCTCGGAAGTTAAACGAGCTTTGATGAGCTTTGGCGCGTACGCCACTGATGTTTACCCCGCAACAACGTTTTCGTGGATGCGTTAACATCGATTTCCATTGTGAACACATGATTAATCCTACATTCGATGGTTCGCGTTACTCGACTCCGAACTTTCCACTAGATGCCAGCTATATTGGCCGGCCTAGATTTCAAAGGACCAGATCATGGATTGAATTCCTAGGAATGATTCCTTTATCCGGTTCTCAGACTGCATCTTGTGCGAACCTGATAGCTGAGAACTCACGAGAGAGAGCGAGTAACTGGATCTGCCGGGTTCGCAGAAACACACTCAGTCGACGTCTATTGTTATACAAGAGAAAGAACTGCTTTCCACTGAAGACGAGAATAATTCAACTGTTTTACCTGCACTGACGATTCAATGTCACGAAATAAAAAAAAAGCCAATATTTTTTAGGCATAGTGCATTATGCGCCATTAATATGTAATTTATAATAATTAATTCACTCTTTATTGCATGCAGAAGAAAAAAAAGAAAATTATGATATTGATTTGGAAAAACTATTTTGTAGGCGTTTTCAGAATTTTCTGGCTCATAAAATTCGTGGTTTCTCCGAAAATGGATGTTTTACACAATCCTGTAACTTCAATACATATTTCGCCGTCAACGTGTAATAAATAATAATTAATTCCCTTCTTATTGCATAAAGAAAAAACAATTCGGAATGTCTTTAATTTACAAAGTTTATTTCTCAGGCAATTTCAGAATTTTCCGGCTCAAAGAATTCGTGATTGTATAGAAAATAATCTCCTCGAACGATGTAGTAACTGAAATAAATTTTTTCGAACAAAGGTATGTTCATTCAATATTGTTTCATATTTTTCCCATACCCGATAAATCATGCTCCCCCGAATGAAAAAATTTCTCGGCGACGATAACGTTCGTGAACCCGTAGCTCGTGTCCAACCCCGGATCGCCCTATCTCGTGTATTTCTGTATGAGACAGCTGGTGTGGGCTGTTACGAGCATTCCGAACGAGATTGAAGCAGGTTCGAGGAAAATCGAACTCTTTCCGGGCTTACAGGCAAAAATAGCAATTTGTGAAAGCATTTCTTCGACCTTCGGGACGCTGCATCGAGTCGGGTAATGTAATTTTGCAGTCCTGAGGGACTGCGATGATGCATCGAGCACGTAGAAAATAAACACGATTAGAATGCAGCATGCGACAGTTTTTTCTCTTGAGACATTCAAGCGTAAGTTCGTAAGCCAAAAATGGATTCATATTTCGTACCGAACAGATGGAAGAAAAACACTTTTTACATTAAACAGATAGAAGAAAAACCCCCAAAACCACATTTGCAATAGTTTTTTGTCGATAGTCTATTGAGAGAGTACCCTCGGGAAGTCAATTAATAAACAAAAAATTATGAAAATTTGCAGAGATGTCAAAACATTTTCAAAAATGACTCAGTTGAATTTTTCTAGTCCTTGGTTGACTTTGAAAGAAGATATTAATAATTTCATTTCGAAGCACTTAACATGGAGTCTTATGGGAATCTGTGATTTTGGTGCACTTTATAATTTATTACGTTCTAACTGACAAACAGATTTGGATGAAATTTAAAGAAGATATGAACGAATATCCCCTGAACATTTAACTTTCCCCAAAACGTGTAAAGCTCGCTTCTGTTAGATGAAATAGCTAAAAAAATACAAGATTTTTTAGCAATTCACATACATGCCAACACCGCAGTATTATAGGTTATGGCGCTTCATTCAAAAGTGAGTTGCGGAACTGCAGCAGTTTCAAGGCCGTAGGAATATGTCTAAATTGAGTCAATGATAAAAGCATAGTATTTCGAAGAATTGGTTGTTTATCTATAACAAAGATTTTGTTAGCATAATGCGTCAATTATTTCTAGAATTATAGGAAAACAGGAAAGTTAATACAAATAATAATGGCATGAGAATTGAGAATTGAACTCTATTGCCAATTTCAATACATCACATTGCATATATTATTTTTTGCAACATTTATTTTACAACTTTACAATAACATATAATAAAATATTTTAAATATATGTAGCATAGATGATGAATGAAAATTCTTCATATTTCAAACAGTCAGCTTTGTTTTAAAATAATTAGCAATCTTTTTTAAACAGTTTCAATTTGCTAATTCGGTGGCTCATACTTAAGTATCATACTTGTACGTGAGCGTGTACACTGAAGCAAGGAATGCGGTGTTGCCAAATTATACACTACGTTACTCAAGTGGAAGACTAAAATTCTTCATTATTATTACTATTAAATTATGACGATTAAATTACTATCAAAATGAAAGTATTGAATATGTTTTTTTAGAATTTTAACATTTATGTAGATTCGACTGTTGCATACTTCTTCATGAGCAATGAGGGCAAGGCGTTAAAACGAACGCAGAAAATAAAAAACCAGCAAATACAATTTTACGGCGAGGTCGAGGGCTCGTTTGTCGTCGGAGGGTTGGAGAGTCACCGGCGAGCAATTGGCTCGTTTGTCCGAACTCCAGACGAATACGAAATTACCCCGTAATGCATACCGAAGGGGACGAAGGTAGCGAATCCCTCTGAAGGGTGCCGCGTCGATCACCGACTTTTCTCATTCCAAGCTTATTTATAAATAAAAAATGGATTTTCAGGAGTTCCGCTGTGAAAAGATATTTTATCTCGCGAAAAATCAACGAATATCGCACGCACATCCTTCTCCGGCGAATTGAGCTTTCCCCCAACTTTGCAAATACCGTTATGCTAATTTAGCATCACGAGGATGATGCGAAAAAAAAGTTCATGATTTGTTCCCCTGGGGAATAATTGATAAATCGTGAATTGTTCACATGGCGATATCACATGGAATAGTATAACTTTTATTTCCACAGCTTCAAGAGCCAACAATTCGTTGAGGTCACGGTTTTTTAAATTAATATTTCAAGAAATGAAAAATAACAATGAACATACAATAAATAATTATATTCTCTACATATAATTAATCATACATATTATTTTTTTACCGTAACATTTATTTATCATAAACATATAATAAATGAATACATCTGATATTTTTTTAACAGGTGCACTATTTTCATGGACTGCAATAGCCGTGAAGCACGTGAAAAGCTCTCGAGCGGCATTACTCCACGTATAAAACTGCTATATTTTATTTCTGCAACGTCAAGGTTGAGTCAGACAAATGGTTCGCTCCAAGATGTGAGCTCAGTGCGCTGTTATTTCAACATTTGCATGGTTTCTCATTACCATGGAAAAAGAGAGCTTGATGCAACGCCAACGTCGACGTCGCTTCAAGCAACTAAGCGATCAAAGAGATCCTCGACGCGCATTATCTTTCATCGGGGAAAGCCCGAGAGAGCGCAATATCGAAAATTCGGTACCGCCCAAACAACTGAACTTCAATTCAGCTCAAAACGCAACAACTACATAAATAGATAATTGACTTCCCATCATTTAACGTACTTGCGGACGTCGAAAACTTTAATTTCTGATAACGACCTCAGTCCTACATCATCCAATCGTCAAACGGAAAAGCTCAACTTCCCTTCGCCGTCCAAATAAAATTAGCTACCCAAAATCTGGCCACGATAATAATAAGAAAACACATAAATAGCGACGATTTCCAGCTTAAACAATGCATTGCAAGTCAATTGTCGTCATTGTTAGACCAGTTGCGGGCAAATGCATTAGTCGAGTTCGACGAGCCGCCCTGCATGCGTTTCCCAGAGATCCACAACAGCAGCGGAGTTTCCGATACGCCAACCGCAAAACGTTTTGCCTCGAGGTAGAGCAAAAGGTGAGACGTGTTAGCATGAAGTTTGCTCGAATGCCGTTCCATGAATTCACACACTGTGTCAAGCCAACTTGTCCCTTTATATCGAAGCCAACAGCCCTTCTGAATGGAGAGGAGTCGCCCGTAACGCGGGAATGAGAAATCATTCGGCGCCGAGTTCGTCCCCAACGAGATTGAACGAGTGAATGTGGCTTCGTATCTTTCGTAACACACGCACACACGTTTTATCACGACCCTCTGTTACTTTATCGTCCCACCCGGTTCATGTTTCATAATTTCTGATTTCACATTTCTGAACACATTTTCATGAACGTCTCAAAACAAAAAATTTCATCAAAACAAAGCTTCCTCTATGAGGAAGCAAAAACACGTTTGTCTGTAGACGATTGCAGCACGCGGTTATTTGTATCTCAAAAAAGAACAACGTCTCTGGGAAATCTTGAGAGAAGCATAAGTTTTTCAATCTTTTTTGTACATACATTGAAAAGCTCGGCGTGTTACTTCTTAAAGGCTCAATCACGAAGGAGTTTGTTCCAGTACCGCCGGGGTGAAGAGGAGGGGAAGTGGTTTTATGGAGTTGTCGTAACAAAGGGGTGTTTCCGACGATCGGTATGAAGCTCGAACGTCTTTCCAGGGGTAGAGGCAACCGGGCAAGGCGGTCCTGAGCTTGCAGGCCCTCGGCCGGTCGATACCAGGTGTGCTTTGCCTCTATGCTAGGCATTATTCCATAACTATATCTGTATGGGAACCGTTCGCACACATTGCGCGACTCGAGAGTACATCCAGGGACGCGTTACGGTGGCACGTGAATTGGAGTGCGTGGGTGTGGAGCTTCGGTAGCGAAGGGGGTCGTGGCGAGGATGAAAACTCTGACCCCACAGAGACAGCCACGAGTGCATGTGCTCGCCTCGGGTTTTCATTCGAAAAATCAATTGCAAAATTGATTGAAAAAAAAAAAAAATACAACGTGACGATGATATCGACAGTATTGAGTGCATGACTGCTGATTTAAAAATCTTTATATCTCGAGAAATAAAAATGTAAATGAATTGTGAAAAATAAATGGAGATGCGAAGTTTGTATCTCAAACAGGTTCGATAAAAGGTTTAATTAGAGTGCGTAGGAGTTGCTTCGCGTCTGACGTAAACGTAGACAAGATGATTCTGGTATAAAAGTGCAGTTAACGAAGTATCCTGTCCAAAGTGGCGGTCGAGGGTTCGAGAAAGAAAAGACCGGGAGAGGAAATGTGCCAGGGTCGTTTTATTCACCGTTCAAACGGAAAACTTTAGTGCACGGATTTTCTAGGATTTGTCGGGAGTTTTTTTTATCACCTCAAACGAGAAGTAATGCTGTTGCTCGAGCAGCACGGTCTCACCTCTTTCGAGCTTCCGCGCTTCTGCTGAACGCTGTTGCGGCGCTGCGCTGAGGCCGCACAGAATTTTTTTTCCAGCGAAATGGCTGGACGTTTGATTCTTGTATAATTTAATAATTCGGAAAAATCTCGTTGGACGATAATCTCACGATTATCTCCAATCTCGATAATCTCAGATTAAACGAAATAAAAAAAAAATAAAATCATTTTTAATATTTAATCAAATACATTCTATCGATTGACAGCCTGAACACAAATTTTGAATTAATTGAATTTGAAGACTAAAATGACTTACTGCAAATTAATTGTACTTCAAATTTTATTCGAGATATTTCATTGTTCAATAATAAATCGATTTCGCCTGTTTGGTTTAAATTTTTTGAGCAATTAGGATTAGGATAGGTTCATTTTCTTCTAAGATTCTAAATAATGTATCTCATATCGTTACATCATTTAGTTCTTGCGTTTCAATCTTTGCATTAATATTTCAATTGTTCATTGCCTGACTATGATTATCACAGATTTATTCCTTCGCTCGAAGGATCAAACGATTTCAACGCGCTCGAGCAAAAAATCTCAACGTCGCGGAAAAAAGTAATGGAAGTACACATCGATTCAACCGTACAGAGTCAACAGGGTTTTTCGAGAGTTTGCGAAGCAGCGAGCTTGAAATATCAGTAGCAGCTTAAGTTAAGCATCGAAGCTCGACCACCTGCACCGGGAATATCCGGGATGGGTTCCCGGTTCGTCGACTGAGACGAAAAGCCCTGAAAGGACTCCTCTACAAGCTGACGGATCGCATGAAAGACATCCGGGACGCAATTTCAGAATAATAAAAAAACTAAATAAAATCGCAGAGTAAGGAGTGAGTTACGCGTGTCGTATATCCCCATAAAGGTTTTGTAGAGCTTACATTAAACCTCGGCTCGCACTGCGACGCATCGTATTTTTCAGAGGACAAATTGAAATAGCCTTGTTGGGAAACCGGAATATTGCAGCGCGTAATTCATAAAACTTCAGACGTGTTGTTTGACCTGCAAATTAGACGCGCGAGTCCACAAAACGAGTTGATGCATATTAGTGGACCGTATGATATAAATAGCTGGCGATATTAGCATTATTAGTTCATGCGTGGTATTTCCGTACGCAATCTGTTTATTTTGGTGGAGGAGGATGGGGGGGAAGAAAAAAAGGAGTGCTCAATTTTTTTACGTGGCGAAAAACAAATTAAAGTTCCAACAGGATTGTAAAATATCTAATATCATTTTTGTCGAAATTGAATTGACACCGATTCTGCATTTATATTGAAATTAAATCGGCACCGTTCTTGCATTTATATTGTTGTATGGTATTAATTGGACAATGAAAATCCCGGATGGAGCACACACTCGGTCGGTTCAGTAATAACGAGTAGAAACGGCTGAGAGTAATCTCGTAATAACTCGAGCTTATGGCGAGCCACGCGTGAATCGATAACAATGCGGCAATGAGCGTCAACGGCCATAAAATATTTATATATGTTTATATAATATATTCGTCCTATATAGTATATGTATTTATTCAAAAAGTATAGATGTAGATTTGTACACGAAAACGTATATTATTGAGCATGCGTGAATTATTTTGCATTTCACGCAAGCTGTGGCCACTCGAACTCGGTATAATTGTATTTAATATTCCGGATGTGCAGTTGCCGCGATTTCAAGCGCTACACATCATCCGGGTCCGGATTAACTGTCTATTAGAGTACGATAATTCGAATAGAATTTTATTTATTTTTCTTCGTCTGCTTCTCGGGTCTTTTTCTACTGATGCTTATTTTTAGAGTAGAATTATTGCGTTTCGAAGAATTACCATCGACTGTTAGTAATGTATTTTGCAGCAATGAGCGTTTTGTGGATATTTATTCAATTTATGTGAAAAATCTCACGAGCGTTATTATATTTTTTACTTCAGAGCCAGCCTTTCTGGATTATTAAAAGAAAAATAAAATACTTTGCCATATAAAATTCTCCGATATCTCACATTTTATAGTGGAAACTGCGATTGTTCTTGATTAAACAAAAAAGGTCGGATATCGGTATTTGTACAATTTGTACATTCGGGTTGCAATAAACTGATTCCCTTCCGTATGATTGATTCCAGCCGTCGATTGAAAATGCCTGCTACTCGATCACGGTTCCGTGCGTACCAATAAACATTTCCACCGCATCTCTCTATCACAGATATCCACGCAATTCAAACCGCCAATAACAAATTTTCATAATAGCGTATCCGATACAACCCCTCGACATAAAAACTTTCCTTTTTACCATGGCATTAAAAAAGGAAGAAAACGGAAAAATTAATCCAAAGGCATTAACCAGAAAATGCATGAGTCCGCAAATTTTCCAGACCGAGATAATTCACGAGGTCGTTCCAGCACCATTTTTCCAGATAATAAGATCTGCGAAACCGTGGCAGATTGGTTTATCGGGATGGAATTATGATCCTGGTTATATATTTTACGGGTTTCGTCGATAAAGATTGGATCGTCCGACTTTTACGAATCTGTGGTCTATTGATCATACTTTCATATCTTTTACGATATTGTACGACAGACGGTCGAGGTCTGCTGATTCACTATGTGTGTGTATATATATGTATACATATAATAACCCCATAAGAGCCTTGTCCTCCATTGTATTCCATCATCCCCTCGTTCAATTCCGGATTTATAGATTATCAATCAAGTCACATCGATTTACTTACGAGCTTGCGAGTTTGAATGGCCGGATCGAGAATACCCAACGGGTTTTGCTGATTTCCGTCCATCTCCGGCGACGCGTACTCGCCCTCGAGTCCGGTGTAAACCATTGCGTCCCTTCCTGTTGATTCGCCCGTCAACGCCACTGCTTTTCTCTCTCTCTCTCTCTCTCTCTCTCTCTCTCTCTCTCTTTCTCTCGCTAGCGATTAACGCGAAAACTTCTCGACTTCTAATAGCTCGAATCCACGACTGACTAAAAAAAAAATAAAACTTTTCGTCTTGTCGTATTTCCGAGAACGCAACGACCGAGTTAAAATTTTTTTTTCTCGGTTTTGTTTCCAAAACGCGAAAGAGCGATAAAGTAAAATCGAGTTATCGCGCGACCCGCCTTTCTCGGGTTAATTAGGTAAATTTTGAACGTATTTGCGTCGATGGGACGACTTCGTCGTGTTCTCGAGACCGAAAGTTCGGAGGTCGGGGATGGCTCGCGGTGGACCGAAAAAAATACGAAGAACCGAAGAACTTCGTTGAGGATAACAGAGTGGAAGTTTCGATGTACGTTGTTCGAGGAATACCCCGGAGACGTTTTCGCTTGAATGGGTACAAAGATACCCTTGGGAAAAGCACGTACGACGTTGTTAACTTTTACCGAACGTGAACGGTGTTACTTCGAAGACACCGTTTGGCTTTTATACAATTAATTCCGGGATGCTTCGCTCGCAGTTTCGCTGCAAAAAAAAAAATTAATTAGAGGAGGAAACGACGCTGGTCTTTACGGCATGACAATTTTGAGACGTTGTTTTTTAGGACGTGCTTGGGTTTTTTGATTGTCAGGAAAGAGAGGTTTCGATTGGTTGTTAAGAAATTAAGGTGCGTCCGGCAGCGCGAGGAGACGTGGTTGAGGGTTTAAAAGCTATTTCTGGGTCAATGACCGCAGCGTACCGTCGAAACCGGCAAAATAAAAAATGAAAACGTGCAAAATATTCTACTGGTCGGCTGATCGTATTGATTGTGAGTGGAGTTGACAATTATACGCCGGCTGTGTAGGTAAAGACTCACCCTGTACTTTATGAGACCCTTAAAGAAGAAATTGAATAATAAAATTCAAATATGATTTGCAATTAAAAGGTTAAAGATCGAAAAAACGAATATTAAATTCTGACGAAAATACGAAACAAATTAAGAATGTAGATAATCTAGTAATGTACTATAATTTTGATCAAAAAGTTGCTATTGATAACCGTCGTCTCCTTTGAACTGCGTCCCCACCGTTAGGCCGGAAGCTAAGACGTAAATCGCGGCCAAAGACGTTTGCAATTATGTTTACGCGTGCGAGTTTAAATTGCGTGACAGTGAAATACGTCGGGCGCAGGTGGATTAATTTTCTAATTACGTTTCGCGGCGCAGGGGGTCTAATGGCAATTTTGCAAAACGTCTCCGCGGAGTTCATGCGCGTCCGCGTTTGCGTCCAAAGTGTTTCGGCACTTAGAGTTCAAGACCTTGCGTTAATTGTCCCGAGGGTACACTACGGAAATTCTCGTGGGTGTATCGCACCTCGTCGTTCGCTGCCCCCGAGCCATCCCCTCAACACGGTTTTCACCCCCCCGGTTTCTCGCTGCACACAGAATCCCCAATGGCGAATATATTTCTCTCGAGCAAATGGAAATTCAATGTAGAAAATGACGACGATATCAAGGCTGATGGTAATTAATTACTACTCGCGTCACTGAATTTTTCGTGGTTTGAGGAAAATTGTTCAGCGATTAAAGAATTTCTTCGCGGATGAGTCGACGATGTCGGGGTTTGAATTTTTTTGCGTATAGTGCACGGAAAATCAATTAATCACGGCAGTAAAAACCACGACGAATCAATTGAATTATTCATCAATCATTTAAAAAAAAATAAAATCTGTGTCTCAACATCAGCGATGGATTTTAATCCGAAAGTATTTTATTCAACACTTTTATTCAAACAAAATTTTTTCTCAATTTTCGGCAATTCACTTTTTTTCTAGATATAATAATTTTATACCGGCGAGTTGATTGCAAGAATTATAGGGCGAAGGTCGAAATCCGATAAACCTAGTTTGCGTATGAAAATCTCGCGCGTTCACAGACGCCGGTGTGATCACCCGGTATACGATAACGGTGATAAGAAATTCACGTTATATCAACACGTTGCACTATCGATTGTTCTATGCTTACTTTATCGAACAAAAAACAAGCCGAAAAAAATACGTATTCGACGAGTGTATTCGCTGCTGAGAGAAACGAACGTTCGTTTCGGTGAACGGACGTACGATACGTCGAATGGGAAAAACGTTGTCGAAGCGCGAAAAAATCGTGAGTTATTTCGCGGCGTTGAATCGCGGGCGTGCGGTTTTGCGCGCGGACGAGAGAGTAAAGCTTTTGCTCCCTCCTCACGATCCGTCCCGCGTTGGAGTGCGCTGTCGGGAATACCGGACCGACGGGGTTTCATCGCGCAAACGGTACTTCGTCGCTCTTCGTCGAGCTTCGTGCTTCGTCGTATATTATACCGCAACCCGGACCAAAAGCGCAGCAGGGATCTAACCCTTTCCACATCTTAAAATGTTCCATGGACACGCACAAACGCGTGTAAACATTTTTATCTATTTTTATCTATTTTTATCTATTTTTATCTATTTTTATCTATTTTTATCTATTTTATTTTCCGTGTTCGTGAAGGGCAATGAAAACGCATTGCCTTCATTGCCGCCGAAGATACTGATTAAATATGGATGAATTATAGGAAGTGAATCAATCAGAAATTGTAATTTAGGCGGAAAACTCAATTTTATTCATTTTCTACCGTATCCCTTGCATTCGCTGAATAATAGTTCAATCTTCTTAATTTAATTCAAAATAAGTTTACATTGGCGTTGAATAATGTTCTCTAATAATTTTTAGCAATATTTTATTCTGCGTGAAATTGTTGTGAATACCTCAAAGTAAATAAAACATAATTATTCATGATCCGGAATAATCAATGAAGCATTACGAATATTATTTGTCAAATATTAATAGCTATTGGGCTTGACTGTACCGACGCAGTCTCCTCAATTTCTAAATGCAGCTCCAATCACGAAAGCATGATAAAGGAAGATTCAAGTTGCGGAATCTCGTCAATTCTCGCGAGTTTTTAACTCAATAACTCACGAAAGTTTCTGAATCGGTTTTATGTCGCAACATTTCATATGCGAAGCATGACACAGTATCAAACACGCAAGAGAACGTGATCTACCCGCCCAATCAATTATAAATGCGTTGGGTAACACGAAAGTCATTGCAGAATTATGCACATTGTTTCTGTATACGTTCCGCATGTGTGGGGTGAACGCACGTGCATCGATTCTCGTATGTGTAACGTTGATCGAATTAGCCATAGATTAATTTTATTTTAGAACGGGGTTGCATCCCTCGGGACAAGACCGAAATTCACGTCGAGGTACCTTCGAATTATTCAATCCAGGGTAGCTGCGGATCAAATCCACATATCCAATGACCTCCCTTATTCTGACCTCATAAGCTTCGACATTGCGCGGAAAATTGATTTTTTTGGCCAACAACTTTAGTGGTGAATAATTTTTATTTTATTCACCGCATAATCGGTTCAGAAATCAATAAGCATTGCAGGACTGAATCAAATAGTCTAATCAAAATGAAGCTCGAGTATTTTCCAACCCCCATAGATTTATTTTCCTACTCCAGGCTGGTAAAGCAAATTCAATTTACGTGAGGTCGCGACCCGAGTCGAAATTCGCTACGATGTTTAATGGAAGAATAAATGTTGCTCGATCGTGATTGGAAATAGAATCACAGTCGATCTTTAATTCGGGGATAAAAGCTTTTGGTAATCTACGACGCAACCGAACCGACTAAGGTGACCCAGGTTAAAAAATTATATGTGGACCATGTATCAACTATATATAGAAATGGGCATGTATCATTGATATATAGTCTATGTATGTCCAATTTTAAAAAATCCAAAAATAAATATGATAATGCAAATAATAATACTAACGGATAATTCTTTGAAACCTAATATAATAATACATCCAAAAATTATGTATATAATCTGAGTATGAAATTAGGGATATGCAGACAGTATATAGTTTAAATATGGACTTTATATACTCAATTCAATATGGAGTTAATGTATGGACTATGTATTGTAGCGGTCACGGCAAAATAAATAAGGACATGAATACGAAACGAAAATAAAAAAAGAGTGATTTGGATGAGAGCGCGGAAATATGTTTGTGTGATTGAGGAATAAATTAGGATGAAATATATATTGGAGAATGAATGATAAATTTGAATAAAAATGAGCATAATAAAAATTAGTATGATGGAATGAATAGCGGGTGTCGCGGGATATAAAATTGACTTTTGAAGAAGAGGAATTGAAATAACAAATAATAAATCGTGTAAAATTGAAATTAAATCTATCTTCACGTTTATTTAATTCAAAACACCACAAAATCGATCCCACTCCAGCCAACCCAATTCAGAAATAAAAAGAATGGTAAATAACTTCAAACGAACAGGAAAAGATTCGTTACAGTATAATCTTTTTACTTGGAGATACAGGGTCGCAAGGATAAACGAACGTGCCGGTGATGTTGGACAGGCTGTCATTAGTTCACAACAGCGGCAAACACGTGATAATAACAGTAAGAATCATGTTACAAACATAGGGCGAATCGTTCGACATGATCCTCGGTCGCCCAGATAAGGTAACGTCTGGGAGAAAAAGCTCTGGTTTGGTGGGGTTGATCCCGAAAGCGAGAAAATAGTAATAGCGGTGGGGATACGTCGGTTATACCGCTGGGATGCGGCCAATGAGCTCGCGTCCACCCTGTGACGTCATGGCTGACCTAGTGGTCGTCCTGTGCTACTGTACAACGTCCCTCCTTCCCTCGTTATATCGTAACGTGTTGCACGCGCGTGGACCTTGCACGGACGAAAATTGTCATTTTTGCTTACCAAACCCGAAAGCTCCGTTAACGGCTCGAGTGGTCATTTCAAGAATCACGAATAACTCAAAATATTGAAGGATAGATTAATTTCTAATTAGCGCTATCTAAATAGCAGCTCTCGAGAGATGGAGGAATCAAAGTTCCGAATTCAATAATTTCCATGTTTGGAAGAATTTTGAATTTGTGGAGGTTAAAATCGCGGCCAGAAAGTGTACGAACTTCTGAGAGTCAAAGGTGAAGGTCAGGGATTTCACGGGCGATGAATGGCCGGGATGCACGAGCTTGCAGCTATTGTGTTCTTGGTGGTGCAGGAATAGGGGGCGAAAGCCCGAACTGCATTCCGAAGCTCCGCCATCTATCTCTGAAAGCCACAAGCTGCGAGCGGCAAACCTTGAGCAGTGCCCGGAAACGTTGAGAGTTGGAGCTTCGCGAGCTTTTTATCGGACGCTCCGCGCGGTCGGGAGGGTTCTTGAGGAGCCTGCCGTGGGTGCTGCAGGAACCTGGGTCCTACATTACCGACGCTGGATGATAGGTACCGGCCTTTGGTACTGCAGAGGGTTGCGCCCCTTAATACAAGCTGCATGTACCACAGAGTGGCTAGAAAAAATTCTGCAATTACTCTTATCTATCGTGTACTATAAATAAAATTTCGCTTTCGATTTGAATGAAAAAAAGCAAAGTTTGGATGCATCGAAAGGGTCTCGCTCGATAAAAAATAGGGTCACAAATAGGGTTTTTTAAAATCGGCAAGTACGTGAACGAAGATCAACGAGTACAATTAATATGAAAATTATAATAATTTCAGAGAAAAGCAATATGAAATAGCGAAAGGTGTCTCGCAAATAGTCGATTTTTTTTTTGATTATTCGACAAACGCTGTTGTAAAAATGAGCTTCGGTCTTATAGCTCCGAAGATTGTTTCCACTGAAACGACGTTGTCCACACTTATGTTATTATTGCAGGCCACCGGTTCGTTCATACGTCGCCGTGCGCAACTATCACACTCTGGAGGAATCTCAGACAATTCTTGTACGTATGAACAACACGAGCGTGGTGTTATTTCTATCTCTCTGCCGAATTTTCGGGGCTCAAAGAGCCCGAGGGTTGCAGCGCGCTATTTCGTGAGAATTCCTTAAGGCGTTGTATACAAACACATCTGTACGCGCGCGCACACACACACACACACACACACATACGTGTATATTAAATTACAGAGAAGTACAGAAATTTCTTCAGTTTCTGTTTCAATGGTTCAGAGTGTATCAGTGATACAGAAATTGCTTCAGAGGGTCCTTCACAAAATCATCAGTTTCCATTCGATAATAAATATTGAAATCTGAATGTTTTCGTTATTTTTATATATTTCCCCTATTCAATTTATCTAAAGAGTTAAAATTCTCAGAGCATCTTATTTGAGACTAAGCTGATCCCTGGCAGTTGTAGGCACAGCAAAAAATGTTTGCTAACAAATAATCTGTCTGTAATTTTAAAAAAAATCAAAAAATATATCAAAAGTCAAATAAGGGAGATCTACCACTAAACCTAGAATGCTCATATTTTGCCAGAATTTTTGCTTCTATCTAAGCTGACTATTTCAGGTGTGGCCCGTTGGAAAATCTAACAATTTTTTTTTTAATCACCGTAATGGATATCTATACATAAATTCACACGTACAGAGACAGGAAGGGTGGGAAACACCTTACGGTCCCGTTCAGGGTTGACAAATCATCGGGATTATGTTGTGCCAGCTCGAGAAGAAGGGTCGCAGCAGGATCGGCGATCTAGCGAGCGAACGACTGAACAAGCAAGTGGCTTTTGGCCTTCAGTGAACCAGAATCTCCCATTCTCAAGCGTTTCCATCCTTAGCCCGGAGCGACAGGCTAAAAGCTCCGCTTTTCTTTCTCTCTCTCGTCTTCGCGTTTCACACGTTTGCTTCGCACCTCTCGTACCGAGTTTGTAACAACTCACGGAGACTTTATTCGCTGCATTGTCAGCGACTCGAGTGAAACGAAACGATAGCCCGAGGAAACGACGACCCCGTGGAGTAAAACAAACCGACGACACGGCGAGCGATCGATCCACAAGTGCCGCAAGCTCGTTAAGGACAATGACGAGAACGAACAACGAATACGGAGAACATTGTCCCTCGCGGTTTGCCAACAACGCTTAGCGTGTTGCAGTGTTCGGGTCGACGTTACGCGACAATAGGGAGCTTTTCGGTGGCTTTTTGTGCTTTAACCGCTTTAACCAGCTCTGCGCGACGTAGTTTGGGATAACACGTACGCAGTACGCGGCGGATCCGTTGAAATGTAATTTTTTTTTCGTTTTTTCTTGGGTGGAGAGTGAAGGGGGGGGGGGCGGGGGGGTCTCGTATGTTTCGTCTACCACAAGTACCGACATGTACCACAATGATTTTCCTTTATTTTCCGTGCACTCATTTTTCGTACGGCTCACAGACTGACGAGCTTTATACCACTCTTCCTGTAATACACTGAGGTCAGAGTCCTGAAATATTCAAAGCCCGCTCGGGGGACTGCGAAGAACGCGCGGCAGTGTGGAGAAGCTTCGTTTCAACGCTACTCCATAAACTTATGCACTATCGCAACTTTCACCGTGAAACGTTACGACGTCCGATATTGTTTGCCGAATCACCAGTGTTGGAATTTTATGGGGCTGAACGATGGATAAGGCGTGAAAGATTTTATGTGCGATCAGTTTTTTTATGGAAATATAACTAAAATTAGTTTTCAAGAGAAATTTTCATAATTTTGAATGAAGAAAAAATATTTCGAACGATTTGCGAGAACTTTTTTTCTTTTTTTTTTTTTACAGTAAGAATTTTAGCAAATCGATTTTATTACGGCTTATAAAATGGTAAGCTTTTAACCGTATTGTGAATCACTTTTACAGTGACGTAATCTGCGATAATTGAGTAACAAAAGCAGGCAATTCAGCGACCATAAAATTGCGTTGTTTTTTTTAAGTTTACAATGTGCTAATAAATCGTCACGAAGTAGAAAGCCGTGCTTGCAATTCCGATGCGTTACAGTCCGCGGTGCAGTTTTTATCCCCGGGGTTTGGGATTACCAGCACACGACATTAACACCAGTTGCTATCTTGATCTCTCGATAAATACTCTTCCACTCCGTTTTGCTTATACTCTTTGCGGTTCACTAAATTTTGGAATCTCGCCAAATATGCATTCAGTTATGTATTGCCAAATAACGCTCGTTTATTCAGACGAAATGTCACGTACCGTTGTTATCAGCTCGAATTCGCATACCGCCAATTTTCGTAGCTACGATAACCGGAATTCATCAACTAAAATTAGATAAATCGATGGTTCTTAAGATATTGATGCTGCTCCTCCTGGAGGATGTTCATCGTCTTTTTCTTGCCAAATTGGTGGCAAGGAAAAGATTATCAAAATATATTTATATCGGTGGCAGAAATAAGGTGATAAAAAGCTCACAATAAAATTAACCGAATAAAATCCTCACAACTTTCACGCAGCAATTTTATTATACGTTCGAAAAAGTTTCGTCATCCGTCCGAAACGACCGCGCGACGGTGATTCTCAATCCAGGTCGTCAGGATCCTACAGAGACCGAGTTCTACAGCTTTCAGGTCGAAACCTTTCGACCTGAAAGCTGAAACCTTTCGAATGAGGGCTTCTCGTATACTACAGGATTATTCAACGGGTCGCGGCCTTTCTTTCTTTTGTCATTACCGACATTTCATTATTCAGCGTTACGAACATTTATATAAAATGTGGAATTTTTATGTTTTTCATTGTACGATCGAATTCATGCGAAATCCAACGTCTATTGAATTTATACGAAGCACCAGGCAAATGTTTTTGCACAGATGGGGAAATCCGCTTAATTCGACGATAACTCATCGATTGAGAAGTAACGAGAATTGTCAGCAAAAAAGTGAAGGCGCGACACTCCCGTATCTATCGCGTATACAATTGTAGTAAATGAATGATTAAGCTGCAGTTTATCCCGACTGTACACTCGACTAGCTTGGGGCAACTGTACAAGCACGAAATCGTCCAAGCTTCGGCGGTTGCATCGAGAGCTATGTAAATTATTTCACAAGCTGAAAGAGTCCCAGCTACGAGTTAGCACGGGTCAATGTATGCCGTAATTGGACTTTGCGATCGCATTCTCTTTGTGCGATTCGATTTAAAACGAGGACAACGGAGGTACTGAACGAAAATGATAATAAAAACAATATAAGAAAAAAGAGATTACGTACTACATATTGCAAAAAAAAAAAATACTGCGTTGTTTCAAAGAAAGCACCGGACTATGTAGTAATGGTTTCAACGTGTCAAGTACTCCCTCTTTATTTTTACGAGCGATCCCGGGTCGTATCTGGCCTTATCGTTTCGCGAGATAAAGAAATAAAACAGCCTTTGACAAACATTATCCTTTGTCACAGACCTTACTGCCTCTTCTACCTCTGCAAATCCCGACCCCTTCCGCCACTTTAATATCTCGTACAAACAAAAGTATTGGCTATGTTTTTTTGCATTGTCTTCGAAGGATCTTTGTTTTTCTTTTGTTTATTTATTTTTTTTTTTTTTTGGATCCGCGAGAGAGTTTTCCGACCAGGCTCACACCCGGAAACCGAGGCGAACGAAATATCCCACAACCCCTCGCGACGATCGAATCCGTCATTAAATCCGCTCTTTTCACCGTGACATCTCAAAAGCTCTCGCGAAAATCCTCAAGACGCGTTATTCCACGACTGTCGCAGGATCAAATCGATTTCAATGCTTCGAAACACAACCATACGAAATAAACAAGACGTTCGAGAAGCTTCGGAAGGGAAAAATGGGCGAGGGGTCCGTCGAGAAAGCCTCGGAATCCGTATGAGGATCGTGAAACGCCGAATTTTTGGACGAAATTGGGTGGGAAATGAGCGACCGCTCTCCGCGAGAGCGGGAGGATGAGAACCGGAAAGCGAGAATGCGACCCCCGACGAATTGAGGTCGGTTAGGCGGAATCCCAAGGCGAGATGGAAAATTGTTCGTTCGGGTTCACCAGACGAATCCTCGCCAGTCATCGCAACTGGTGAACGCGGTCCGGCGAAAGCTTTTCATTACGACGCATGGAAAATTGACGGAAACCCCGGACGCTACAGGTCGACGCAAAATGATACGATTTTTTCCACGAGAGTGGCTTCGCGAGCGTTGAAACCCGACCATACGTTTCCTGTTCAAAATTTCGTATTCATTCGTCGGTGAAAAAAAAAAAAAGAAAAAAAATTGAGTTCGCTGGCCTCTGAGTGTACTTTGCCAGTGGAGGCTGTATGGACCGGCAAACGGAGCGATGAGCCTGAAACGTTTGAATTACTTTCAGCGAGACTGCATGGTACGCGCATGAACTGACTGAAGAGTAAAATGTATATGTGGGAATGAGTATTTTTTTTTTTTTTTTTTTGCGTTCGGGTTGGAAACTGGAGTGATGCGAAAACTTTTGAACATTCCGGTGCTGCACCGACGAGTAACGTGTTTGCGCGGAATGGTTTGGTGCGAGCACGCGGGTCGTGTTTGCACTCTATTGGATCGGATTGCATCTATACGCGTTTCTATCGGGTGTGTAACTGCAGTTATTATGCTGTAAGCGTGGCACAACTTATTCGAAAGCCCACTTCGTTTCTGTACGTGGGAACAACGTGCAGCACTATTGATCTAATTTTTTCTTTTTATTCGATGCGACTGACTGAAAATGCGAGGGCTCGAATTTATCCAAACGAACGATTTATCAAAAAATTATTAAACGTCGGGCGATCTAGAATTATAGTGAAAAATTAGAGACAATATTATGCTGGAAATAATAGTAATTATGGAACGAATACCAACAGAAACAATAGAGAAAAATAATAATAATGAAATATTGATTATTAGATAATTATTCCTTGCCCGTACACAGAATAAATTGCCAGCAATGACAATAACTGATAGTGATTATGATGAGACTTCGCATCAATACCAATATTGTTCTACATTCTGCGAAGATCGAAAAACTACGGAAAACAAATGAAAGAAAAAATAAAATTCGATACCAAACAATTACGCAATCACTCAAAAAAAAATAAGCTGTGAACCCTCCCCACGTGAAAAGCGTCAAGCACAACGAAAATATCGCTCATCAGAGCAAGTTCGCGTTATAATGTGTACCACACCGTGGCTCTGTTGGTCCCTCCTCGCGCGGTACGATATTCACGTGGATTTCAATGTGCGAGTAGGCGGTTGAATTAACTATATAGCAACCTCTCGTCCCATCGGAGACCACCGCGCTTCTGTCGCGGATAGCATCAGCTATAGCAACATCGCACATTCAACCACGAAACTCGCTGGCTACCGAACTGCGCAAAGCTATTGTAGCCAACCGGCGCTGTCTCTCTTAGCCCCCCGGGCAGCGTTATCGTTTCGATCAAATTGACGTTGCAGAGTTCGACGGGTGGGAGAGGGGAGAGGTTCTCCGTTGGTCCAACGTGAAATACCGCTGTCAGAGGTAAAACGCCGTGACAATTGAGCTTTGAGGTGGGGAACTCCGTTGGTTCCAAAGGCTCCGGGGACCGATCGGCCGAGAGCTTTTCGTTGCTTCGATACACTCAACTTCCTTTACTTTCGGCGAGCGATGATTTGCTGCAAGCTTTTCTCGAAACTGGTCCCAGCTCGAAGTGACGAAGCTCGCTGTGTTGCGAGGTTGCGAGATACGAGATTGCAATGGCGGGAATTGAAAGCAGGGAGGGGAGGGAGGGATGTTGAGGGTACGAAAAGGGCTTTCGACGAACCGTAAAAGCTTCCAAACCGATCAATCCGAGGTGTGAATGAAGTCCTTCTAGATGCGATGGGAAAGCTTCGATATATTGTCATCACTTCGGTATCGAAGCTTCAGGAGCTTAGATCACTCAGGGTCTACGAGCTTTCTCTCTCGAGCTAGGTGTAAGAAAAATACGGGACGTGAAGAGAGATGAATCTTATAGCAGAACAGACGTTTCACCGGCTTTTCATTGTTAGAGAAGGTTAAATATCCACCCTGTTTGCAGAGCCATTAACGAGTTTACGTTGGATTATTCCGGTTCTTCGTATCTCGAGCTTTTCTCCCTTCCTTACCGACGGTCGATGTGTCCAGGCATCGTTCACTCGAAATTCTCCTCCGTTTTTCCGTCCAATTCCGAGCCAAAATACACGGGGAATAAAGTGTACCACGATTTTCATCGCGAAACTCTTCATTGTCTCGTTCCCATATATTCGGGTCATCCCGTGAATCATGTTTTAAGGCGGTCGACGTTCGTTGAGATGAATTATCGCGTGTCATATCTCGCGAACGTTAATGCTATAAACTTCGTACCTTCGTGGGTTTTTTTGTCATTCGCACGGCTCGAACGTGCGCATGCGTATGCCGGTTTCGAGTCTACCGGGCATACCGACGGGCATTGTTGAAATTTCGAACAAAAGCCACGTTTCTGGTCTCGGCAATTACGTCAACGTCGAACGAAACGCCGCATCACAGACGGAAGTAATTAACACCGAGTGAGAATCAGAGAAATCTCGCTTACTCATAACGTATTTTTTTAGCTCTTTAGCTGTCACAAACTGTTTGTTTTTTTTTTTCAAATTTGTTTCAAGGAATATTTTGGTACGGTTGTGAAATCGCAATGGAAAATTATTTTACCGAGATGGAAATTGGCGATTGTACCGAGGTTACATCATCGTAGTCGAAAGAAGACTTTTGTGCTTTGCTTATTCGATTCGCTGAAACTCCACAAGCCGGGGAGGTGGAAAAAGGAGCAAGAAGGAACGATGGACTCATCCTCGTTGGGTACACACGTAGCAACATCCATTCGCATTCACGAACTCGGCTTCACTAATAAATGCTAATGAATTCTTCGCGGCCACTTTGCGAGTTCCTTCTTGACGATGGAAAATAATATTGATTATTATAATAATGGCAACCCAGTCTCGTCGACGCCTCTGGCACGATCGTTGCTGCAAATATTTGTTGTTATTTTTTTTCCTTTCTATTTTATTTTCACATAGCCGTGGTTCACTTTGCTCGCCGATATGTCGAATAAAAACGTTGATAAAATATTTGCACGTGCTTTGATAATGGATTTAATGGATTTAAAATATTTATGAGAAAAAATCATTGCAATTGTGTTTAGATATGAATTACATCGAGCGAACCAGCGACGGTTCATCTTATCTGCTTTACGCGGATTTTCCATTGGAGGAAGAAAATAGTCGAACGAAACGCGGGAACAAAAAGAAAATCGTGACAAAGGAAGTTTGTACAAATAATTGTTACGTCTTCGTAGACATTGCTGGACTGGTAATGCCTTACTTAATTACGAAGAGCGACATCTGACGCGGGCTAAATGAGAAGGGGATGGAATACCTAACGTCGAAATTTACTACGAACCAAGTTGATGTACATCTACGTGCACCTATGGAGACCTGGGCAACGATAATAAAGTCTTTCGGGTCGTCGTTAACGAATGGCAAGAATATACGTTCCGCGAATGCTAACGACCTTAGCTCCCGGAGTTTCAAAAAGAAAGAAGAAAAATAAAATACTCTTCACAGGGCTGAGAACGTTTAAGCGCGTGCCGTCGAGCCGACTAATTAATTAATTAAACTCCCTGCAGAAAAAGAAAATCCACAATTTATTTCATTCCCTCGTTCTTTGTCCACTCTCAAAGGACCCAGATTTTTTTTTTTTCATCGTCACACATTATTTCCTTTGATTCGGCTTTCTTAACATGCAAACGACGACAAAGGTGTATATTTCGAAAGTATTTCGCTTCACCAGTTTCTTCAATTCACATTGAGAAGGGGAGGACTTTTTATTGAGCTGTTATTTTTGAATTTATTCGCAAAAATGATAACTGTAGTGCGAAGAGGTAAGGCGACGTGGAGAGTGGAGCATTTGTATGTTGTACACGCGCGAACTTGCAAATAATCGGATACGACTCCAGGCCCGAGGTGTCCTCGTTGCTTCGCAGCATATATCGCCCTTAGCCTGGCGCACCGGTCTACGGGGTTGGGGTTGAACACGCGCGAGCCTTGCAAGGGTCGCCGTGTGCTATCAAGTACCGGATCTCGGGGCAAAACGGGTTATCAACATACGAACAAAAAATACATCAATGGATAAAAACAATTTCTTCTTCATCGTCAAGAAAATCTTAGATATACAAGGTGCACCTTAATAAAATTGAATTTCTGACGGTGATACCAAACGACTGATAAGAAGAATTGTTTGAAGTCACAAGGGCCATTTTTTGATTTAATAAAAATAGGTTGCAATTTCGGTTGGCTACGATAATCATGTATTTCAGTCCTTGTAAATATATTATGAAAAAGGGAGTCGGACACTTCCCAAAGTTAGGATTTTTTTCGGACCGGACCCTAAAACAAAACTCAACATTTATTTTCTTCTAGGGGGTGGTCCGAAAAAATGTCAACTTCGGAAAATAAAGGACACCCTAATATATATATATGAGATCGCGCTTGCGTTAAGCATTCGAATTTGCCCGAAATTTCTGTGATGAGCCGTTTTACCCCGTTTTGTTTAATCGCATTCTACGCAGTCCCATTTTGCCCCGTACGGCCATTTTGCCTCAGGATGTCCTACTACGTGCGCCGAACGAAGATACGATAAAAAAAAAAAAAAAAACTATATCCAGAGAAGACCTTTGGGGGATGTCACGTGACTCCGGATGTACGCGAGATGAATGTCATCTCAAGATTTTGCCGGTGACTAGTGAATTTTCCATTTTCAAACTTCCTCTCACGCCGGATACAGCGTGTGCGCCATCGCGAAACATTCTACGTGGTAAACGCTGCGGCTTCGACGTTCTCAAGTTTATGACATGGACGACGGTCATAGAAAACGTTGCAGGGCGTCGAAGCGATTCCAGCACGTCCGGTCGTTTCGATAACGTCCGAAGCGATCGATTCTAATGTAACGCGAGATAAGCCACATCATGCTGTATTGTGCTGTGTGATTCAACCTGCGTCGCTACACGACGTTTAAGGCCTGTTGTGGGTTACGAATTCTAGTCACGGATTGATTATTTTGTTATGCGGAATCGTCGAGCAATTTTAGTGTCCGTCTACGTCGTCGGTGAATACATTTGCAAATGGTATATCGATGGTGTCTTGGGTTGAGCTACGAGAATCTCCCTCCCCTCTACCCCAATTTTTAAAATCAAAATCTCATTCTTTGCTTCGACACACGCAGCTCGGATAAAACGTAACGAGAAAATTATTATGAGCTCTATATGAATATATATTAGGGATTCTACGTGAAAGCGGCCACTTCTGACCCGACCGGTCTTCGTTTTCGATGAAATTTTTGTTCCTTAAAGTACTTGATTTTATTTTTATTATTATTATTATTATTATTATTAGTATTATTTTTTTAGTAATGAATTTTTTTGTAAATGTCGTCAACCAATTTTTCAACTGCAATTATCTTCAAAGCGAAATATCCATTTTTATTTTTATTTTTTTATGTGAGGTACTTTTTTACGTTTTAATAACTAAAATCGACTTTCTGAAAAAACGCCACCTTTCTTTTCTTTGAAATTGTTTACCCAAATTCCGTGTCCGATTGTGGAAATTTTAAGGTCTGAGTGAATGTGATAAATTCATATTCACTATTTTTCCACAAATTGCAAAGTTCATTGAAATTGGAAACCTACAAACTGCAATGAATATTCCATGAATGTAGATAACAATTGACGGCAAAACCATTTATTTTCGAGTCAAACAATTCAATTTATCAATTTATCTAGGTTTAAATGTGAATAATTTTCTACGTGAACTCTTTTGGTCAGTTCTGAGATTATCGAATGTATTTTCTGCGTTCTTGGGATCTCTTTTGCCGCTCATTATAACAATCAATAATTACGAATTTCTATCTAACTTGAACTAGCCAATTGACGGAGGCACGTGCTTCGGTATTCTCACGACTCGACAAATCCAAATCCAATTTCCCCCTCATCATTAGTATACAAGACGCCCACACACACACTCGAACACTCACACACACGTGATATTATTAGCTGACACGATCGAGCTAAGAAGACGTCTCAAGCGCCATCGTGAGCTCAACGCGCGCAAGGTTTTCCGCTCGATTGAGAAGATCAGTTGTTTTTTTATCTCTTTGTGAAAATCCATCGTCAGGATCGAGCGATATCGTTTGAACAGGATGAAGATTATGCGAGCTCACCAGCGCGGCATCGTAGCGAAGAAAGTGGTTGGTCAGGTGTTTCACACTTCACGCTCAAGTTTGTGAACGGTTCAACGGGCGTGACCGGAACACCTTCCTCATTTTATCCATCGCCAGTGTCCTTCGCTTTTGACTGATCGATTTTTAAGCGATACGACAAGGGCCGGGTTGAAGTGCTTGACTCCGATAGTCTTGTGGGCGACGTAGCTGCGGTAATCCGGGTACTCGCCGGCTTTGGCTCGTCTCAGACACTTTTGCGTTGCTTCGTGTTGGATCGGTGTTGTCGTCTACGTTTGAGAATAACCTGGAGTTTGAATAAGTGCGGCTCCGTAATTGACAACTCAACGAGCGAATTGACACCGATGGAAGGAATTGTCGGCTCAAATGAGATAAAGGCTTGATTACGTGTAAACGTCATAGTAATTGCCCGACAGTTTCTATCGGCATTCGAAAAAGTCTATGCGGACACGTTTGAGAAGCAGAAACCCTTCGGTTTATACGTGTGGGAATGGATTCCATGGCAGGTCCACACGTAGGCGGCGCAATAACGATACGTGCTTCTTTTTAACACGAGTTTGTTGATAGCAACGATTCGAGAGTCAGTCCAAGTCAGTCGTTCTTGGGAGTTCATAAGAAGAAGGCCGAAGTTTAAACACGTCGCCGAGAAAACATTGATACGATCGTTTGTATTTGATCAATTCTTTTTTATGTTTAACATCTGATAATAAACGAAATTAATGAAGTCGAAGTATTCATTCTTTCGCTCATTCGCGACCCTGCATTCCTCCATACGCTATAATTGAAATATGAATCCTTGGAAAATAAAACGGAGAAATTACTCGAAACGGTTTGTCAGTAATTTCTGGAAATATCACGCCTATCTTTATGTCGCGACCCCATCAGGTCGATGGCTGATCCTCCACTCCTGTGCAAACATAAAATATGGGCAATAGAGGGTGATAAAGGCCGCGGGGTGCCGACGCTGCGGTTTTGGGTATCAATAGGACCCACGAGAAAAAACTTGAAAATTGAAAATGTAGGAAACAACGTAGATTTTCTCTGGTCTCTGACGAAAGTATCCACAACGTTGTATATACGCGAGGGCTAAAGTCAGTGACTTACGTATATTTTTCCTCACCGCGAAACGCCCCTACGAGGTACGAGGGCTGAAGTCAGTGACTCACGTATATTTTTCCTCGCCGCAAAACGCCTCTACGAGCGATCCCCTTCGGACTTTATTCTTCCACGTCTTTTCCAACGTTCCCGAGGCTTTTCTCGTGTAAACCCGATGTTCGAAAATCAAATGGATTCTTACCCGCAATCCGACAGCTCGGGATTATCGGATGACAAGCGAATTGGACTTTATTTGCGCCTGGAAAAACTATTTTTCTCGAATTATTCAAGCGAACTCACGATAGCAACCTACTCTGTCGGATTTTTTATGTAAATTCTATTTCGCAAACGAGAATAAAAATAATGGAATGTATTGAACTCTTATTCGATGAAAAAAAAAATATATACATAATAACATTGACGATCGATAGAGATAATGGTTTGTTCTTAATAAATCAAATGCATATCTATTTATATGTATCGATTTAGACTGCTACTTGATTTCGAATAACTCGTTATAATTACCGCAATAATTAGAGCGTAGGACGGAAATATCGGATCGGCGGTGCACGGGCGGGGATCCACAAAAACCAGAGCACCCGCTAGCGCTTTTCGCATTTTTGATTAGTGGGTTGCTCCCCTTTAGTGTCTCCGTGTAATCACGGTTGATGAATATTTTATAGAAGCTCATCACGAGGTCGACCCGGTGCCCTTACCAGATGCCTGCGGACATTACGCCAATATGTCTTACACGTACACCCCCCCCCCAACGGTCTAACAAATTCCAAGATACTACCAATATCCACCTTATCGGAACGAGTGATGAGAAAAAAAATAGTGTTAACATATTCGCAAATCGATTCCTTATTAAATCGCTCAAAAATATTCTTCACGGAGTCTCAAGCCTTCCTTACCTTCCAATGAGTCATATTTCCAGTAAAAGGAATATAATATATAAAAATGATAAATAAAAAAAAGCAAAATATAAAATATAGAATATAAAACAATAAATAATATTTCTCATATCTACATAAAAATGATAAATAAAAAATAGAAAAAAATAAAATATAATATAATAAATAATATTTCTCATACTTGCGATAGGACAAAAATTTGTAAACATTTTTTTTTTTTTTAATTTCGTTATTTTTCGTGAACAGAATAAACTTCTCGGATCTTCCGGTACAGTTTCACAGACCAAAGAATCCCAGTTCTCGACCCAACACCCGTGAGAGTACCGAGTTATATTTGCCGCACATAGTGAACTCTGTGAGAAAGTCCATCGCAGTGTTACGGACCAGTGTATAAAACTATATAAATATCGTATATATCTCGGTTGTGAAAAGACACCAGACTGGTGAGAAGAAAACCCGTCCAGCATCCGGAAGAGAATCGAACTATAAAGAGCTTTCTTTCTTTGTGATATTTGTTATTTCGAACACGAGACTCCATTGGCACGATGAATATCGCGCGAACGGGTTGAGTTCGGGAACAGTAGCCGCACGACCGAGATTCACCGAGACTACAATCGACTTATGGTAACGAGCACACTTTCTTTGTGCCTTCGGAACCCTTCTTACGCTCGGTTCAACATTCTTGCGATGCTTCACAGCCATCGGACAAAGGAATTCAACGAGATAAGACTCGGTGAGTCTTCTTAGTTCCTGCAAAAACTTTGCTCCCGTCCGAAAGAGAAATTATTCATTTCGCACCGAGAGATGTATCAGAGAGAGTGATAAACTCACATTAAAATGAATGGACTTGGATAAAACGATCGTTTATCCTTTCACAGATGACAGATGTTCTAGCTCTCGAGGTTTCGACGAGGATGTAGACTTTTTATCTCTCTCAATTAAGCACGAATGAGTGAAGATTTTATTTTCTTTTTCTTCAAGGAACTTCTTTTTCTTTTTCTTCATTTTCGTAAGTTTCGAAACGATTTAATTGGAATGAACTCACTGCCTTCAGCGAAAAGCGATTCGCAGTATTTTCCGCAAACACGATTCAATTATTGCCATTCACGACATTAGTTTTCCGATCCAAAAGAAATGAGCCGGTGCAGAAACTTTTATTCAACGAATTCAATTTTTCTTCAAAACCCTTTGAAGTCTTAAAAATCAATCTAAAAATATATTAACTCGCGATGGTTCCGCGTTAGCGTCTGTGACTTTATACGTCATCCCTTAACGATGTTGAATGTATTTTCGTTCGAGTGTAAAGTTCAAAACTTAACCGAAATATATTTATATTCGCAAAAGCATAAAATACGATATCGCGAGAACCGCATTACAAGCAATCGACGTCCTTCATATCGAATTTTCTCCCCGAGAAAGGAGTAGTTGCTCGGCAAGGCTGTAATAACGAACGTACAGCGAGGACGGTGAGTGCGGCGTCCGGCGCTAATGCAAAAACTTTTACTCGCTAAAGGTGTCCTCATATATTCCACCCCCGCCATCCCTTCCATTTCCTCACAATTCCACTGTCCTCTCTCCCTCCCCTGCTTCGTTTCCTCTATTTTTTTCTTCTTTTTTTTACTTACTCCATTTTTCCCCATCTTATTTCACCCTCACTCGCCCGCGGGCTTTCTTTTCCTCTGACCGATTCCTCTTTCTCGCCCTCTTATTTCTTCGACTCGACTGCACGGCGGCAGTTTCTCGGTTAGGATCTTCACGTTTACTGGGATACCGACTTCCTAAGCAGCAGCAGCAGCAGCAGCAGCAGCGGCATCAGCGGCAGCGGCGGTGAAGCAGCAGGAACGCTCCTGTCTGGCTCGACAGAACCATCGCCACTTCTGGAATAATAACGGACCCTCCGGCTACACGAAACTCGGCCAAGTTTCACGTAACCGGATGCCCTACGATCCACGATGCAAGTACTGGCGAAACAGCAGCCACACAGTTTTTATTCCCACCAGTCTGTTTCTCCGAGACCGCGCGAGGATATCCCTCGACCATCCCCACCTTCGCCTCTTCGATATAGCGCGGTGCCTCGAGGGGTTGATGCGGCGAGGATTCTTTCATTTCTTTTTTCATCAAACTTCGTTCAACATTTTTTTTTTTTGCGGGACGGTGCGAGACCTCACCAATAAGTGCTTCGCGAAGAAGTTGGATATGCCACGATACCGGTCGAAGTCCGGTGAGAAAAAAAAATGGTAAAAGACAGTTGGTGAAATTTTCAATATTATTGGAAAACTTTGATTGAAATTTTTCAATAATTTTTCTTAGTGGATATATTTTTTTGCATTTATTTTGGTTTCGAATTTGATTATTACAAATCGGCGACTAATGAAAAATGTTATTGCGTGTGTTTTTTTTATTTCGACTGTGATGTTTGATTTAAATACTTTACCAATTACTTTGGTTTAGGGTTCGAGGGAGAAGTACGGAGAAGTCCACGAGAAGTACAACTCGGTTGGGGTTTCTTTTTTGAGGAAATTAATGAATCAAATGATTGAAGTTAAGTTTTTTAGTGATGTCATTGCGGCTTTTAGTTAACGATCGGTGTGCGATCGCGAGCCATGAATAATTTGTCATTCGCCGGAAAAGTTAATCAAAGTAAAGCCGGAATAAATGGTTGTCAAATCGTCGAATGATAACAGTTGTTCGGTGCATTTGAGTGACGGTAGAATGTAGACGGGTAGAGAAGTAAAGATAAGGGCATAAGAAAGTTTGGCTCCGGGGCCAGGAAATCGTTGTGGACGAACCCTCTTCGGCGTATATTTGATTTCGGATGCCAAAATTCAATTGTTGCTCGTCGTATCTGCATCCCGTATATCCGACGACGGCGAGCTAGGAGATCGTCCAAAAGAGATGGATTCGTTTTTATTTTCTTTAAATTACTTTCAGACCGATTGATTAATGAATAATCACTCAGGATTTGATAAAATAAATTCTGCAATTTTTTTTTCAATCAAAATGATAAAAAATTGAAATAAATAAATGAAATAACGTTATAAAATAATAATAACAATAACTCTTGTATTTTACGTTGATGCGAATGAATTACGAATAATTGAATTATTCATTCCAAGACAATCATCCAAAACTCTATATCTATATGTACCTCGATACAGTCTCCGACTCTGTCCTGATCAAACGACGAAGAACAATTTTATTAAATTCCCCGTAAATTATTCAAATTGCCCGAGCAAACGGAGCGTAGCGAGAAATTGCAACGACGACACGCATCTCTTTGACGCGATGCGACTAGCAACCATCAAGAACCATAATCGGGATGATTAATCACACCCTCCGATCTTCCACCCGCTCGTCTCGTCTCAGTTTGAGCTATAACGAGGTATACTTAAGCTTGTTAACGACTCACCTTCGTGCGAGTGGGTTTTCCTCGAAAATCGCGCGTGGAAGAATCGCTCGAACCGTGTTCCAAATTTTCGTCTTGCTCGACGGCTCGAGAAAGCTCGTCAGTGAAGACGACCGTGTTTTCCAGTTCCTCGACGATGTAATTACAAAACGAAATGTTCGTTAAATCGTTCTTGAGAACAACGGGAAAGGAATTTAGGATGCAGAATTTCGAATCAAATCGGCAAACGTGGTCCACACGCGTGTATCGTCGCTTCGGTTGGACATTTATGCACCCGGAAAATACGTTTGAGGGTGGGGAGAGGGCGGGTCTTTATGTGGTTTTCGGAACGGTAAACTTCGTTGGATCCAACATTGTCGCAGCACAAGTTTCGCGAGAATAGCGCACGATTTATTCGAGCGTCTTCGAGAATACGGCGGCGTTTATGCCGCATCGAGTCGAATTACACGATCTTCGCGAGTTGCGACTTCGAATTTTCTCTTCCACGCGAAACTATGGAAAATCCGTAATTTCCGAGTTGTTGAGAAACGAAGACGAAGCACGCGAGATTTTTTCGCGATAAGGTATGATACAGGAGAAAGCTTTTAAGATGTGGCGTGAAATATACATTGATTGTTTTATGGAACGGAGTGAGTTTAGCGAAAAACACATAAATTATGAGTGGGGGAAGTTCATGGTTGGAGGACGACGAAATTGGCGTAGTTTGGAGAGGGAAGGGAAGAAATTGGGATTTTCGAAAGGGTGAAACGAGGATTGGTGGTTGATGAAAGATGTTATGAGAAATAATTGACTGCTGATGATACAGAAAGAAGCGAGCGAAGGGGGAAAGAAATTGGCGGGGTAAGAAATGAAGACAGTTTAAGACAGTAATTTTGAAATCATATAAATTATAATTGATGCCGTTCATGGTCAAGGGCCAAAACTATATCAATGATACTGCCGTTGCGTCTGGGCTGACCGGGCTAGAAACTGGGCTATGAAGCTCAACTCAGAAGCCTCTCCGTTGGCAAAGGCGAATTCTCGCTGCGTAGCGGATTATAATCGATCCATCGAAAAATGCCCAATCACTCACGAGCACTATGGAATTTCCGTTCCACGCCCCAGAAAAAAAAAAAGGAAAAAAAGGGGCGAGTAATGCGGGACAAGCCAGTCGATGCAATTATGCACCAAAAATAAATCGATCGTCCTCGTATCGTCCATCGAAATTCGTCGTGCTAATTATCCACACGCACGTAAACTCTCACAACAACGTGATTGACACACGCACGTAAATCGCACGAGTACCCGTTCGTTCTCGCGCAATCACCCTCTCCCCACGTGAGTACCTGCATTCCCTACGTGTTTGATTTAATTAGATTATTGCCAATGCTCACGCCACAACGCGGAGTTTGGTGAGCGAAACAGCGTCCACCTGTGCAGCTGCTATCACGACCCAGAGGCGACGTCACCGATAGTACCAAGCTGGCCTGTTCGAGAGATCGATAATACAACAGTCCACGAAGAATTGCTTTTCGTCGAAATTCAAAGCACTTTCGCATCTCCGAACCTCTGCAAAAATTTGCCGAGCTATTTGCACGGCTGTGCAAACTTTGCGTGGAAAAATCTACTAACTACATGTTATTATCGTTGAAAATGAATGCTCGTTTCGTTATTTTCAACAATCATCGTTACTTCGAACCCTCGTAGGGGCCAAACGTTTGTTGACCCAAAGAAAAATTTTCTTGATAATTGAATTACAACGCAAATGACGAGCCGATCTATTCATTTCCCGATCGAATGCGAGGACAAATATGATAACAATTACAATCAACCGAGTATGTCAATTGGAACAATCGATTCGCAAGGTTCAATATTTACGGACATCGATATTCGATTGTTTCTCCGGTTTCCGCGGACCGTTCGCGTATCATGTGATATACCGTTTCGCATATCCAGGTTACATCTATTTTGAGAGAAACGATCTTGTAAGACGGCGTTGTGCACACGTGTGCACACACATGCACACACGTACGCTCGCGTGGAATGCCGGTGGACCAATAAAAAACTTTCCGATATGAAAATGCAACGACCCAAGTGAAAAAATTATACATAGTCCATACGTTGACTCTATATAGAATTGGGCATATACAGTCTATGTATAAACTATATACGGCCTATATATAGACTATACATCCCCAATTCCTTACAAAGGTTATATAATATGTTATAAAGTATATGATAATATTATAATAATAATAATATGATATTATAACATCATAATAATTTTATAGAGTATATATAATTTTTTAATATGTTATTATATTATATCAAAAAGAATTTTATTATTATTATTTTTGGCATTATTATATGTATCTTTGGATTTCGTTTTTCTATCGGACACACATAGACTAAATATAAACTATACATGCCCAATTCTATGTATAGTAGATATATAGACTGTACATAATTTTTTTACTTGGCAAAGCCCAATTTACACGGTAGAAGGAAATTCACACGAATATCTCGGTCACGTTGGATTCGAGAAAGTCACTGTTATAGAAATATATCAAGTTCTCAATTTCTTATTGGCCACTGGGTCGAGTTCGAGAGAATAAAAAGCTAGTAAAATCCGTGAACGATATTTCGCGGGGTTTGACGGTACGAGACAGACGCGGCTGGGAGGGATCGGGAGTATCGATGGACCGAATCGAGCGCGAGACCTCGAGAATGATAAATTCACCGAGGAGCGTCACAGATCGTCGAACACCTCGAAGCTTGGGAAATCATCTTAGGGGATGAATGACGAAGAAGGGATCGGCGACGGACGGCCGGAGGAAGGGAAGGCAGAGAGAGGGGGCGCGAAATTCAGCCAGAAATAAATGGTGAAGGCCCGTGAAAATATTCAGCGAGGGATGACGGCAAGCGCTGGCGGGGTTATTCATGGCTTGTTCCGCACTGACGGTTCGCCAATATCGAAGTAACCTTGACCGTCGCACCTGCGTTTTTTTTTTGTACTCGCACACGACTTGCGCTTCGGGTTTTCGCGAGTATGGAAGTTTATTCGGCGATGCGTGGTTGGATGGGATTTGTATTATTCTGACGTCTGGTTAATGGCCAGAAGAGACGCAAGGGGAGGATACGGAAGGTAGGGAGTGGGACATGTGGTCATAGCTACGAAAGCACTTGGCCTGATGAGCGATCAAGATTCAAAAGGGTCCCGGCAACCCCCGGTTGACGTGCGGTGTTTCCTTTGAATCTAATACTTTTTGTAATCAAGAATTTTGAGGATCAAGGTTCGAAGTGTTCCAAAGGATAAGGACCAATATCCCATTTTGCCAAAACTAGACACAATTATAACTTAATGCGCACTGGATTGTTGATAATCGTGATATTCATATTATTCATAATTGTATTTATTACCATTAGTATTATTTTCAAATATAATTCATTCATTCATTTCTTTATCAAACATTACTGAAATATCGATAACATCATTTTTAATTCCAATAACCCACACAATTCTGGTTGAACATATTTTCCAAGTCCTTTCAATAATCAATCGATTGATTTTTCAACATGATGATGGGTGTACGACAAGTTTGGTTAACACGAATGATTATTATTTTAATTCTATCGGTAATTGCAAACTCGCCACGAAGCTTTAATCCTCTTAATACGAAATGTTTAATGTCATCGACTAACCGTCGTTTCCGATAAATTTGTCGTCGAGTGACGCACGCTCACCCTTTTTCCAGGCCAGCAACGAAAATTTTCATTTCTCTCGGCGATTCATGGCTCGGCTGTGCCATATCGCCCTCGAGATACGAAGAATTTTCCACCGACGTACTACAGACAGGCACGACTGTCCGTTAATAGTATTAGCCGCGCAGTATGGCCCGAGATAATTAGCGGACAAGTGGACGAGACGCACCACCGGCTGGGCCGTTAACTCACGAAGCACTCAGCGCGCGTAATATAACGTAGCCCCCCCCCCCCCTCGTCGCGAAGAACGAGGAATAATTTTCGTTAAATTTATCGTCAAGCTGCGTCGGAAGTTCCAACGATAAAAACGGAAATTTCCGCGGAAACTTTTCGCAGCTTTAAGAAACAGTCTCAGGCAAAATAGTACATTGTGTATCAAGGGCGGAAAGTAGGCGATTCCGCCGAGTGTGAAGTTGCCACCTGAGCGAAGCGAGGGTGGTGCCACACGAGGGGAAATCGCCGTCCGCCCGTGCAGCACACCGTACTTTTTGTCCTACCCTCGTTGAAAACAAGGGGTTTCAGGGGAGTGAAGCCCCCCCCCCCCCCCCCTTGACTGGACCAAATGCAACTTTTGATTTTGTATGAACAAGAAAGATAGCAAACATGGAATTTTTTATTTTCTCGAAAAATTTATTTAGTATTCTCTTCTGAAATAAAATGGAAGGATTTTTGACACCGTCGACGTAAATTTTAATTACGATTACACACTTGGAACTTTTCCGCCCGGCAGTAGTGGGCTAAAAAGAACGTTTCCGCCCGCTGGCGGAGTGCGCTGGAAACGAACACTTTCCGCCCGTAGCACATGCGCGAAACGGCGGGTTTTCAACGGGGGTTGGACAAAAATAATACTTGGCTCTCGCACGATGGTCTCGATAACGCCATTGCGGCGAAGGACGTTCAAAAACAGAAAGACTTTTTTTTTTCTTTCTAGTTTCTCGGCGCGAATTCTGTTTAACGATGGGAAATTAACGGTAGGTGATAGTCACAATGTGGTCGTTGTGGAAATTTTGTCGTGCGAAATTGTTGGAACGGGGTTGTGGCGAATGAAAGAAGGGTTGGTGGTGGAACGGCGAAAAGCTAATATAAAAGGTAATATGAGATAGCGCGATTGCAGGGTGGAGTGGGAGTGAAGAGCGTTCGGTAATATCCGATACGAGGGTTTATCGGCCCTTTGTTAATTGCTCATGCGGGAAAAGAGGAGGAGAGAAAGAGGAAGGACGGTAGAGGGCGAGGGAAGCAGCGCGATGGTGGTCATTCAAAGGGCGTCAAATTCCTACACCGCTCGTCGAGCTCGTGATACCGAGGCTTCTACACCCCCGCGGCTGCCACAATTACAACCATTGCTGTGACTCTATCTCTGATATTCAGCCATTCGAGCGATTCATTATCTCGTCTTGATACGCCCTCGACATTTTAAACATCGAATATGGAGGGAAGATTTGATAGGTAAAAAAGTGTCCATTCAGGAATAAATGATGACCTTCTATATGTGAAAGTGTTAGAAAAATTATCTGTTCCCGTTTTTTTTCAATCTCTGATGGATGTTCGAAGGAAAATTTTCGAAAGACGGACTATGAAGACATGTTTATTTTTTTGGGAGATTGATTTATCGAGTGGAGTTCCAGCTCGAATTGTAACTCGTTGAGCTTCCGAAATGAGCTTTCAACGATGCCGAAAGAAAATGGAAAGACAATGAAAGACCTTGGCCCGTCTCCAACGTTCCGGCCAATCGGATATGTCGGTCACTTGTGCAGAAACTCGAATTTCTCCATGAAATCCAAAATAATTTCCAATGAGTTGAACATACGAACGAAATCACTGATAATTATCCAAAACCAAAAATTATACATTTGTTTCCAAATAACGTCCAAATTATGTATTCAATTTTGAATAAATTATCCGCCACACGTTAAAAAAATAATTTCTCCATTCTTTTTCAATAATCTCTATTTCTTCAAGAAAAAAGAAAAAAACAATGTCACCCCTCTGACATGTACGGAATAAGAAAACGGTCGAATAAGGGTACACAAACATATGTACATATATTCTGTGTATTATGTATGTATTCGGGACATAAATTACAATAAATATCCCTCCGAAAACGGCCAATCCATTTAGATGGGGATTCGTCCAAGATAAATAAAAAGCTCCATAACAGAACACGTTGAGCTTCGCTAAAGCTGATATTCCGAGCGACCACATGCCGAAACGTATTAAGCAAAGGGCAATATACATCCAGGCGGTTCCTCGGTCGCACATTGACGTGGGTAGTGACTGCGCCGGTCGGACAATATCCACGACAGAAGCTCATAGAATGGAACGAAAGCCCGTACGGCCGGGCATAATGAAAACCGACAAGCAACAACGGGTGACACGCGCGAATATCGAACGAGAATGGAAACTAGGTATGATCTTGCGAGGATTTGCGAAGTTACGATGTTAACGACCAGCGAGTGTAAACACCCCCGAAGAAAGAGAACGAAGTACCTGAGAGAAAAAGCTCCGTGAAAAAGCTTCGGTTGGTCGATTTTGTGCGATGTGAATTCACGTTGTTTTTAGTCTCGGTTAAGTAAACGTGGATTATCCGAATGGTTCTACGACCGCTTTATCGTCCACATTCACAAACGACAAAGCTTCGGGCCAATGTTAACCCCCAATTGCGCCCATTGAGGATAATGCGCCCTCGCGTTACGACGTCTACGTACGTATTGTGTTTATGTGTGTACGTACAACTCAAATGCTCGAACGTTAGGGTTATTATGGTTATAACCGTGCCGGTGATCTCGTGTTACTGCTGTCTTAATTCTGAGCAGATTCAGCCATTCTGAGCCGAGTATCATCGGAAACGGATATAATGTCCTAGAGGCTGATAATAACGAGGATTGCTAATGAAATACGATTGTTATTGTCTATGCTGTTTTTTGCTAGTTTATTTTTCGATTCGTTAATAAAAGTTCCGCACGAAAGATTTTAGTTAGGAGGAAATTAGGCTTTACTGAATGAGAGATGCAAGTGTACTGTATGCGGTCTCTTATAGCGTATGCAAATATGGTCATAGATTAAATTTTCGTGTATTTGGAATCGTTTCACGAATGAGCTACCGTGATTTTAGTATAAATAAAATGCTTACATTTCTGCAATAATGATGAATCATTCTGCTGCATTATTGTTTGAGGGTAGATTATAATATTCAATGGGAATTATAATCGATGATAATTTATTGATAATAATAATATTCCGAATTAATTTTCATCGAATGAATGGCAATCGGTGCTCTTATCGCTTGAGTGAATAAACATTCGGAAGAACTAATTACCATTCGGTGGTTTAGCTGTTCGAAAAATAAGTATTCCCCGCCCCGAGTGATTTTTAGTTTTTAACTCTTCAAAGTTCTGTTTAACCTCACTTCCATTTAACGATACAATTCTCCTCTTGCAAGCTCACCGTTTCCAACTCGAACGCTGCGTACGAATGAATAATTCCAGTTCACGCAAGCTCCATAAATTCTAGTATACAAATAATTAGCGTTCTTCTTCTTCTTCAGAGCAAAATTCATTCCACCTTGGTTTCTCGGGGTTGATTCCAACACGACTGTTATAAACTGTCATATAATTCACGGTAGATTCGTAACACAGTAAGACACCCTGTTCATTCCGTCTACATCATCAAAGAGTCATTATCTCGACACAGCCTCAGTCCCGCTACCTCCAGCCATTGTCGAGAGCGTATGTCGCGCGATTTAGGGTGACTGATAAAATATGGACGAGACACATCGGGTAACTCGAGCGGGCAACCCTAACGAATTTTCAGCGTTGTGTGAATTTATGTATAGCTCGTCCGTCTGTAAAATTTACGTATCTACGTTGTCGCGAAAGTATATAGCCATGATGAACGCCAAGTATATAAATATATGGGGCAAGCCACGCCGAATCGCCGGACGGAAACCCTTCTTTCCCCCGATGTGGTCGATGATTTTTTTTTAAGTATATTTTCGATCCCACGACCTCACTAATTTTTTTTTAGATTTTTTAGCTCTTCATTAAAAAAAAATGGTTGGGGGGAAGGTAAAGGAGGGGTCTAAAAAATCTTTACAAAAATGAGTGAGGTCGTAGGATCCAAAAGACACTAAAAAAAATCATCGACCACACGCAGGGGGGATAAACGGGTTTCATGCCGGTGTTTCGGCATGGCTTGCCCCATATATATATACAACGAAACGTACGGCGGAGCATCTATCAGGATTTTCCGGTTGTACTGGAAAAGCAAATGTGGGTCACGGTCGGGGTTGCGCTTTTCTCTATACATAGCTCGGCGCCCTTCGACCCGCGAAATTTCGAGACGGTCGGGCGCGAGAAGCACAGCCGCGCAACCGTCGTCCTTCCATCACTTCATCGACCAACAGAATCGAATCATGCCACATCAGCCACGGATATCTCTCGTATCCGCGCCTCGTCGGAGCTTAGCCCGCGTCGAGTTCGTTCGATTTTTCGCCGATTTACTTATCCGAATCTCCCACCCGACACGTTTGGCCGCGACGCTATTTGCGATCGTTATTTCCATCATCCGGTCGAATCGAAATCATCCAAGAGTAAGGACATATTCAAGTCTCGCGGTTGATTGGAATATTGTCGATGATTTTAGCTCAATCAGGGGGGGTGGAAAATTTATTTCAAACTTTTTTCTTCGTGTCGTGTGCATCGTAATAATACGGTTGACTGCAATTTTATCGATGATCACGGTATGCTCGGGGTGGGCAATTGGTAATAAAACGAAATATTCCTTGTCTCGTGGATTCATAAAACGGAAATGAAAAATAAAAGGAAAAGAATAAATTGCTTGCTCCCTTCAATTTACTCTCTGGTCTGATGCATTCGGAGTGGAAAATTAATTTGAAAGCAAAATACTCGTTACCTCGTCAACCTTTGTAATACCTAGTCTTCAATGTAATAAGATCGCGAATGATCAAATAAAAAATGTCAACTTCCTGGAGAAAATTAATTCAGCAGACTGAGCCCCGGACTCCATCGAATTATGTTTTTTTTCTATTGCCGAAAGCAAATATTTTCGTCATTAGAGCTCCAAGTCTCAGTCAAAAGTGATACGCAAAAATGTTCGGTACGAAGTACGAGAAACGTGCGACACGTGGTCCACACGTGCGTGACGATTCAGCAGCAAATTGCGTTTTAATTGAACCGGCTCTCACGATTCACGATTATTGATACTCGTTGAACCGAGCAGCCGGTTAATTTATCACACCCGGTCCACTTTCTCCACCCTCGCGCGTAATTGGAATCTAAACTGTGTCAATATTATGCTCGACTATATATCACGCGACATATTATACTGCGAATAAATCAAAGATATACGTTTGTTCTTTTTTTCTTCTTCTTCTTTCGTTCTGTTTATTCGCGGGCACATATTTTCCGCACATATTGGCACGGAGAACGCCGATGGAGCCTCTGGCGAATCGTTCACGAGGGTCGAGACTCCTATAACGGTGATGTATCGAGTAGTCTGGCAGCGACACGAAATGGCAGTAATTTCACGCGCATCAATTCCAGAGTCTGCTCCCAACCACAGTCTGTGGTTCTTCCATTCTACTATCTTCTTCTTGCTTTCTCGCTATTTCTCTATTTTTCTCTCTCTTGTCCCGTTCTCTTTGGTCCGCCTCTTCGCTGCCCTTTATCCACAATTCAACCCGTACCGTTTATCCAACTACCAACCGCACAAGCAGCAGCCCTAAAATGGTCAAAAGTTACGATCGATGGTTACGGAAACCCAAACACCTTCGGTATTTCATGCCTGCGCCGTTTTCAAAACACGCCCTTTATTCGTTCACATAATTTTGCAACTGGTGGAAATACAACCGCTATTGTAATATTGCAGATTCCTGACAAAATCTACGGGGGCTTGAGTTATAATTTCGATACGTCGATGAATCAAAGGATTAATGATCAAATTCAACGAAAAAAATGAGCAGATCTCGTTGTCTTTCGTTGTCAAAGTGACTTTGCAGAAAAAATCAGGACAATGAAGCAACTACCCTCGACGTTTCGTTATCATCTATCGCCCTTAACCAACCGTCTATTTTCTATTTATATATTTTTTGGTAATTTTAGGGTTGAATCGTGGGTCGTTCAGACGAAATTCGTTAGCGAATAGCGAAGGACACGCGCGGAAGGGCCCGAACGTGTCTCGGCATCTGCTTGACGATTCAGATCTCGGAATTGTCGCAGATCGGTGGAGTTGCTTTTCGCAAGCTCGAATAAATTAATGCATACATTTTGCAATGCACCTTCGACGCAGACCGCGCTGCACTTGACAGCTGCAAAGTGTTGGGATGCACGTATGTACGTGACGACGACGATGACGACGCGCGACGACGTACGACGGCATTGTTGCTATTAATAGGACTCGAGGGGAACCTTGAAAGTTGGATTTTCCGCATGATTAGCGCGAAGCTCTTGTCGATAATCGTTTATTCAGACGACGGGCGACAACGACTGGCTGGTGGCCGATGGCAGCTCCAAAAACGCCGGCAAGACGATATCGCGACGACGACGAACAAAAGAAAAGGAAAAAAGAAAAAAAACGTAGCCGACGTCTTATTTAAAGCTTCGAGAGCTTTATCGACGTAATCCGAGTAGTGGATTAAGTACTTATTTGCAGTGAATAATTTGAGACGATAGGAATGTTACGAAGAAGCTGGTGATAGGAAGAGAAATAATTGTCCGGAATGGGACGAACGAGTGTCGAATCCGTGAAAATCCTGGCCGAGGATTTTCGGGCCGGTCTGGAGAAACGGACTGGTGGAAACCTCGTGGATAAGCTTGGATATTCGTCCTGTCTGTCTATCGATTTTCACGGCGAATACAGCACAGCGCGGGCATCCGAGTTCCGAGTGCAGCAGGAAGCACCGCATTTCAAACGTGACTGCACTACTGTGTGCTTTCCCTCGAGGCTGATTTACGCTATAGATATGTGGTGGACGAGACTGCAAGCTGCGCAGGTGGTACTTGCACGTGTTGGGCAATTCAGATCGATGATCCATCGCATCCGGGTTTTTTTTTTTTTATTGGGATCTCGAAAGTAATTGGATATTCGGATTTGCAACATAATTTTAATCGACTTTCTTGTATTTTTATTTGATATCTTATTTTATATTATATTTTATGTTATATTATATTTATTTTATTTTTGGCAGCGACGTTTTAAAAGTGAAACTTCAAATTGGTCTTACGGATTCTCAACTTTGAGAATTTTTTAAAAAGTTGCTTACGTTTGGGGATAAATTTCTGAGGCTGGATATTTTATTAGTTGTTTATTTATTCATTTTTAATTCGTTGAATCTTGATTAAATTGTGAAAAGCTTGTTTTCTGTAGTCTCACGATGTAATGAAAATATTTCATCGACTGTAGGACGTCTGAATACAATCCATTTATGCATGCTTCGTCTCCTCATCCGGAACATCATTGACTTGTAATACATTCAATGTTTGACACTGCATCATATTTCGGATTAAAATTACCGCAATTTAACTCGATGCTTCTCATTTACCCAATCTTTTCGAAACTACATTTTTCGATAACTCTTGACCACGTATTTGCAGCCACTAAGGCATTTTTTTCTACGAAAGCTAACAATTGCTTTTTCTTTTCGAGTTTTTTTCTCAACAAGACCTGACGAATATTCCGTCTCGCAAAGAGAGCAGCGTGTATCGACATACTCGACGACGAGACAAATTGAATTTTCGGTTTGAAAGCAGTTGTCGATCGTCGGTTATTCCCGTGAGATGAGTTTGACATGGCACGTGCGCCACTTCCACGAGAGGATAATTCTCCAAATGTTTTTGTGTCAAAAACAAAAGAAAAAACGAATAATAAAAGAATCCGATAGATGAAATTCTGACAAGCTTGTATCGCGAGTACGTGGCAGGATGTGCCGTGAAAGTTTGATAGTCCGTAGGTCATGCAAATTGGCTCACCGGAATACGCGGTCACGTTTGCCTGTCGCATATTTTTCTACTTTTCCCTTTTTATTCCCGCGAACAAATTTAATTTTACCGACGAGACGTTGGCTATTGAATTTTCTTGCGTCGAGAACAAAGTTGGAGTTTCGAAGTGAAACGAAATGACGGAGTTGGAGAAGAAGACGAGCGAATTTGCGATATATTTCGGACGAGCTTTTGGAGTATCAAGCAATGACACTCGTCTTCAGTGACGATTCGATTGTGGGGTTTTTTATCGCTCACGAACGTTTCATCGAGTGCGGACGCAAAAATTTCACGTCTGATTGAGTCAAACCCGAAAGCGGAATTTCCGCCACGCTTGTACGAGGACGATAGTTCGGCCGTGCTTCACGCGAGGCTTAACTCCACGTTCCGAGAGTTCCGTTGCAACCCCGTAATAATATTTCTTCATGAAACGAAGTGCTGTGCCCGCTGAACCCTCGTAAATTTTCTCAGGACCTTCGCACATTTTATTATAGCCCGGAAATATCTGCGAACATTTTTTTTTTTTTTAACACTTCGACCTCAATATTTTTGCGATTACTGTAGGTTATTTCGATATCCGAACACGCGCGGTCACGTCTTGACTTTATGACGGAATTCTAAGAGACGAGAAAGGTTTTGTGATGTTTTTTTTACTGTCCTTTTGTTTTTTCGTCGGATTTGTCGAAAAATTTAGATGCTTTCGGAGGCATGGAAATCATTTCGAGCTCGGAATTTGTGTTGAAAAATTATCATACGAATTCTTTAATTCTACAGAGCCTACAAAAAATTACTAAAAATTGTTAAAGGTATGAAATAGGGCTGAAGGTCTCGGGTCAATATGTTGCTTCGGTAGAATTTTAAGATTCTCGAACCATATATACCAAAAAAAGAAAAAAAATAGTTGTGCAATGTATTGTCGATAAATAAACATTTACTATCATATCAAATGCATTCATTCCGTTCAAAAATAAGTTCAATTAGCAGAATTACAGCTGGAAATGTTAAAAGCTGACGACATATATTTTTTTTTCAAGTCCGAGCGTCGTCTGGATTGACAATGACGCACGGAAACCGTCACCAAAGGATATCCGAGCTGCAACTTCGAGACGAGATGAATATCCGGACGCCGAAACTGGCGAGGAAGCTCGCTCTGGCTTCTGAGGACCCAGCCGTTCGGGTTGCCGCCTTGTGCCCACAGTCGCACCGGACAGCGAAACTCCAGTGCGATCAAACAAAGCCGGAAACCGGATACGGATGGTATTTACGAGAGACTGCACGCTGTGCCGCTCGCTAAACTCAACGTCCACTCGGTTACGTCGATGCAACGTCGCACACGCGTACACGGACGAGTACTCGGTCATATTGGTCGGAACATCTTCCGGAATTCATGAATTCACTCGTCGGACTGTACTAATCATTTGAAACCATTATTCCGTCACGTTTTGCGGTAAGGTTATTTTTCACAAAATTTCTGTGTAATAAAGCTCTCGAATTTATATTATTTTTTTTCAAACGAATTTGAGGGATTTTGTTTTATTTGGATTGTCGGAAAACAATTTTCCACTACAAATTACCCGTACATTGCTTTGCTGTTGTAATAAACATACAATTCATTAAGTTCACCGGATCAAGGCCGTCCAATGAAACCGAAGATTTCCATGAATTCACTTGAAAACGAGTACCGAGCGTTTTTTTCATTTTCTCGTTTGCACGAACGTTTACTTCTCTTTAAAGCTTGTATATATATATATATATATATATAAAGCTCTATCGATTAGAAATATGAATAAACAGGGTCATTGGAATAGAGTACAGCGAGTACTCTAATATAGTGAGCTCGGAGGCGATAGATTATTATCGCATGACCGATAGTCTGGTCAGAACGAAGACACACACACGCACACACACACAAACAAGCTTAACAATAATCACTCGGTCGGTAGTTGATGACGAAGGGAAAAGTCTCTGAGTAGATAGAGTTTCGTGTCCGGCACGTGTTGGTATCGCAGACCGGGCACGCTCGTGTTTCTGCTTCTATTTCTCCTAATGGCGCGAGTAAATGGCTGGGAAGGAGTTGTCCCTCGTCACGAATTTATTCCCGCAGGTCTAACAATGTCTCTATAATAAATGTCCCATCGCTAAAACCAGATCTAATCGTCAACCACTATGATTCCCAAACATATTACCGCGTGACTGAACTTTACGAATCCATCTTTGATCGTTACTATTCGCGGACGACAATCAATCCCGCAAATCATTCTCTGATGATGAAACGAAGTTGTTTAGATAAATGTTTATGATAAGAGAAAATAAAATGAACATATGATGAATGACTTATGAATTAAGTACAATTATGTAATTATAGATGATTATTGTTATAGTCTATTGATAAATAATTAACGATAATTATACTATTTTTTATAATAATAGAAAAAAAGAAATGACATAATCAGCCTGAAATTAGTGACGCACCATATCGATCTATTGATTCAAACCATAAAAATATCCTCCTAGTAAAATGATTCGCTAAGCCAAAACCGAGTTCGCCCAGAATTCGTAAGCGCCAGAAGTGCCTCGAACTTTATTTCGTTCAACATCCACAGATCTATTCGCCATCGCAATAGCCACGGCTAATAATCTCGCGGGCCAAAATAGACTCTGCCAACGTTGTCGGAATGATGATACATCGTTGGCTGTGTCGATTCCCCGATAATTTACGAGAACCCGGCTAAAACGATCGATTGTCGACTCTCGGCGTGCAACGAGACACACTCGAACAGACGTTAAACAGCAATCTATCGAATTGTCGCTCGTGCGCGTATATTATTGGGGACCACGTGGGGTGTTTCGTATTAGCATTTAACAATTAGCCTGATAATCATGACTGCGGGGAGAACACATCAATGCTGTCACCTCGGAAATCCAGTGATGTGGTAGAGATAATTCTCTCTCTCGTCTCACTTTCTATCTTCCGCGCTTGTTCGCTCTCTCGCAATTGTCGTTTGGGAAAATCGATTCCAACAATGACAAGCAGATGAACCACGAAGCCCTGACTTGTCACGCGCTTGTGTCGCGACCCGAAAAGCTTCCGGAGCTTGTGTGTAGGTCCGAATTAATTGAGAATCAGCCGAGTCTCCCGAGGGCTAAACGAGAGTCGATGAGCTTGCGCAGCGCCCCCGGGGAGGGAGGAAAGGCTCGTAAATTCCAACTAGAATCGTGAGACTTCGGGAATATTACCAGCAGCGTGTACATTGTACTGTGGATCGAGGTAGTCGCAGCATCGAAGAAGATTGCCGCCATCAACATACTCATCGCAGGGCTATTCAATCGACCACCCGCTGACTTTTATCTTTTTTTTTTCTTTTTTGCGCTCGACAAATTACAGACTCACGCGGTTCGACGATGCATCCACGTGGGTAGACCCTTTTCCGACCTTGTCTGGGTATCAACGCCGTTGAAAGAGGAGGCCGGGGTGATCCGGACTACTTTGAGATGAAATTTTATTTCTCGTAGTTAATTATTTTATTCGTGTGTACTCTGGTATGGCTCTAGCTATAAGAGTCAATGGGAAAATTCTTTATTACGGGCACAGGGCGTACTTAACAGAAAAATACAACATATTGCGAACTATATCTCTGCCGTCTAACCGAGTCTTAGGAATGGTAACGTTTAGAAAAAAATGCACCAAGGAATTATTGATATCTCAGTGATTTTAGAATCCGAAACGTTGGATTCATTTCAATTATATTTTTCAATCAGAGCAATTCGAATTGTCGCGATTTCAAGCTCTCGAGAAAAAAAGGCTGCTCCATGGGGTTATTGGGTCAAAAAAATCTGCATCGTATAAAAAATTACTCCACGTGTCAACTCATCCCGGTCTGCTTTATTTTCCCACCTTGGGTAGACACAATCCCGTCGTCGTGGTTTTTTTTTTCTTCTAGAAATAGCAAACGTTTTGTCCCCCAAAAAAAAAGGGGAACCCGAAAGAAAATAGCAAGAGCTAACGAGGAGTCCGCACAGAGTCGTATCAGAGTTGCGATGAATATGTCACGGAAACGGCGAGTCGAGGAAACACGAGCGAGGCGAGAGAGATGTTTTAACAAAATCTGGAACGCAATATCCGTGGCTAAATACCCGTTGTAAATTTCTCGCACCGAGGTACGGAGAAGTTCTGGCCGTTTCGTGCGTCTCGCAACGTTATGAGTTTCCCATAGTGCCTTGTAACGGATATACGAGGCGAGCGAGTCACACATGGAAGACATTTGCCCGAGCCTGAAGTCGTTCGCACCGTGCCAGCGCGAGCTTGTAAATTTAAGCTAATTCGGCGGCTGACTCGACGCAAATTAAAGCCTGCGTACTTGGCGTCCTCATACGCCCTGTATGCACTTATTGTGCGCGATTTCGTCCATCTTTCTCGGTAATGTTTGTGAGACACTCGACTCGGACGTGGTCTCCGAAGATTCATCAATTTTGGTAGCGGAGAATGATTATGATTTTGAGATATCTGAGTTGTTGCTCGCAAGCTCGATCAAAATTTACCAATACGTGGTAAATTTAAGTTAATTCAACGGCTGAGTCGACGCAAATTGGAGCCCGCGAAGTCCTCATACGCAATGTATTTTTGGTAGAGGAGAATGATTGTGATTTTGAGAGATCTGAGTTGTTGCTCGCAAGCTTGATAAAAGTTTACCACGTATTGATATTGCTCTTATTTCGAGGGCGAAAATTAAAGCCAAGAGATTGAAGAACTTGCTTCAGGGACCACAACCTCATAATAATTTCGATATCGCAATTCAACGTTGAAGCAAAATTTTTATTGCAAAATTGAATGATCCCGTTTCCACTAAAAAATTAAAATGTCGAAGACACTGTTATTTATATATGAAAGTAATTTTTTCTTATAGCAATCGCATTGATTATTTCATTGCTCAAATTAGTTATAAGGCATTTTTCCAATTTTATTGCGAGATAAATCTGGATAAAGTCGATTACTGTGATTAATTTGAATCAACGACGTTCCGGGTTGCCCGTTTTTTGAACCCCAAGTCAAAAAACAAAATATAATCTATATGCAAACTGTAGACAGTTTTTCTATTGATCTAGCGCCTAAAACGCCAATTATATACCCCTTCGAGTAAAAAGTAGGTTATGTGCTCTGTTTTCGCGGTACGTAGATAATCGACTTTTTTTTTCGTTGTTGAAATGAAGCCGGAAAACACGTGTCGTCTTTTAATTAGAACGCGAAGCTTGCGAGGAACGCGATTGCACGAAGAAATGCGATAGCTCCCGGATTTTTCTGTATGACACGATTCATGGCAAACCACCCGCTGATTCGGTCTCATCCCGCCCACACTTTACCAACGATAATTGGAATTAAAAATTTTTCGAAACCGTTTCGAACCGAAATTACGAACGGGCGACACAATTTCAACGACGCAATGGTCGTCCCACTCAGATGTCTCGCTTTTTTTCATCGGATCTGCGTTCTATGTATGTCCGCCGTGCGAAATCAGCGGAGTTTAATTTACCGAAACCATCGGTAACGAACCAACCCGTCGCCTCGCCATCTCCTCGTTCGTCCGGAATACGACGGTGTATATCGCCGCACCGCGGCCACTGCAGCCATCGTCGCGACTGCAGTTCCCGAGGGTGCGACTCGTTATGCAACTGCGGGAGATCCTCTCGAAAACAACGACCTACCTACCGGAAATACGACTCACTCCTCGAATCACGAAATTCCACTCATCTCCGGATCATGTGTTCCACTCTTTCGTTACTTTTAAAGAAAAACTTTCTTCGTTTTTTCGTTTGAATTGATTTTTTGGAAACATGTGGGAAATATTTTAAGGACTGGTATTTAATTTGAAAAATATAATGAAATGTGAAAAATCTAACGATTTTCGTATTCCGACTTGAAATTTGCAAGATTTTGTTATTAAGAGAGATTCGCAACAATCGTCTTTATTTTGTCTCGTCGAATAAAAATAATGTATGAAGATGATATAATAAATAATAACTTTTGAGATTCAATTGAATAACGAATCGCAAATGAATTAAAATAATAAACGAAGAAGAAAAAAATGATACGGCAATCCTAAAGTTCCGTGGCTTATCTTCGCTCTCTGGTTGGGTATAAAATCGCGATAATAAAAACGAAGCTCTGGGTCATTCGTTGAAACGATAAATCTGAGAGGCATCTCTTCACCATTCGACTCAATGGAAATAATAAATTAAATTTACGTTCCATTTAATTTTCAAGGATCTGTAATATTTTATTTCCGGCTCGCTCATTCAGATAGAAATGAAGATGTAGATGAATGACGCTCGTTATCGAGGTCCCGATAGGATAATTTTTTTATTTCTTAAAAAAAAAAAAAAAAAAAATACTTGAAGAGAATTCAGAGAAATAACCTTTATTCGCTCAATCCGATTTTTTTTCCTTCCATTTTGCGGTGGGCGGTAAAAGCAAAGTAGAAAGTTAAAAGAGTGAAATTCGAAATGAATTTGTTTATTCTGTCGGATACTCGAAATGCACTCGATAAATAATGGATAAAAAAAAAAGGAGTTCGGGGATTGAAGGAAAATCTTGTTGATACTTTATATTGGCTCGGAGCTTACTCGCGTGCTGCGATCTTGTCGAGGATCGCAAAATCTGCGGTCGTCGGATGTTCGATCGAGGTACGCCGAGTAATCCTGAGATATTCCGCGCTCCGATGGTGAGCCCAGACGGAGTGTAGGCAGAGCGGCACGTAGGAGAACATCCGGTACCCCCGTTCGGCGGTTCCGGGGGTCCACCGCAATGGTCTATTCGCGCGGCGCGCCTCAGGAGTTCAGAGATGAGCTCAGGAGGACCCCTTTCGGAGGATCAATAGTGATGCCACGAGCAATTACGGTACTTTGTCTAGTTGTTTATCGACTCTCGAGACTACGACATAATTCAGTTGGGAAACATGGCTACGGCGGAGCGGATTATGAAGCTCCGTCTGGGTTTTTTTTTTCGGAACCGCGCTTAATTGTCCGAAGTATGGGTGAAAGCCCTCACCCTTCCCGGGTTGCCACCGGGGCTTTCAAAATAGTCGCGGAATCACGATAAATGCGTGTTTTTTATCAAAAATGCGCTGGAAAATAGTATAAAGTTTATTCGAAGTTGAAAAAGATTAAGTGAAAAAATTCATTGTCATCACCTACGTCTTTAAATTTAATAAAATAATTTTTTTAATTCGCAATGACGTCTCGAATGTCTTGAATAAAGTGTCGGGAATTGAGTTAATTATTTTGAAGCATTATCTTTCAATTTAGTTCGCGAATTACTTGTCGTGTTTATTTTTATAGAACTATTCCATATAAAAACTATTGTCCTTCATCGTGAGACACGAGAGCGAGAAAAAAGTCGCAAGTCTGGAGAACGTCGTAATTTTTGATGACGCAGCTGCAGGAATTCCGTTGACATGCAAATTCAACCTTTGATTGCGCCTTAACATCATAGAATTTCAATCCATAACTCTGTACAACCAATAAATCGTGACTTTATAAATATTTAAATAAAGCTTGAGTAATTCTTCTAGGTAACGCAGAAAAAAAGATAAGAGGATTAATCTTTCTTTTTTTTTTGTTAATCCGAAGCACTGCCAGTGGTGTATTAAAAAGATTGCATTCAATATGAAGTCTTTACGAATCCGTGAAGCCGATAAATGGTTTATTCCACTTCCTCGTCCCTGACGTTATCGAGGGTTGAGCGGATATGGTTGTTACACGGAAGATTAATGGCTAATCTGGCATAATGGAGTATCAACACCGCGAGAACCTCAGCTCACGATAATAATTTCAACTACGAATACTATATTTTCCATTGCGCTACTCTTGGCTCGGTGATTTCGTGTCGTCTCAATTTTTAATTTCTCATCCTTTTAATATCGCTGACCCACCGGTTGGCCACTCATCCTCGTAACACGTCCGTCTTATGAATTAATAAAGCATTCGTGTTGCGAGCGGCGCGAGACGGAGTTTCGGAAAATCGAGAGACCAAAAATTCATGCATCGAATTCTCATGTCACGCGAGCCAACTTTTCACCATGCCGGATGATACATGCTTGTTTAAATCGTCCGGCAGCTACGGCCAGTTTGCAAAACTCGTTACACAGTCATACATCTATATGTTTATATATGTACGTTTCGTGTCGACGCGCGCCACTTCATACGTAAATACGTAGCGACGTCCTGGGCTGTCAGATGCACGAGTCATTATTTAATATTAATGAATATATATGGAACAGCGGATACGAATCGAAAATTCGCTGTTCGGTTAATCCATTGCGAGCGCAGAGTTCAGAGTTGTTAAAGGGATCGATCAATATCGGAAACGACCGATTTTTGGTTTTTGTAGGTGGCGAAATTTAGGTTGTATAGATTTTTAATTTTGTTCCCCTTAATATTGATAAAATTGAAACGGTTTAGTGCTAATTTCTTAAGAATTATCACATTTTTTGCAACACACTGAACAAATTCATGGTCAGTCAAAAAATGTAGCTAGCTAATTAAATTGTTGAAGAAATTATGATGGAAAATTTTCCACTCGAATCCGTCTCTCATATTTAAAAATTCGGAGACTTTTCGTGCGAAAAGTGAACGGGAATGAAAAGTTGGAGTAAAATACGATCGGTTCGGTGCAAGCAATTTTGCGCTGCATCGCCGGTGAACGGACGTTTAAGGTTGCCCAAGGGGATGGCGGAAAAGTGCTTGCAAGGCGGAAAAGGCATGTGCCACGCTGGCAAGAAGAGGACGCAAGAAGGACCGGAAGAACGACTGGCTGGGCAACGATGTCTGTGCGCATACATATATGTGTATGTACGTATGCATATGGGTGCAACGGCAAACTTACAATTAGGAAATAACTGCACATGGGTCTTCCGGGAGTAATTAAGGGCCAAAGTAGTGAGCACATAGGTTCATAGGTGGATTAAGCTCCTCGAGTACGAAGTGATTTTGTACTTCCCAGTGCAAATATTGAAAACCATTCAACGCGGAGCAATCTCTACTCTTTTAGCACTATTTTGTTACCTAATTTAAAGTTAATCTATTTTTATATTCAGTATTTAGTTACCGAATTTGAAGTAATTCGAAGAAAAAAAAAATCATCGTCATCGCCGGCACCTTAACATTCGATAAAGTACATTTCTTCACTCGACAATAGGCACTTTAAATGTCTTTACTGAAAATGGCACCCACTGAGTTACATATTTTAAACAATTAATTTCCTAATTAAATTTCATATAAAATTGATTGATTCAAGTAATTTGTTTAGTTAATTATTGTCACTTTTCGCATTTTCTAAGGAATTAATAGGTCGAGGGCTCAAAGGTTTTTTAGGTCATTTCTCTACGAGCCAACTAGATCCCTCACGCAATTCTAGTGTACTCAAGCGCCCGATATTTGTACAACGGAGTATCGACATTTTTTCGCAACTTTCACGCTAGAAATATATCTCAATTTTCGAACGTAACGTCGAACGGGTTCCGAGAGCGGAACGGGGAGAGGGACAACGGGAATCCCCGTGTGAATTATGGTGGACGAGCATTGTCCGACGTCACGAGGGATTTTAAAAGAAAAAAAATGGCGGAAAAAGCAAAACAAACGATGACAAAGAAATATTAGGGTGACGTTTAAATATTTTTTGGCTCACCGACGTACAGAAAAAAAAATTGCAATGGACACGATTGACCTACGATACCGTGACCTTAATCGTAAAATGTAATTATCGTCAACGCATTCAGAAAAATTATTTTGTTCCCCGGCGTAGTTAAATTTTCAGAGAGAGCATAAAAATCCACAGCTTCGAAAGTAATTTCGTGGACGCGTGAGTTTTGTATCGCGTTTTAAACCCGGAAGCCGAGGACCAAATGTTTGTGGGAAAAAGAGAAGCACGAAAAAAATAAATAAATTAGAGCGTTAAAAAAAACGACATAAAAAATTCGAACGAGGTTTGTACATCACAGTAGATAAAGAAGTTACATCTTTCATGAGCCAAAGTGGGAAAAGCATGTTAGGTGGGCGAAGCGTTTGACTGTTGAACTTTCGACTCACGTTTCGTACGGAAAACGATGAAAAAGAACGAAAATACGAAAAGACGGGTTTTGCGGAGTTTCATTGTCGGTTTTGAAACCTCATAACGACTTCCATTCTTATCCCTCCGGCCTGCTTTCCGAATTTCTGAATAAAACAGCTTCCACGTTCACTCGGTCTCTGCTCGTGAATTATTTTTCCGATAAGCTACATGAGCTGATTTTTCATGTCTATCGATTTTACGCTGCGAATAATAAATCGAGTGTTTCAAAATTTTCTGGGAAAAGGGGTCAAAGGTGTATTTCAAGGATTGGCATTCATTCAATAAAAATTTGGCGTAAATACTTTTTCTAACTAATTATTAACTTAATTATCATGAAACGATAAAGAAACTGCATATCACTGCAATTATTATAAATAATTATGATAAATTATTGCGTCTAAATGGATTCCGAAATTGCATAGAAATTATAACTCACGATTATTCACGAATTATTGTCGATCCAATTGTCAATAATAAATCCAAATTCCATGAAAAAAATGTTTATGCAATAGATTTCATAATGGACCAACTCATGCCAAAATCGCATGATAAAGAAAAGTAAATTGGCCTCGAAACGGTGCAACGAGGGAGAAAAGAACGGTTGTAAATATATATTTCGACGACCCGAAGAATTTTTTTCGTACGGGTTATATCGGTCTCATGGTTGATAAAATAGGACGATAAATAAACAAACGCGAAGCATTCACATTGCAGCGTTTCGACGAGAGATACGACTGGGGCGGATGGCACGCGATAAAAATGGATAAGACGTGTGTAAGCGCGTTCGAGAAAACGTCGAAGGATCGCGAATAGTCGGAAGTTTTATCGCCAGTCCGTTGGAAAGCCGTATGGTTGGCCAGTGGAAATGCTGGGTTGGTGAAAAAGAGAAAAAAAAACGTTGGCACTGGATCGACGTTTTCCATTCAACGCGTGGCGAGTTCAAGCATCTAGAAAACAATATAAAAATGTACGACGTGAAAAACGACCTAAAAGAAGAATCAAAAGGAAGACGAGCATCTCGTGGAAACGACGAAAGATAATAACACTTGCGGCGGTTATTTTGCGGCCACGTGCCTTTGGTGTAAGATAAAAAAAAAAAACAACGAAAAGCCGATGATATTTGGGGAAATGGTTGGAAAACCGCGGACAGCCAAAGTACATTGTACGCCGCTCTGTGCACGAGGGAGACGCGAGAAGCGACTGAATAAATAACGTCCTCGTAAAAACGTGCACCGCATATATTTCTCATTATCCGTCTCGAAAGAACAAACATTTTGAGAAAATTTCGTTTGGTTTCTCTCTCGACCGAGATAATTAAAATTTTTACGAAAATGATAATTAAATCTATTAATTATGTTCTTATTTTTTATTCCTTAAGTACAGCGCGAAATATTGTTCATTTGTGGGATTTGAAAGAGAGATATGAAATTGATCAATTTTTTCTTTCATGAGAGAACAAAAAATATAATAATAAATATTATATTTTTATTTTAATAAATATAACAATAAAGAAATGTCTATGTGTCGAAGTTGCGAGCTCAAAATATTTTCCCATTAATTTTTCCGACTCCCATAATTCGTACGTTTTTTGATTTTTGTTTAAAAATGGCAAAACTCGATCGAAAACATTGACCAAGATTGATTATCAAATGCAAATTAGAAAGTGCGATATAATCGACTGCAAAAGCAAGGTAAACAATAGATAATACAGCGCGCAATCTCGGGGGTGGGGTTGACTCTTCGACCGAGTTTAATTATCTACGTAATAAACCTGCTTCGTCGAATTAGACAGTGATTCATTGCTTCAACCGCTTCATTTTTATCGCAGGCAACCTCACCCAATTATCAACACCTCCTTTAACTACCGCTCCATCGTTTCACCCTCATCTAACACAAGACGTTTTAAACCCCACGTTTTTTTCCTCATTTTCTTTAACGATACACTGCGCTACGAGCCTCCGTCGAAAATAGTCCAAGTAAAAGCGTCGACCAATCGAGTCCGGAATAAAAAATATAATGAGGGTGTAACGGAACAGAGGGAACAAAGGGGGGGAGCGATAAAAAAGCGTTCGAACGAAAAACCACTCGAAGAAATAATAAATGATCCGCGCCTGATCGGAGAAATAACGTAATAGACGTAATGGCCTGCGGCCATCATCATCATTCGAAGAGTAAAGATCTCGCCCTACCCTCGAATCTCCCGAGAATATTTTTTTTGCCATTGAGGATGATGACGAGATATCCTATTATTTCTGCAAACGCCGGATCAGCTATTTGTTTTTTTTTTCTTGGCTCCTCGGCTATTGTGCCCCGTCGTTCAAAATTCATCTCCGTCGGTGTATGCGTTGGTTTTTACTACTTTCCGGTCCAGCGCCGTTGTGTCATCCTCGTCGCGGCGTTTTCAACACCAGAATGCTAAATTTTCCTGACAGTGACAGCACCATTATGGCTGGGACTCCCCGCAGAGCTGGATAACGTCTATATAGACATCGAAAAACCTCTGCCCGTTTCACCCTTCATCTACCTCGTCGCGAGAAACCGTTTTGCCACCTTTTCGTCCCCCCCCCCCCTCTTCCCTTTCACGTTCGCGAGAAGCTCTCTTCGCCCGATAGCAAAGTTCAAAAGCGTGTCACGTATTTCAAATTCCCTGGGGACACACGAATCCTCGCAGGAACGTGTATCGAGCAATTTGCACCCCCACCCTCTCCCACCCTACCCAAAAATGGAAACTCACATACGCTTATTATTCTCACACGTCCAACGAGGAATTGTATTTGCGGGAAACGCGCGAGAAAAATTGCTCAATAATCGATCGAACTCGATTTCGCTTCATCAACGGCACATTTCAATTTCATTCATTTCGTTTTTTATGCTCCGTAATTTGGTGCAAAGTTTCGAAATCATGGTTCCATCGTGAAGTCGACGTTTCGCGGACAATGACGTTGAAAGCAACAACCCCGTTAAAAAAATCATAAACGAAAAGCGAAATAAAAAAACAAGGGCATAAAAGCGAAAGGAAGCGAAAAGGAAATGAAAAAAATGGGAATAATGCCTACAATTCCGTGACCCACTCATTGTCGGACTTTCCTCTGCGGACACTTGAGCACAATTCTCATGTACGTAGCTTGCGAGCTTGCGTCCATTTCTCGTGAGGCCTTTTTTTGGTTTTTTTTCTTCGTTTTTTTTTTAATCGTACACAATGCAGGAATAGTTTTATTACTTTTATTCGAGCTCTTACCGACTTCTGGAAGTACTCTCCGTTCATTGAGAATTCGGCACGCTTTTGACTTCGCCATTATTTTCTCCGACGGAGAAAAAAAGAAGGTTCCACACGATTTTACAGCTTAACCGGAAACGAACGAATTGATATGCATATCACGTGATAACTTCGTCATGATTCGGAACTTATGGGTAACATCCCTTATCGTTGAAAAAGAAAATTCCCCGAGTTGTACTGGTTTACTATCGCGAAAACAACTCTCCGGCGTTGTGGAATTGATAGCAAGTGTTCCCGGGTGTAATACGAACGAGTGTTTCCGGTTTGCGTAAGCTCGTAGAGCTGTCCCGAGGCGTGAATTATGATGAAATTATTTCGTGACGGAGATATTAATTTTCTCTCAACTTCTGATAAGATTATAGTTTGAAATTATATGATGATGGAATTTTTGCTTTTTGTCAATCAAAAAAGGAAAATAAAGATTGTTGGTAAGGTTTTGTCGATGGACGACCTCTTTAATTTATTTTGTTTTTTACGTTTTACCCCCCTGGTTTGAGGACTCTTTAGAAGTATATTTCATTTCTTCTTTCCTATTTATTACATGTTTTACAATTAGTGAACTTAATTTATATGAATATCCGTTATTATTTGTATGTTACATTATGATGAATTATTGTACGCTTTCATATTTAATGATTTGTAATCTGTTTTAAAAAACATGGAAAATCATGGAAAAAACCTTTCAGCACTTTTTCGGGCTAAAAGCTTCATCCCTTGTAATAATTAATTTCCCCATCGCTAAAATTTCACATTCAGTCAAATATCGAATAATAATTTTCGATAAATACGATTGAATGAATTATCAAAATTATTCGTGTATAACTCGAGGTAATTCGGTATGAATTATAAACGTTATAATCCTTCGTTAGATATACGCCGAATGAAAATATCATCGCTGGAATAAAGTGAATGTGACGAAAATTCGCCATTTATTCACATTTTATTCCACACAAGCAGTCTCTCCTCATTCATTGATCCACAACCGAACGCGAACGATGCTTCCGGCACTGAGCTACTTTCCGCCGTCGATATTAACATAATAAAAACCTATAAATACCGCATCGACGTACCAACAACAGCTGGAAAATAAATACGACCAACGAGTTCGTGTGAACGTTCGAGATAGAACGAAAAAAAATCCGAGGAAAGCACAAATCCTGTATGTGTGTGCAAAATGAAAATATTGAAACGTTATAAACGGAAATGTTGGACGATAATTTTCTATCGATGCAAAATCCTCCCAAGAGTGCGTCTCTCTGTGCCTTCCATCGCAGCTTCCGAGTCAACCCCGAACGGGCAAAAGTCTCGGTATCGCACGACACGCGAAAGCTCCGAGCAAATACGACGCTGTTATTGGACAAATGGCAACAGCTGCATCCGAGTGCAAGTGTATTAGTGTACTCACCGGGTAATTCAGGCGTGGAACGATTCAGAGCTGCATTTGCGGCGAGCTCC